>WHYT01014895.1:50416-211782 GCA_009806455.1 Tetrax tetrax | reverse complement strand
TTTTTTTTTTTTTTTTTGTGTATGTGACCCCAAAATGCTCAAGTGACTATTCCAGGAGGCAATGGGGGTCCGAAAACTACAGGAACTTTGTCTTCCTGCTTCTTCCTTCACAGAGTCACAAATCTTCTGAAACAAAAGATAATGGCATATACTGTGTGTTACATAAATTGCTTATGTCATAAGTTCCAGATTTTTTCCTCAACAGAAAAATCACCTAGGACTGAAGGCTCATTATTTAAAAGTAATGAAAAGATTAATTCACTGCTAGTGTAGTTACAGGTGTACTCCTGTACTATACTCCTAAGAAGGTTTTTAGTGAAAAGGAAGCTTCCCACATTAAGCCTCCTATTTTAGTGCATTTCTATTGAATTTGGGGGAGGGGGAGCTACTGCACACTTAGGGCCATGAGAATTCTGCTCCTCATTTGCTTAATTAACAGGAAGAAAAGGGAATTTTTTTTTTCTTTTGCAGCATATTCCATCTTTGGGAGGCACAAAGGTATCTCCAAATATTTTACAAAGTAGACTGTAGTGCCCTGGTCTATAAGGGCAGAATTCTGAGTACCATTGGTAGATACTTAAACAAAAGAGTCTGTCTTTTTCTTAAGCACCAACAAAAATCAGAGGAATTTGGAATTGTTCAACATCTTTGAAAAAATCAGGCCACTTATATTTAGGTATTGAAATATGAGCTAAGAACCTAAATTTAGTATCTAGCCCGTCTACATTCAAAAGTCGTGGACTCTGACCATTCTGTAATTGAACAGAGGGCAGTCTTTTCATCCTTCGTGCTCTTGGCTCTTTTGAGACGTGAGTTAGGAAGACACTGGCATTTAGCTTTGTTACTATCCAGTTTTCTTTGCTGCTGGAACAGTCAGATATAATTATGGATTGTTCTTCTAAAATTCTGTGGTGCTCAGAGAACACCATTTCCTAATAGAGAACACTATTTCCATTCTGTTTCTCTCTGCTCTGAGGATTATGACTCATTACATCCCCTAAGTAGTTTGCTATCTGAACAGCTCATGTTATCATGGGATGGCTGCAGTGGTAAACAGATCCGTTCTTTCTCCACTCTTTACTCCTTTGTGCATTTTGCTCCCATGTGCAGTAGAAGCTGTGCTCTGCTCCATGTTTGTGGAAGGTAAAATCAGTCTCCAAGGGACACTAGACCCTTCCTATGCATATGGTGAAGATAAAGCTGGAAGGAATGTGGAAAATTAGTCTTGCTTTTCCCCAGCATACTATCTAGTACAGTTGTATCACAGCATCAAAAGCAATGCATTGTATCTCATAACAGATGTTCCAGGTATGTCTCTCACAAGGTTGGGAAAGTCAAGAGAGAGAACATGAATCTCCAACTCCCTTCTGATCTTTATTCTGCTTCTGAAACTACAAAACTACATTTCACTTGCACAAAGCATGCAGAGAAAAGTAAGATGAACCCTCTCTGATGGTCAATTTATCCTGCTTCTGTCAGTAGCCAGGAGACTGATTTTTAAGAACCTGTTCCTCTGCTTTCCTTTGGATCAGCTCCTCACAAAGCCAGTAACACTCAGTGCAGAATCAGTGTGTAAATGGGTTTGGTGTAAGGCTGAGGTATTCACGTCTGTCACTTCTCCATGGCTCTCCCAGTGGCTGTGGCTTCTGCAGAGACAAGGGAACTTGCAGCCTGTCTCCTTCTGTTAATAACTGAATACCTAAAATATTGAACTAAAGTACTAAATATTACTAAATATCCTAAAATACTGAACTGAAAACTGAACAAGAAATGCTAGTGTGCTCTTTGGTGACAGTTGTTTTGGTAGTAACATACTGCCTGCACCTGGATGTATCTAAATACGCAATACCCAGACACTTCAATCAGACAGCAGTGCAAGTTTACATCAGAGTTGCCCACCAAGGAACAGAATGGCCTCACCATCCTTGAGGTGCTTGGCTAACTGCAGTACAGCTCTGTCAACCTCTCCTCCGTAGACTATGGTTCAATGAAACAATACGCTCAGTTTACAAGTTTCTTTTGCAGAATCAGGGACACCATTGTGGCAGGATATAAAGCTGATACGGAACATGCTTCATTCTGCTGCTTCAGAACTTTTTCAAATAGGTTAACTTTCTCCCAGTCTTTATGTGGGACCAGCTGTCATCTGTCTGCACTTCCGAAAATTTAGGAGGCTCAAGTCCCCGGCGGTTGGTCTTTCTTGTTTATTTTATGCAGCAGCTTCTTCCCATTGCTAGTCTCCAGTTTGTTAATTATCTGCTATAACTGAAAGCTTGCGTGGTAGGCTCTGAATCTTCTGCTGTTTGCCGAAGGCCTGAAGAATTATGTGTCACATTTACACATAATTTTGCTTATCCCCCTACAAAAATTTCTTATAACTCTAATTACGCAGCCATGAGGAACTGAATGAGTCTATCCAGATGTTCTAGGGGAGGACAAAACATAGTGGTTGCCACTAAAATTATACAGTTATGTACTAGAACAGGGCCAATGCATACCTTTCAAAAATAAGTATTTCTCAAATACTGTCTTCCAGGTAGCTGAAGGAGTGTCTTGTTATAAACGGGGAGGGGAAGAGAGAAGCTCTTGTGCTACTCTAAAGCTACACCCCCAGTGCTGTTGCAGACACAGACATGGGGAAGAAATTTGTACAAACAATTATTTTCTTCAGAATTTACTCCCTACTTTTTACTTACATTCTGCAATTGTTTGCAGAAGAACAGTGAAATATCCCAATAATAATGGTACTGCTCAGGCAGCTCTCCATGTGGCAAAGAATGATGCCCTGCTTAAAAGAAGTAGAAAGATTGAACGAAAAGGAAAGATGTACAAAACAAATAAGAGCTCAGAAACAACTCAGACTCTGCAGATGTGCTGCATCTGTTTGCTTGCCCACTGGGGACACTGAGATAGAGAGATTAAGGCATGCATATGGAGATGTGTAGACAAGGAGATCAGATACACAGCTAGGTTGACTTAAATTCTGTAGCAATGATAATACTGTAACAAAGAGGTGAATATAATTCACCATCTATGTGTTAAACACTGAACATATATGCCACAAAACAGCTCATGATCTTACAGCAATGGGGTAAAACCAGAACTGACCTTGTGAAGGATACACACAACCAAATTAAATTTTAACCCGTTCAAAAGCTGTGTGTGACTTTGCTTTCAAAGAAAGATAAAACTGGTTCTCGTATCTACACAGTCCGTTCCCGAATATATTAAAGAAAAAGGTAAAAATACATCCTTTTAGAAATAATGCCCATGTGAGGTTAAAAAGAAGGAAGCTAACATAAAAAGTTGCCATTCAAAACAAATGTGCATCCTAACAAGAACTCTAAGCAAAAGTGAGCCAAAAGCAAAAATAATGTAGCCCGATGGCATGTGTGCCTTACAGCAGTCTTTAAAAAGAACCCCGACCTGTAAACTTCACAAAGGAAGATAAAGGCCAGAAAGTACAGTCTTTATGACTTAAAAAAAAAAAATCTCTGTATTTAATTCCATCTCTACCTGCACAAATAAGTAACCAAAGGAAAGTAATTTCTTCACAAGTAATTTCTCACTATCATCATAAATAACTACAGTATGTAAAAAAATACATTTATTAGCAAAAATGCTTCTGGCTTTAACATTCACTTTGGAAATATTGAGAAATGGAGTCTCATAAGTTATTCATAAGATCAAAATTAATGCAGTCACTATTCCTGGCTTCTGATTAAATGCTGTCTTGTAACCTAGTAACACTGGAAATAATGACCAGAAGATAATTTTCTGCCGATTGAGTCAATGAAGAGAAGCTTTGATACATTAAGCTGCAACATTACTTGCCCAACAGAAATACGCCTAGAGATCCACCCACAGTGAGACAACGTTCTCTGTTCGTATGGGACAGTGCACACAGATCAACTCCATTTCTAATGCTGGGGCCATGCTTGCTCTTTCACTGTAATAGTTAAGACAGTGGTAGATGGTGATGAAGAAACAGAAATTTACAATCTCAGAATAATGAAAAAAAAAAAAGGAATGGAAAGTTCAGGGTTTTTTTTCAGCTCATCCTCACCGATATTACTGGACAGAATTCATTCAACATGACGTTGAGCTGTAAATCCTCTGACAGACTTCCGTATAGTATACAAGACCACAAAAGTGTATAAAACTGTGTCACTCATCACTGATAACTTATCTTGCTAGAGGCTTCAATATAAAAGACAAGCGAAAGACACAGAGAAAAAAAAACTAATATTCGTATCGCCAAGATTAAAAGCTAGAGTTATGTCAGAACCCCTAGCAAATCCCAAAATTAAACAATTCTTCTTCCCCATGAATCTAAAACTAATAAAGGATAATGTCTAAAAATTAATCAGAAAATACCTGGGATAGGAAAAAGAAATAAATACAAAGACTAGTTAGTAAAGAAAAATGCACACACACATGTATTTATACACCACACAGGTTCAGAAAGCATAAACCATTGAAACAGAGCCACCAAAGCAGAGAAAAATCTCGGAAAATAGACAGTAAACAGTCACTCAGTTAACGCAGAAGTTTTTAGAAAAAGAGACCCAATCAGTTGTGGAAGACAAAAAAAAAAAGGCAAGGAAAGAAAAGTACAGACGGGCAGAGACGTACTAAATGTTAAGGCAGCAGAAAGTTGTCACTGCCACAGGAAAAAGGAAAAAAAAAAAAAAAAAAAAATAAAATCAGCCTGGACCCCGAGGGGAGCCGTCAGGGCTCGGGGCGGGAGCGCGCACCACCCATAGGGCGGAGCGCGGGGCGGTGGCGGAGCGCGGAAAAGGCGAATGGGAACGGGCGGCCCCGCCCCGTCCTCCGCACCCGCGCACTCTGCGCGGTGGCGGGGGGCGCAGCAGAGCCCTGGGGTGCGCGGTTACCAGCGGGTGGGTGGAGGGGAAGGGAACAGGGAGGGAAAGGGCTGGCGGCCCCGCGCTTGTGCCGCTGGTGTTCCTCCCGTGACAGCCGCCGTGTTAGCCAAGCGGAGATTGCGCGGGTGCGCAGCGGAGCGGGGCGGTGCAGGCAGCAGCTGCGGCTCCCGGCTGCAGGGCGCGGGGGAGAGGGAGGGTCATCACCGCTGGAGGCGAATAAAAACCCTAAAATTAAAAAAAACCCTAAAATTAAAAAAAAACAACATAAATCTACCTGGAAGGGGGGTGGGAAAGAGAGGATGGGGCAGAACGCGTGTTCTGGGGACAGCTTGGGCTGGAGGGGGGGGTACAGATCGGGGGGAGCGCTCGCCAAGCCGCCCTTTTGCCTTCACGCTCGTTTCCATCAGAGAAAACCGGGGAGGAAGGCGGCGAGGAGGAGGAGAAGGAGAGGAAGGGAGCGGGGGTTCCGTGTGCGCTTAGGGGCAGGGGCGAGCCGCGGGCACACGCACAGAGACGGGTACCTACAATCCGTAGACACAAGCACACAAACGCACACCCCCGGCGCCCGGGCAGGGGCGGGCCGGGCTTCACCGCACCCCGGAGCAGGAGGGGGAGGTGCTTGGGCCCCCCCCATCCCCCCCCCCGGCGGGGAGGGGGCACGGTCGGGCCGGGAGGGGCTGGCGGGAGCCGGCGGCGCGGATGCCTTCACCTGGGTCCCTTCATCAGCAGTGAGCGAGGCGAGGAGGAGCGGCGGACGGGTCTGGAGAGCTGCCTCTGCATGGGTTAAAAAAAAAAAATAATTTAAAAAACCCCAAACAACAAAATAAGGGAAAACCCCCACCCCGCCACCAACTCTGCAATCCTCTGCTCCCGCAGGCTCAGCGCCGTAGGGGGCTGCTCAGCCGGGGCCGTCGGGAGGATGGGCGAGAGCGACTGAAGAGCCGGGGCGAGAGGCGGCCGGTGCCACCGCCGCCGCGAGGGTCTGGCGCGCCCCCGGCCCCGCGCGCGTGCCCGCCCCGGACCCGGCAGCGCGTGCGGATGGTCTGCCGCCGTCCCCGCCGCGGCATCTCCGTCAGCGGTCTGCTGGGAAGCCAGCGATGGTGAGAGATCCCCTTCTTGGGCTCCTGCTGCAGGTGCATGTGTTTCGCTGTTTTTTTTTTTTCTTTTCTTTTTTTTTTTTTGTTTATTTCGAATCTTATGTTGAAAATTGTTGTCGTAATTGAGCAGAAAAGTTGAAGTAGAAATGCCTGTGATCTGCTGTCTGCCTCCTGTCTTTTAACTCGCTAGCAAACTGCTGCAGTGAATGAGTTGTGAAGAGAGATGTGAGGCTTTTAGAACAAATATATACTCCAGAGAAAGAATGCCCATTTTAATGTGCTAGGTTTTTTTTTTTCTGTTTGAGTTGCTAACGCTTGAGGGTGGAGTGGAAAATAACCTAACGTACTGAGTTTATCGTGATGCATGGAAAGTTGCGTTGTTACGAAGTTCAGAATGGTACTTGGATTTGGGATAAACAGTTACCTCCTGAATTAGAAAAGTACGGTGCCTGGACTGTTCTCCTTTGCTGACAGGCAGAGGAGATGGAATTACATAAAGATGCACTGATTTTTCCTCTCTGATGTGAGGACAGTGGATAAGACTATGTGGAATGTCTATGAGCTGCCTAGAAGATGAAGTGAGAGTTATTTCTGTAATGCAGAAACTGTGGTTTTAAGATTTTTATCTCAGAGAAAAAATCGGCATCCATTACTGTATCCGTACTTCAGATGTTTAGTTTCATTCCTGTTGAGCACAGAAACTTCATAAAACAGAAGTTACACAAGATAGTGTAATATGACAACTCAGGACTGAAGTTCTCTATGTGTAGCAATATTTCATAAATTTAACATAACATTTTGCAAAGTTTGTTCATTTTTTAAATTTGAGAAGGAATACTCTCTTTGAATAACACCTTTTCAGTAATGTTTTTAGTGAAGGACCTGATGCCAGATTTTTCTAAGGAGTTAGAGCATTCCCCTTGTCTTCAGTGAGCTTTGGAGCAGACCCTGAAGTTTGAAACGACAAATAAATTACATGCTCACTGTTAGCCAAAAGCTGCGGGGGAATTCCTGATAATTAAAATTTGGATGAGATTTTCCAATTAATAAAAGTGCAATTAATTATTGCTGAGTTATAGTAGAACTCCTTCAGAGGTACTTTATGGCAATCAATGCAAAATCAGTTTGTCGTGATTAATATTATTACAGTGGGTATCAAAAGAATTAGCAATAATTGGGCCATTGCTTTAAAGTGCTATAAAAATATCTATTAGAATTTGTAAAAATATATTTTCATAAATTGTCTTTAATTACTATAGTATTTATCTGCAAAGTTTCAGGTAAAAAAAAAAAAGCCCCAAACCCTTTTATTATCTGTCTTGTTGGGAGGGAAGATGCTTGTTTACTGGTGTGAAGTGTACTAAAAATAAGACAGAAAACTGAGAATTGAACGGTAGTAACTGAGGTATATTTCATGTACAGTGTCCCTCTGTGGCAATATACTTTTAACTATGTGCATGATTAAGAGATGTGGTTAAGAAGACAAAGTCTTGGAAGGCAACAAATATATAAAGGAAGGAGGATGAAGTGTTTCGCATTCTTGAAGGTGATGACAGCTAAATAGTTTTAAAAGTGGATTATTCAACATGCAGTTCTTCTTTTCCATACACTTACATAGCAAATGCCCATGCAAAAAAAAGTCAGAACTAGCAGAGCGTGACATAAAGTGTGAAGGTAGCTCCGGCTGGTCTGCAGACTGAGAGTGCAGGTTTTAGTTTTGTTGATCAATATGGAGCTGAAGGTCATACTTTCAGTTCTAGGTTATAATGTCAAGGAAAGGGATCGTAATTTCATTTTATTCCGAGGGCAGATGTACAAAGAATGAAAACAGAAAATACAAAAAAATTAGAGCTGGAAACTTGGAAGAGAACAGTTTTGACAACAGATCTTGAGGAAGAATAGCCTAGCAGCTAAGATAGAAGGTATGATTAAAAATTCTGCTATGAGGAAATAATAAAGGGCAACTTTAAGAAATGCATAACTTAGAGGACTGTCAGCACAGATTCAATACAGGAAGGTCATGACTGGCAAATTTGCTTGAGTCCCCTGAATAAGTTGCTGACATGGTAAACTATGGGGGAATCAGTGATATGATTTATGGGGGTTTCAGAAAATGTCCAGTTCTGTGCTCCACAAAGTATTGATTTGGAAAGTAAATTTTGGAAGGAGTGCTGGAATGAATTAAAACTCGACTTGGAGATAGGGACCAGAGGGTGTCAGTAAAGGTAAAGAGCTCTGGATGAAAGGAGGAGGTTAAAAGTGTGATGCTTTAAGTGATGGTCTGAGATGTAGTTTTCTTTCTTGCTTGTTACAAAACTGGCAAGTAAAAAAAAAAAAAAGTAATCTGATTTGCTAGCAGTAAAGAAAAATCTGTTCCACTGAACATATCCAGCACACTGAAAGTTTTCGTAATTAGGTTAATGGTAGGAATGTTTATTTTAAGTAATTAATGTAAGTGTTTACTAAAGGCATCGGAAGCTATTTGGTAAGCATATACAAGGGGCTGGCATTGAGCGATCTGAGGTGTTTGGTTGTGTGGCATTGAAAAAAATGGTTCTTCTGAATGATTTTGTCTTTCTGCATGTAGCCTGCAACACAGATTTTTAGTTCCTCTGAATTCACTGCATAATTTGCCACTGCTGGTCTGCTCCTTCCATATGCTCCCGCTAACCGCTTCTGCGTTGCACTTTCTCTCAGTTTCAGAACCACCTCACTCATTTGAGCAATTTGTCATACCCTAAAATCTGAACTGAAATCCGCCACAGTTTATACTACATTCTTAATTCCTGAGAATCAGTGTCAAATAGACATTTGCTTGCTCTTTTTGTATTGGTAGGTCTTTCACAGAATTTATTTTCCTCCTTCTGTGCATTGCTTCTCTGATGCTTTTGAGAGTCTGTTATACCCTGTATTATCAACTTCTGAGCACTTTACAAGGGAAAAATACTCTGTCTGGAAGTGATAGAGTCCCTACAGAGTTTTCTCTTCTAAGCAGTTCTGATCAATAACACTACATTAGGAGCCCAGTGCCTTTTAAAAATTACAAAATTGTTAAAACTTGGTAAAATAGATACATGCTGTTTTTACTTAAATTTTAGATTTCAAAGCCTCATAATGTGTGTGTATGTACAAATATCTATGTTTATACACACACATATACTATGTATTAGAGTAACGATTCTGTGTCTTTGAAGCTGGAATGGAAGCAACAATAACATTTTCTGGTTAGTGGAAAGAAATGTAATCTGTTTGTTTTTATAATTAATTTATTGACTGATATCTTAAAATATCCCCAAGTGTATGAATCATAAGAAAATGTGATCTACGCTTATGTGCTGCTTTCTCAAATGGAGTTCAGGATGATTTCTCACTGTACTTCATAAAGGCCACAAATCAAGTTTTAGATGTTGCAAGTGGATGTATAACAAGGGAATATGATGTCAGATTCTGTATGCTCTGAATATAACAAAACTTGAGAATTAGCATCCATATTACAGCTAATGTTCCTGATCAAGTATGCCCATACTTACTCTGTGTAGTCATCCGCTCAGACTAGCTCCTAAGCTTACAGAGCCATGAGGTTATGTCAGAATGACAGAGTAATTCGTGCTGTCAGGTAGCAGTTACCAACACCATAGTTCACCTCTTTACATCTCCTTCAGGATCAAACCTACGTGTCAGTTGTGGGAAAAAATGATAACTCTTCTCCATTCCCATACCTAGAAATAGAAAATGCGTCAAACTCTTTCCATCCATCAGAAACCTCTTTTGGGAGTTTTCTTTTTCAGCATGCTCTTAAAGGTTTTATTGTAAATGGTGTTAAAACAGGATGGCATCTTTGGAGACCCTTCTGCTGCTGGAACTAAAAGCAGACAAACATTGAAGGTAGTTCATCGCGGTTACTGAGAGGGGTAAAGGATGACAACTTCCCGTTCAGCACACAGGGAGTGTGGCCTCAGCCTCCTTGTGAGTGAGAAATGCTCACTGTTTAATAGCCAGAAGTTTATCACTTACCAGTGAGACTCCTCACCTGCAAATCATTTTGATCAAGACTAAATCTGTGGCTTTGTAACTGATGTAGACATAGTATCAGCTCAGTCTTTTGGGTGTCTTTCCTTACGAATAACATCGCTTTGCAAGAATTCATTAACCTAATTTTATTTTTATTGGGTTTATAATCTTCATTAAGTATGTGAGGGACATTGCCCTGTGGCTGTAACATTGCTGCTATAGGTTGTAACCAAGCTGCTATAGCAATGCATTTAACCAAGAGTAGTAGCTACACGGGTGGGCAGGTAAATGAGAAAGACTTTGTGGTCACAGTATCAAGAGAAGCTAATCTAACAGCATAGCCTCCTCATAATACTATTTTGAGAAGACATTCACACACCACCCTTGAAAAGTTGTAATTCTTACTTAGCTGTAAAAAGACATATCCAGAAGATGTGTTTGTTGCAATAATCTCCCGCAAAATGTGCTCTTAAAACTAAGCAGTAATTGCCAAGGAGCTTCACAGAAATTTGCTTTTGGAAAAAGTAATTATTACCTGTTTAAGTACACATGCATTATCTTTCCTGAAAGGTGACCAGTTATCTCTGTTATCTCACTCTGCAGACTTTCATATGCTACCTACTCTCCATTATTTGAAGGTCTTTGCATAGACCTGGAGGGCACAAAACTGTATGAAAATGAGTCAACAAAGTCACAGTGTGTATTTTGCTTCTTCTTCTGAGATGGTTCTTGCAGAGAACATTTTCCAAAAGTTAAGTACTTTAGTCACTCAGAAAAAATGATTCTGGACATGCTGGAACACTTTCGTGACATTCAGCACTGTTGGTCTGTCGGAGTCATTAAGCTTTGTCATTTTCATATTACTGTGATGTGATCAGGATTATTCATTTGTCTTTACATTTATTCTTGTGGTGGCTTGAATGGGGGACAAAAGATGGACAGAATTTGAAATGGATGGAATAGAAAATATTGAAAATTTCATGAATTGTCTTGTTCCTGTATAGGAATTTCAGTGCGCCTAGCACATAAAAATGTGGTTGTATTCCAAACAAGCATTTGAAATTCTGGACATAGAGGCAAGTTAAAATGCCATTCGGTTTGTTTTTTCTGTGGTTACTAGTTTCTTTTCCACAAGCATTCACTGCCTGGAATATGATGCAGCCCCCTTTCTGGACCAAATTAATGATATTAAACTTTGTATCTAAGGTTGCATATACACACTTTCAAAGCTGAAAAAAAATCAGATATAGTTCTGCACCTACTATTTAAGTTACTTTGATGTACAGTTCACCAATTGCATATATAAATTGTAGATTTTTCTATTACAGCATAACTTGTAGGTACATCTATTTACAAAAATACTATTGCCCCAACTGTCTAATTCACATCACAATTCCATACTAAGTAGTATTTAGTTTGGAACTATGATTGCCACAGGAGATTTGTTGTTTTGTTAGCAAGGTCCTCTGACTCCGTTATAAACCTTATCATTATTATCATCATCATAGCAACTAGGCGCTATGATCGTAAATCAAGATTGCATTGTACTAGGAGCTGTGAACACAAAATGGTCCCTGAATCAAAGAACGTATGGTTTAACTCAAGAGCTCTTCGCTTTCTGCTGTTATTTGTGACCTTTGGAAAGCTTACATCTAGAGGGAAGACATCTGTGTTTCATGGCTATGCTACCATGATCATGTACAGATTTCTTCAAGATCGCCTCCCACACCAGGAAAAAAACCCCCAAGATACGGTCTGCAACACTACGACATGTGTAATAATTGTGCATATGTTCTATAAAATGTCTTGCAAATTTGTCTGAAGACTGTACCAGCAGCGCACAATTACATCTGAAATGCGTACTTTTTAGGCCTCGTTTCTAAATTAATTCATTCTTCAGCTTTCCAAAATCTCATGCAGATCAAATCTTATTAAAAATAAGTATGTGGACTTTTGCATGAGATTCTATTAGAATATAAGTTGTCCTTATTAAAACTTCGTGTGTGTTTTTGTCAGTCCAAAAATCATGAGTTAAAGAAACCAAATACTCTACTGACTTCTGTGCTGTGACCTTATTCTTTGTTTGGTTTCTGACTTCTGCGCATCTGAGGTGCTAGAAGCTCTTGATTTCTCAGTCTCGTGCTATGCTCATAATGTTGTTACTCCATTGTAACATATGCAGTGTCATGTATTATTGCTTAAATAAAACTCAGCTCAGGGAATCTGGGAATAAAGCCATGGCTCCTCTGGTGCCATAACCTCTCTTTGATGTGTGTGTGCACAGCTTCTGAACTCAAAACCAGTTGTGTAGTATTATGTCTGTCTGGACTTTGGGGATGCAAGGTGGACACTGAAATAGCTTCAGGCTGGGAAAGACTGGGTGGTACATGGTTTTGAGAAGAGGCAAAATTGAAAACGTAGAACGGATCAGATAATGAGGAACGATAATTTATTAAGACGACCATCAGCACACAAAGAGATACTTCAGAAAACATGATATATAACTGAAATGTCTGCAGTCTTGTTTTCCCCTTTGCATATCACAACTGACTGATTACTAGCACCTAAGTATTTATTTGCCTTATCAATCACTGTGCCTGAGTCATTCACTGATGGGCATAATCCTCTGTCTGTGACTTCATAAGGCATCTCTGGAGGAAATTTGAATGTCATCAGCGACGAATTGAGACATTACTGAAGGCATCAGGTGGGAGGAGGATGTTTGCACCGGAGGCATATTAATCAACAACAGGAGACAATATGCAACATCAAAGTAGCATAATTCAGTTGAGTTTGGATTAAATTCTTAGATATTTTCTGCAAGGCAGAAGCAAGGCAGTTAGACTGGTTGATCAAGCCCTGCAAAAAGCAAAGCCCTTTTGTAGAAAATAAATAAGAAAGGTTGAGCAAGTTGAGAGGCATTAACTATAAGGGAGTACTAAAGATTATATCCTTAGAAGGTCATTTACTACCAGAAGTTACTTGTTCAAAATTTCTGTTACGTCTCTAAGTTTTCATTAAATATCTGTAAGTTACTATCAAGATTCCTTCTCTGTCAAGCTTTGCAAAATAGTTCTTTTGAAACAGCATGACTTTAGTTGCAAAGGCAATTAATAAAGGAATATAAAGGAATTTGCTGAGGATTTATTTCAAAGCTCACAAAAATACATTGAAATTATAAACAACGTGTGCGTGATTATATAGGATTATAGAATCTGTAAACAAGAAGCAAGCATGAGAGAAAAAGAGACATATCATACTTTTTGGTTATTTTGCTTCCACAAAAAATGATGACATGACTTGATATGTGACATTCTGTATTAAATAAAAACTGGCATATAAGAGTATAATCATTTGAACACTTTTAATATTTACTAAAAATGTTGCCTGTTTCAACAACTGCATACTAATTTCATGTGTTATCTAAGATTTTAGAAAAGGTAGCAGGCTCTTTTGTGGGGACTGGTTTAAAGTAAAAAGAATGTGGGTTATGAGAAAACTCTCCAAAAAATGAAATGTACAGGCTTGTTTTTTGCAGCCTACAGGAGTGTAACTAAGCACTTAGGGGATCCCAAGTATTTCTCTAAAAACTACCTGTAGGTGGTATAGTAAGATCTGGAATATTTTGTCAGTGGAAGAAACAGACTGTAAACAGCTATGTGCAAGATAGCGATTTTTGACATTTTGTTATTATTTCTGCTTTTATTATAGTACTGTGATGAGGTAATAGCAAAGCAAATACAAAGGTTTACCTTTTATTGGGCCTAATCTTATTCTTTGAAGTGGTAGAGAAAAATTGCATCCATTAGCTTGAAAATAAAAATTAAACCAAACAAAACTAACTTGCAGGATCAAGCACACTTTTTTATGCCATATGACAAACTTTAAGACACATCAAAGATATAGAAGAGATCCTTTTTCCTTGTTTAGGGAAAGAGTGCAGCAGTTCAGTCAACAGAAACTTTGGCAGACTATGGACAGAAGGTCCAGTCACAGAAGATTTTTGTAGCTTCGTACTGATTTTTGTTTTTCAGTTATTAGTTACTAGTGTATAAAAATATTGTTGGATTTTGTGACTAGTTACCTTTTTTTTTTCCTCTAATGCAGTCTATTTTATTGCCATTTTCCTTTGATTTCCTCATCACCTGAGTTTTTTTCACATGTTGGCTGGCATGAAATTAGCTTTCTTAATTTGTATGCTTGATTTGCCTTTTCTGTAATTTGGGTTTTATTGCCAACGTCAGACAAAGCAGAAGGAGATGAAGGAAGTATTTAGAACACAACCCTGCATCACTCCCATTGGTGTGTATAAAGGCAGCAAATAAATGTATTTTGTTAATGCTGTAAAGTCAGAGTCCTTCTGGCTTGAGGTACATTAAAGAGACTCTCTAGCACTCCAAGGACTGCCAAATTAGATGATGCTGAGGGAAAAGAAAGAAAAAAGAAATAAGAAAAAAAGCACTTTCACATAAAATTCACACTGCACTTAACAAGCTTAAGAGAAAAACACTTATGCAAAGCTGAAAGCGCAGGTCACTACAGCTTGAGTTTAAGAGCCAGGCTTTCCACTGAGAGGCTGTAAACACACGCTGTGCAGTACAGAAACGGTGGGGACCATGCGGTGATGAATCCCCCTTTCCCTGCTCATCGCTAAGTGAGGGGAAGAAGGGGACAGTCCACGTAAGTAATTTCTCTCCTGTGTCATGGATCCGCACATGGCAATGAGCAGTCGTTCTGTTGGGAGCATGGAGTGTCACACAACGCGCACACAGCACTGATCTGGGTTATGGAGGTTTTTTGATACACAGGGCAGAGGCTGTCAGTTGAACACCATTGGGAGTCAAAGGTATTGTGCCTACTGACCTGTCAAGTTCTATTTCTCCTAAAAATATCTTAGTGATCCTTGTGACATGTTCCGAGTATAGACTAGCTCTTTTGTAGGCATATTTCCAAAGCATGCATTTAAAGAGTGTGTACTTAAATATAAAGAAAGCAGGCAGTTGGAGCCCATTGGCCACCAGCAACTGCTGACAGCTGTTTTCTGTAGCAGCTTGTGTGTATCTCGTGGTTCTTCTGGTTCTCCTTCCTCATTGCCGCAACATGGGCATATTCTCACATTTTGCCTTCTTGTAATTGTGGTCAGGCTTTTGTGGCTAATCCTTACTCACAAGGACTCAAAACTATCCAGAGCCAAATTCTGTGTTGTCATGGGCAAGTGCAGCAAAAATAAATTCAGTGGAGCTCATTTTAGGATGGTTCCCCAACCTTGAATTTACCTGCAGCTCTCAACCCCTGCTACCCGATGAAGCATATTTGGCCAGACAGTGACTGACGAATTCTAGGCTGGATTTTAAATCTGCTACCAAATGCATTCTGGCTATACTAACGACAAGCAGAGCTGCACGAAAATTACCCATTTTTGTTCTGTAAGTGTCCATCTGCAGCAATGATGATTTTCTGCCTAAATATTTTATTCTTCTGTGAATGTGCAAAAATGTGGATATTTTTTTTTCCCCCCTGCCGGTTCTGCTGACAAGCGGAACTTTTTCATACAGCTCTATAATTAGGCACCAGAGTCCTGTGGAGACACGCAGCAGAGTGGTAGGCTTTATATTCCGCAACACTCAAAAGTTGCAGTTCACAGACGTGCGCGCTTACATCCATCCCGCCTCTTTGCATGCTGTAATCAGTCTTTTCCATTCCCTTTCGATCTGTCCCCCTGTGTCTAACAAAAATGATAATTTTGAGTGTTGCTGGTCCTAAACTGCAAATCGGCACTCGACCACTGTGTGAAACTTTTGACAGAATGGAGCAGACTTTTAGGTTGTCATTGAAAATCCCAGCTCAGGAATCTTGCGTTGCTTCAGGTCATGCAATGAAACTATCGAACTTTGTATCAAAACATTTGACTCTTAGGGTTTTTTGCATGGTTCTTTTCAGCATGAATGTGAATTTTTGTTATGATTTGCATCACTGTGCAGTGCTCCTGATCACAAAGCCCAGTGACGAGTATTTATACAATGTTCCTGTAGCAAATATAAATAATAGGTGTAAAGAAATAGATCACTGGTAGAAGTTGCATGTGGAGTATTATGTATTACTATTGGACGACCTGTGGGGAAACCTTCCATTTTCCTTTGATAACCTTTAAACTAATCTGTTTTGAAGCATGCTGTTTTAGAGACCATGAATCTTTGATACTTGAGTCCATAGATAGCTTCGTAAATTAGCAACACTGGTTACACCTCCTAAAGATGGCTAACATCTGAGGTTTCATGAGTAGTAAGCTTCTATGCAAACCATGTGGAAATCTGGATTGATATGATTCGCTTAGCTTTGTATTGGCACAATTTGGGGAAGAAGATTTTCATGTTATCAGATGGTTTAATGAGAGTTACGGCTCGTTTTTTTAGTACTGTTACCAGCAGAGAAGAACATTTCCTGTCCTTGGCTCATTTTAGAGGTTTAATTAATAATGTAGAGAGTTGAGTCTGCCTGCTTGGACTAAAATAATTAGCAGAGAGTAAACAAACACTTTACGTTGCACTTTATGAATGGTGTGGTGCCACTTTAAATATTTAATGTTTCAATCGGAGTGACCAATCAATTCTTGCAGGGTGCCAGGTTACAGCTACGATCTGGTCAAGAAAAGCCGAGCGTGGGCAAAGGTGGGCTCCCGTAACGGCTTCCAACCGACAAGGGCGGCAGGAGATGGGAAGATACCTAAAATAAAGAGGAGGGTGTGAAAATATAGAAGCTGTTGGAAAATAAATGGTAAAAAATAAACAGACAGGAGGGGGTGCTGATAGAAAGCAGTTTAATCCAGCCCAGTGACTAACTGATTATTTATATCTCCATACGAGGTCCTACAGGAGACAAGTGTCTCATTCGCATTTAAATCTCAGGTGGTGACTTATTCTCATTCCTTTGTATATTCAGGGCAAGAAAAACTAGAAGATATCCCTCTTAGTCAAATTTACTGGCTTCTTCTCATAAATATTGATGTTCTGGGAAAGAGAAAATCCAGACCCTGCCCACAGAGCAGACAAAGCTTATGTGTTGAGTATGCTGAAAAACAGCAGTGATTGCAGTTTTGACTCCAGGAAACACGTGTGCGTGGTCTGAGCAACTTCATACACAATCTTAAACTGAACATACACTCGAACAACCTTGACTGCAATTCAGTTAATCTTAGGTGAAGTCCTGGACAAGTACCTTTAAGGGATAATCACACCTAATCTTTACTTCATGGCATGGAATAGTACTATTTGAATTACAGCCATTTTGTATTTCTGTCCAAAGTGTTCAAAAAACATACTCCTTAACCTTAAAAATCTCTTCACTTTTGTGTTTTATGATTTGTAAACCCAAATACTTCTTTTCTATCATTTTTTTTCTTTCTTACTTTCAAAATCGCAAGAATATTGAATATCTGATAAATACATCATCATCTAATTTTAAACAAGCTATTTGATTCAGTCAAATGTAGTTCACTTTCAACAGCATAAAATATTCAGAAAATCAGATTCCCTTTTTTTTGTTTGTTTTCTGGAGACTAGCTGAAGATACAAGCAATGCTGTGTGGGGCTGATGAATAATATTATTTTCTGTCTGTTACACTGCTCAGAGAGATGTCCACAGGGTTCACTCAGTGTGCCCACTTCAATGAATTAACTCTATTACTGCAGCCCACGATGAGGCTCCCGAGCTGTAACTCAGGGCAGTTTTCCCCTCCAACTCTTTTATTAATCATGATTGTACTTAGGTGAGAGCCTTGCTCGATTTTCATATTTCATACTGAATTTACAGGCTTGACAGAAAACTCACAAAAATACCTGCCAACCTGTTGTGCTTGGTACAAAAGCCACTGTACAGTGATTAATGCAGAACCCCACTGTGCCATTTGTGTGTTGTTGTTTTTCAGGAAGAGATCAAGCTCCAATTGTATTTTTCAGTAGAGACTGCTGCCTTCAACATTTTAAAGACCATGCTGCAAGTCCCTTGGCATTTGAGTAGGAGAAGTTTCCTGGAGATGTGCTCTTGAGTGATGGGAGGCTTTGTCTGGGCAGGGATGCAGGCTCTGGCGTGCGGGAAGCTGGCTTCATCTCCTCCTCATGCTGGGGTGGGAGGCTTTTCACCTGTCAGTGACACGCACCAACATGACAGCACTGAAACGTTAGATATATGCGTCACTGTCACTATTTTTTTTTCTCGTTCGGAAACAATCAGCCAAACACCACACTGATCTGAGAAAAACTGAGAGTTACAGCAGCTTTCATATGAAGTGATTTGATTTTTTTTTTATTTATAACAAGCTTTGATGACAGTATTTGGATGCTTAATTGTTAATGAAAATGTGAAAAAAAATTTTGTTCAAATACTTTGTTTCTTTCCCATTGTTTTGCTTCTCCAGATTAAAAATATTCTCTTGATATGTTGAAAATAAAATTACATTCCCTACTGGGATTCTATTACTTATTGTCAGAAAACTGAAAATCTATTTTTAATCCAGTTCATCTATTAAGTACCACTGGTTCTGAGCAACCAGGGACCTTATCTTCACAATATGTCCATTCTACCATCTGTGAAAACTGATGCAAGCATAAGGAAAGGGGTCAGTTACCCTCATCTGCTCTTCATGGCTTTTTCAGTGACACAGAAGCCTCTAAAACTGGCAGCAAAAAGCAGTTTGAACAGATCACTTTGTTGCCAAGGTAATAAAATCCATGAGCTTTCAGAATAAGCAGATTTCTTGTGTGGTATGCAATGTTCATGGCTGACTAAGAAAAAAAGGTAACAGCTTTTCATAACAGATAAGGTGCCCATCTTTTGAAATAGCTGTTCGCAATATCTGGGTGATTTTCAGAGCCTATACTAGGTGAGGTGAACCAAGGAGGGGAGAAAATTGTTTTTAAGTACCCAAGATGACTAAACTCAATACATTTGTATCCCAAACAGTGATTTCAGACATATGTGTGTATGAATGCACAGGGAAAGCTGGTGTTTTTTTCAGAATTGTGAGTAAAATTTAGAAGACCCTGAACCCTGACTGTCTCCTGTGATTTCTGAGATATGTCTTGCTGTCCTTGGTAAGGGAGGCTGCACGGCTGGGAAGCAGTCCATTTACAAGCACTCAGTCTCAATAGGGATTCTGTTTGTGTTATTTCTAACCTCTGCTACGAGTGTGTAAAAATCTGACTTGAACTTTTGATTAATAGTTTTTTTACTACACCATTAAGCTTGTCTAGTTTACTAGCAGCATGGGGAAATTCACAAATATAACATTTTTTTTCCAGTCTCCAAATACAAATAAACTAGTTTGTGCAAGCATCCTCAAGGAGTTGCGTCCTGAAATACATTTATGGAAGTTAATGTTCAGGGGATATTTCTGGGAAAATTGCAGTAAGTCATGTCAGGGCTTATATTACCAAGGTGCTGAATTTGGGGGGAAAGAACTGATCTCAGTGGACACAAAATATCCCTCCAGCCAGAGGAAGAAGAAGGCCCAGAGCTTTGGGCAGAGTCCATGTGCCTTGACATTGAAACCTCTGTGGTTTGCAGCCTGTCTGCTGCGGGGCTGGGAGTGAATTTTCCCCTTAGAACTGAAGTTTTGTGAGAGGAATTCACAGCACAGTAACTAATGCTAAACTTTGTTAACTCTCATCTACTTCATTTGTCAAGATGATGAATCTGTATATGCTCAAGGTTTTAAAAGAAAATGTGGTTTCCTATTGGCTTTTAATGGAGATTTTTCTTTAATATCATGGAATTTTGCTGTTCAGCATCATTTTATTTTCTTATACTTATTTTTTGTGTAAACAGTGGTGTGTTGCCATTTGGTCACACACACACTGTTTTGCGACAGAAGCTGTTCATCAAAGTGGTGACATTTCATTTTAGGACATATTTGGAAAACAGATTTTGTTGTTGTTGTGGCACTTTGACTTGAGAAATGCCATGTAGTGTACGTGAAAGCTCTGCGTAGTCCCACGAGTGGCCGATATTTGCCTGAACTCAAATTCCCAGACACTTGACAGTGAAAATTACCCACTTTCCCCCAATCCCTTCTCTCACACTGAAATAATGCAGGCAAAGTTTAAACAAATTAAAGGGAGCACTTCCTCACACAGCATGAAGTCAGCCTGAGGAATACATAGTTCATAGATTTGATTTTTAGAAGGGCTGGATAATTTTATGACCAATAATAACTTTTTTAGTTATGCATGCTAAGTTAGGTAGAATTGGATTTCCTGCTTCAAAACATCAGCTACAGGGCCACTACATTGCTACAGGGGCCAGAAAGCATTTATTTACACAAATGCACAAGTGTT
The DNA here is from genome assembly GCA_009806455.1 of Tetrax tetrax. Taxonomy (NCBI): domain Eukaryota; kingdom Metazoa; phylum Chordata; class Aves; order Otidiformes; family Otididae; genus Tetrax; species Tetrax tetrax. The sequence continues at coordinate 191,457 of WHYT01014895.1, read as the reverse complement.
TACACCCATGCACACCCCTCCTGCATGCAGCAATGAATTTTTGGTGATGCGTACTGGGGAATTTTTTAGATAACAGTACATAAGCACCTGACTCTGAATAGTTAAGGCCAGCAACTACATGTCACAACAGCCATGCAGAGTAACTGTAGTAATGGCAACACACGTGCAGCATGTGAAAACTGCAGGCACTTTGTCCGTTTTGCAAATATCAGGAAGTCTGGACCTCGCTGCAGGAGGAAGAGAATGTGTCAAAACATCAACTCTTAATGTTCGAGAGGCTTCTGGGAGTATGAAAAGCTACGTGAGCCTCAGTCAGTACCAGAATGCCAGATGTTGGCCGCAGACAGTCACTAAAAGGTGATTGCTAGTTGTGTTAACACATCCTTCACCCTCCCATCATGGTCATTTCAGAAATCAACAGGAATAAAAAACAGGAGACCGTTGCATGGTTGCTACTTTTTAAGTATTTGCTTTTAGAGAAAGTATAGGTGAAAATTAAAAATTGATTTGAAAATTCAGAAGATAATTACTGCAGAGAAAGTCCAGGCTATGAGTATGATGAAGTAGCACACTAGGCCTCTTTTTATTTTATTGTTTTTCCTAGCATGCTATATGTTACCAAGACTGGAATGTAAACCTATGGAAGAATGGACTAATTAATAAGCCTATTAAAGGTATCATACATCACTATCAGCACGTTCAACTAACAGAATAGGATCTGGAATCTAGCACCTAGACTCATTGTGCAGAATAGGAGGAGAGTTAGGCACCAGCAAGGAGCCAATTAAAATCTATGTGTTCAGCATGAAGATGCCTGGAGCGTGCCAAAGGAAACGGTGATGACAGGGACAGGCCCTATATCCCACTGGGGGCACCAGAATTTAACCCAGTCATTCGGAATGCGTATCATTGAACTACTTCTTTAGAGAGTTATGTTTTTAAAATAAAAGTATAACACTCATTCTGTCAAAATGCAAGAGGGTGAGTTTCATTAGTCGAATATCTCTGTGATTAGAGCCATTTCCCAAGTCTGAGTCATGAGTTCCATTTAGTGAGGAATTGGGGGGGATGCAAATGCAGAGGTTCGTTGCCGTAGCATGGTGAGTGCTCCTTGTTGAGCAGAAAGGAGTTAGATACTTGCTGCTGGACGGAGACAGAGCATGTGCTAGAGGAAGCTTCATTGCTGCTAATAATTGAATCACTGAGAAAGAGTCCTCAGTTCTGCTGCCAGGACTACATCTGCTAAATAGAAAATAATGAAACAGCCAGCAATGGATCCAAGCACTCCATCCTGAACCTTAAGTCTCTATGGCTCACCCTGTTTGGTTTGGTTTATCTGCAATTCCTGCTCCATTCACTTTAGAACTAATAAGGAAAGATGTGAAAAACTGCAGTTTCTGTCCTCTAACAAATTAGCCTCTTGCAGATCACCTTGCCAGCCTGCCTTCACTCTGTTGTAAAGCGTGATTGTAGGTAGCACAGTCATAACTGGAAAATTACAGCTGGAACGATCCCATTTTATTAACAGTCTATCCCCCTTACATGGCAGGCAATTTGTTCAGAATTATGTGATAAACATGAACTAAACCAGAAAGTTCAAATTGATAAAGTATACATTATCTGACTTAACAATATTAAAGCAAATATGAATTATAACCTGGATCATGCAGGTGATATTTAAATAGTCTGTAGAATTGTAGACAAGAAGAAGGCAGAAGAAGTATAATTATAGAAGAGCCAAAGAGAATTTTAAATTGATGAAAAGCAACACTGATGAAGTTGACATCAAGAATTACTTGACTATACATGAAGCTATTAAAAGTATGTTAAATGGAAAGAAGTAGGTCAGCCTATTAGATAGCAAGAGAACACCAAGTGAATTCAGAGAAAAGAGGAAAGAGAAGAAAAAGAAAGAGAGAAAAAACTCATCTGTATAATTTTGTCTGGGCAAATTTCAACTAGTCACATTGAGAATATTAGGGGGCCAAGAAAAAAGTCTTCCCATGTTCTGTGAAAGAATAAGGCTAAATTGCGCACTGTATAGATATTTTCATCGAATAGTACTAACTGCTTCAAAGACCATGGAGAGAAGAAAAATATAGCCAGAGCTCCGGGCTACCTGAATACTACCTTTGTAGCCTAGCCAGCCGAGATGGTGAGTTGATATTTGGCCCCCCTTCATTGGATTGCAGAAGTTTATCTGTTCCCAAGTTGCCACCTCTGAGTAGCTATGAAAAGACTAACAGGAAATGCAATAATTAGTAGAGGTAAAAGGGAAATCTTCTTCCATTTCTCCACAAATCTGAAATACTAAAATTACATTCTTATTCTTTGAATAGTCACTAGTGGTCTAAAACTAAAAAATCATGTCTCAAGTCAGTTAATACAGACTGGTTGGGGTTTTAATTAAGTTTTTAAAATACAATTTTGAAGGAAAAAAAAATAAAAGTTTCAAATTTTATTTTTTTAGGATATAAATTAATTAAATTATTACTTTTCCTCCAAAAAAACCGCACCTTTTTTTTTTTTTAATGAATCAACATTTACTACCAACAAGTATTTTCCAGTCACTATTCCTTCTGATTCGTCACAGAAAATAGTGATGAACTGGGTGATGGGAGATGGCTGAAGAGGAAGTGTGTTTAACAAAGAACCGCAGAGCTGTGTGTGGCCCTAAAAGTGAAATCTTATGTGCTGTGTAGAAAAGAATGTCTATAGGATAATCTGGAGAAAATTGCATAAGTAGTGGGTCTTTTCAAACATTTATAGAAGATTTAATTTATACAGAGATGTTGAATGTGTTCCTTTTGTAGGATTCTTCATCTGAAAGCACACTGAGGGAAGACATCACCATATTCAAAAGTCCAAACAGATTGGAAAATATGTTAGGAGAATCACTGTGAAAATATAGAAAGATTAGATGACATTTTTTGCAACAGAAGTACAAGGGAAATGTATATGGTATTTCAGACTACACAGTGCTTAGTTCTGTTGAATTCTCTTTTTCAGTATAATCCAGGACTCTGTATTCTTTGTAGAAAATTTGGCTTCAAAATTCAGGGCTCAGTTTTCCCTGATTATTCCTGAGTGCAAAAGATAAAGCAATGGACCTGGAACCATGCAACAAACTTAGACAGGTTTGAACAAGCCCGTGATCTTTCATTTTATTTTCATATCTGGAAATAGATTATTTCGATAGGAAGGATGAGAGTGAAAAAGCACAACATGGAGAAGGCAGCAGAATAGTCTAATTAAATTATGTTTCTTCAGTTATAGAGATATAGTTTATTCCATCCAGTCTTCATGTTTATGGACACTGTCAGCAGGGCAGTGGGTTGTGTGTGTTTGTGGATATCATCGAAGCAATATTGTTTTCTGTGTACTGCTGGTCCAGAAGATGATGGCTAGTGTGTTACAGGAAGATTCTGCAGCCCATCACAATGGAAGGAGGAACTGTGCTGATTTTGGAGACTTTCCTGAATTTTTTGCTTTCCTCCCTTTCTTGCTTTGTAGTTGTGGCACTCTGAAACAAAGGTCATTCCAAGTTAAAAATATAAGTTTGTTCTGTGTGTATGGAAGGCATAATTAAATTACTGATGCTTTAAAAGATTGGGTTTAGATCCTGTTAAGCAGATTTTTATTTGTATTGATGAATTCATTTGACATCTGTTTACTACCTAAAATATTGCTGCTATCATCTAATGACCAGACATTCTGGCTCCATTCACCAGAAGTGTCATTCAATAGCTTCTCTTTAGCACTAAATGTTGCATTACACAGAATGATGGAGTATTATGAATTTAATATATTTTAATTAACTTTCTAATGTCAAGACTGAGCATTATGAAGCAGGTGTTCCAGGAAGAGTTAAGCATAGTGCATTATCTACAAAGCAATTGGACTAAAACAGTTAGAAATGTGGGTGTCTGAAAGCTTTAAAATTCATATAGGGATATTATCCTCTGCCCAGTCATTTCTACCGAATACAAATGCATGCAAATCTTCATTTACACATACACAGAAATGTTTCAAGAAAATATGAGCCTTACTTAGGTTTTTCCATTTAATTTGCAAGCACTCTCTCTGCCATTACTGAATGCTAAAAAAAAGTTTCTGTAAGTCAGTGCAAACACTACCAGAAGTTGGACTGGTATAAAAACACCACATCTTGCTGGATGCTACATTATTTTAATGAGGTGCTGGGTACATTCGCTCTGCAGTGATTCCACAGTAACTGAATTGGACTGTGAATAAAACACTTCCAGTTTTGGATTAAGCAGAAGTAACAGCAATAAATGACTCTAATGATGAGATGTGCTCACTGTGTCATTCACTATGTAATACCGTTTCATTTGGGCGCTCTAGTCTTTCTTTGCAGCAGCGTGAGAACATTCTCCTTGGACTTTTGCTCAGAAATGACTGACATTATCTTTCATGGAAGAAGGAGGGAAAATTATAACAGCCCTACCTCCGAATCAAGATTAAATAAAGGCCTTCTTCTTTAATCTGCACATACATAGTGAAATGTTGGGGTAGGGGGGAAGGAAGAACTTGGGCAGGGAAAGTGGGTGGTGATACTCTTTAATAAAGATGCTGTGAGAACTGTGAGGAAAAGCAAGAGGCCTGAGGAGTGACAGAAGGTTTTTTTGCAAATGCCCTGGTGTTAGGTGGGTGGTTTCTGAGCTGTAGCTTTAGCATTGAGGTCCATCACCCAGGTCTCTAGATAGTCCATGGGACACAGCACCACATTTTGTGCAATTATAGTGATAAAGAAAGACAGCAAACAAGGTCATAATATCCATTTGTTATAAATCATACAATAATATTAAGGTAAATTATATAAATTGTTGGAAGAATTGGGAGTCCTATTTTTTTTTAATTGATTTCACTTGGCATTCCTTTATCAATGAAAATTAGAATTCTAGAAGATCTAAGGATATTTGGTGAGAATGTATAGCTAGGTTCCAAAAAGCAAATTCAGAGACCAAATACAAGTGGACTGCCTTTCAGAAAGGCTAAGCTACCAGTGGCTCCTTTTGTCTTCCTTCAGTGGCAGATTCATATCTTTCCACTCTATCTTTTAAATGGGATTAGTTGATACAGCAAAAAAAAAATACATTTCGGAAAATCTTACTTTATTTATTGCATCTCTATTACAGTATTTAATTTAACCTACAGCATGAGCGGCAATGCTGTGTCCCAGCATGTGTCCTTCATGTAAATTTTATTTCTAAAAGTACAGACAGGAAGATACTGAAGGAAAACTAATGGTCAGTTAAAGTGGCAAAGATCTGGGAAATATTTACTTAACTTTTGATATTTCATCACAATTATTATAGTAATTGGCAAATGAGTATAGTCCATTCTAGATGTCTTATGTTAATCTACTTTTCTGTTGGTGCTTTGCTTTAACACTTTATATATACATAGTGAAGCCCAGCATCTGTGTGTGCTTCGTAGACATCTCCATCAGCCCACTTGTTTGATTAAAAAGACCTCATACTTTATGTTAATTGTTAAACAATTAATCAAGTGTGGACTTTATACTTGTACAGCAGATATGTGGAAAGCGATTGCACAGGTCTCTTCAGACTTTTTATCTGGATTTCCAAGGAGGTTTTGCTGACAAAGAAAATTACATGAGATACTTTGCTCTAGCGTCACAGTAATTAAACACTTTTTGGTAGTTCAGTGGCCATTCCTTATATGCTCAAACAGAGGAATTTTTAAATTGCAGATTAATTTGTTAATTTTCCAGTGTTACAGTGGAAACGCTGTAGCAGGGGAAGAGGGAACACACTACGCAGACCAAGGAGGGATGGAGCCTACAAGATACTTGCTATGGGAGTTTGTAGAGCCTGTGAGCCTTAGCCTCACTGCATGTGAAACAGATATAATTGATAGTTATCCATCTTTAAAATCTCCACTGACTACAGCTAGAGGAAAGTCACACTCATGTTTTATTACTGAGCCCAAGCTGATGATGTTCAAACGCAGGTGGGGCCAGGTGGCCTGCTCTCACAGTCACGCCTGGTGCACAGTCTGGTGAGAGGCACACCAAGATGGACGCCATGGGCCTGATCCACAGCCCACTGAACTCAGTGGAGACATTCCCAATGAGTTCATCAGGCTTTAGTTTGAGATATTAACGCTGAATGCTGGCACGTGCTGCATTGTGAACATTGGCACTGACACTGCTTTCTGTTAACGAATTCATGTTGAGTGTTGCTCTGTTTGTCAAGGCGGTGCAGTGTTTTGTGTACAGATCTATTTTCTCAAAAGTGGCAGAGAAGTGTTTGATGAAAGAAGAGAATGTTCTTGTTGAAGGCGCTAAACCTTTTTCAATATGTTGTGCACTATATTTGTTTTGAAATTTTATTACATAGACTTCTGTGTTGACTCTAAATGGTTGAATTCACTAGCTGAAAATTACCCAATTTCTTTAGAAGAAAAAAAGCTTTTTCATTTTTTTTTCTATCCTATTGTATTTGATTTTGTATTTTACGTTTTCAAGTTAATACTTCAACATTGTAAATTTTCTGAACTGAAATCTCACGTGTTCTGAAATGTTTGCAGAGAAAGTACCCCCATAAGCAAAAAAAAGGCAAATGAAAGAGTTCTCATCTTATTAAACAAAGTGAGAATATTTTTACTTTAAAAATATTTTCTTTAGGTTTCATTAGTAACTACCCAGGGATTTATTACTTAAATGTAAATTTAAAAGTTAAGGAAAAGAAAATATCACCTTTAAGTCTTCAAATAACAGCTCTTGGTTCCCAATTTACTTGTCATATGCAATAGAACTAAATCAGCATTATATTTGGAATTTTAGATGTAGATTTTAAAAAGTATGTTTAGGAAGAAGCTCTGTACAGGTTTGAATAACTGTGTATGTATATACATACATATAGACATAGTATTTTAATATATGTATAGAAGCATAGTTTTTTATTTTTGCTTACAATGACAGGCTCATGAATGACATAGAAATGAGCTGGCATATCTTTAATTTAGAAGGAAAGTAAAATTTTGCATGTAAATTACTTTTCAGAATAATTCTCTTCAAGTCTTGTACTTTACCCAAAGGATTTTACAGTCAATGCCCAGCTACAGCCAGTACTTCCTAAGATGTCAGATTGTTTATACTGGTTCATAAATTGAATGGAAAATGACTGAAACTACAACAAGGACCAGATGCTGAGATGAGTTCCACATATGTAGTTTCTGTGGAAGTTGGCTGTATTTAGCTAGACATGCTGAATTTCAGAATCGTAACTATGGGTCTGATATTTGGCTAAAAGCCTAATTCAGTATCTGAGACAACATCTTGATTAAGTCTTCCACTAATGTGATTCCTTGATTCAGATTTCCATATTGATGTTTAATCTAGCATGGAGTTGGCCACTGGACATCAGTTGTGCAGCTTCAGAACATCTCTTATTTCTTCAAGGACTTCAGTAAATTGTGATTTCAATTGTATTTTCTCTGACCTTGAATTGAAAAATAAGTTACTGTCTCTTGAAAATATTTTACATCACAGTAAAGGATTTTAGCATTCTGTTATTATTTTGCTTTGTTGACTAAAGCAGTAAGCATAACATTTCTCAAACAGTAATGCTAAAGCTTTGATGTCTTTTATTAGATCAACTTCTTTTATAAAATAGAGAGCATGAAGTTGCTCATACTCAGAAACATCTTTTCTTCTGTTATATAATAATAAGCTATTTTCAATACTTCCGTAAGATACCAGTGACTTTTTAGTTACTGGGAGTTTTAAGACTGCAGTATAATCTGCCTTTCAAAATGTCACTTTAAATAGCACATTCATTATTTGCCTTTAAGAAGAGGAAAACAGATGATTACATAACTTACACAAAAAATATTAAAATTATCACACTTAGAAATTTTTAACAAAATAGATAAATATTGCTGGAAGTTCAGCAGTACAGAATGCTGTAAGAAGGAAATACATGTACAGTTAGGACAGAATAAATTAATTACTTTTTCCTGATAAAACACTGTGAATTCTGGAGTCTAATGTAATTTAAATTGAGAATAGTAATTAAGAGACGCAATTAAGGAAATCCATATGAAAATACATACACACTCTGCAAAAAGCCTCTTAACAATAGCAACGCTCTTCTTGTTCTTCTTCCATTGCAAACTGCAGCAAGGCCAAAATCCACTGACTTCAACTAAGGACCTAAACACTGTGAAGGTGAATGCTACCCACAATTTTGAGAATGACAGTTTTGTAATTCACAATTCTTCACCTGTGGACAATGCTCTCCACTTGTGTGGCTCTTTCAGCATTACGACCATACACATATGGATTAAACGAATACTACCAGTTGTTCAATAGTAGTAGTTTCCCTTTAAAAGCTCTAAGACCTCATCTTGTACCTTAGCTGTAGTATTTACATATTTGTAATCATTGCAAATTATGATAAAAATAAAACAACAAAGCAGGTAACATTTGAGGAAAGTCTCTTCTTTGCCTATATTTAAGTTTTGTCATTTAAAGTAGTTTCTGTGTATCTGCTAGGCAACTACAGCCATCTTCAGCTGGGAATCTTTTCCTATTTCAAATGCTTAGCTCAGTACTTCTAAACAGTCCCTGTTATCCTCCTCCCCTTAAATCAGAGAGAGCACTGCAAGCTGGAAAAAAACACCAGGTGATGATAGTTCCCCTTCTAGATGGTAGGTTATTTCCATTGGCTGTTCTGCTTACAACTAACTTAGTGAGACTCCAGTGACCAGATCTTAACTTCTCTGAAGGATAAAGATACTCAGATTTTTCATATACTAAAAAGTAAAAGCGATGATGTGTGTTCAAGGATATTTATTGAGTGTTGTGTTGGAGACCAGGGGACTGATCTTCCCGTAAATGCTGAAGGCTGTGCTGAACAAATGGTATAAAATGAAAACACTAGTGAAGGAAAGCCACATTATATTAAAAATCAGAGTGTTGATACTTAAAGCTTCTTCCCTCAGTTTCTCCCAATTTGCTTTTTTCCTCATCAGTTGCAGATGACAAATATATTATTTAGAAGTCTTGTAAATGACATGGTGATAAGTGTCTTTTCAAAGGCTGGTTTAGGTACTCTAAACATTTCCTCATATCTTGTCAGATATATGCTTATTGTAATTGCTTACTTTGTGTCCTGTACATGGAAAGACTGTGAATCTCAGAAATAAAGTACTATGTAATGAATTAGCTCCAGTGATAACTACCCTTTTTATTATACAGCAGAGTAAACCGCCATTAATTTAAAACATGTAAATTGGAAATCTGAGAACCGTATCACTAGATGTAGTGGGACATATTCCTACAGAGCGTGATTACTTCCATAATTCTCGGATATATAAGAATTGCTGTGAAGCGGAACAGTCAGACATTTCCAATAAGAAGCGTCAACTGCTACCTCATTAAAGGAAGAAAGAGAATCTGTGGACATGGGATGAATCTACAAGTCATCCCATTTCTAAATTAAAACCTAAAGTAGTCTGAAGATAATGAGAATAAAGGCTTGGAAGCTTATTACTTCCTGTGAGGAAATAGCACTCTCAGCATACGTTTGAAACAGTTGAAACGCGATGACAAACCCCTGTATAGCTTAAAGCCAGTTGCAGTTGGCCTCTGAAAAGTGGACATGGTTTTAATTGAAGGTATTTTTTAAGAAAGGAAAAAAACCCCACAAATGAAACCTGATTCAGTGTATTATAGAGCAATATATGCAGTTAAAGTAATTATGCATTTAAAGAGATGTAATTCCATTTTACAGTTCTTGAGCTTTATTCCAGAGCTTACACCTTGGTTATCAGCAGCTAACAGTGGTGTTTATGACATCAGATGCTAACTGGTTGAACACAGAGGACTTCCGGGGAGCACAACTCCAAAATCACCTTTATTAAACTGGGTCTTTGGGGCAGTTGACCACTGTCAGGCTCTGAGCTGCCTGCTGGAGATCTCCAGGGTGCTTCTCTCACTCAGCTGCCTTAGGGATGAATTTTAGGATCCTGATTTAGGAAGCCAGGAATGGGGAAGTACAGTGGGGAAGAAACATCTCTCTTTCAGATACTGGGTTGTCTAACTTAGGCAGTCTGGGTATGGTTACTATACTAGTGAGACAAAACAAAGCAAATGCAGTGACATAGTCTATCTACTGTATAGAGAGAGTCACTTAAGTTTTACTGCTGATTTTGAATATAATGAAAAAAGATACTGCCATATCTCACATTAGGCAAGCTCTTTGACCAGTCAGTTTTGTTAATGTAAAGTGATAGCTTCAGATAGCTTCAGCCTTACTGAAGGCTGTGGCATCATTCTTGGACTAGCTGTGTTGCCTCTCCTGTTTTTCCCCTTACTTCATTCTAATTCCAGACCCTTTAGCATGCAGTACAAGGCATTCATTTAAATTCAGTATTTGGTGATGGCTAGAATATAACAGAGGTTCAGTGAGGCTCATTATCAGAGGCTGGTAGGATGTACACAGTCCCCTGCCAACTCTTCACCTTTCCAATCCCGGCTCGTGAGTGGGGCTGTCCTGACGATCTGTCCATCCCAGCTCATTGTTAAGGCTTGAGCAATTCCTGCCCTAAAGCTCTCTACTTACAAATTCACTGCCAGGGTCTGGATGTTTTTTTGCCCTCAGGCTCTATTCTTTCGGAGTGATCATCAGGGTTTGAATGAATGTTGCCTCTGGGTTGTCTCTTTTCAATTTTAATTTCAGAGTTGGAGCTCTTGGTGCCCTCAGCTTTTCACCTTTCAGTTTCAGTATTAGGGTTTAAAGACCCACTGGCTTTGAAAGACTTTCTATTTTAGTATTTTCTTGTGTCATGCTTCACTTAGACACATTTGCATTGTGCTCATTGATGATACCTCCCTTTTTACATTTCGCAATATTCACTCAATTGATTTGTTCAGAATTTTTAAATTCTGCAAGGTGGTAAAAATCCTCACTGATTGCTTATTTAGGAAATTCTTGAAATCACTTGCAAGCTGCTCTTGTATTTGAACATGAAAACTGTAATGGATACAGTGTCAGACTGTGCTTTCCCTTTCGTGAAGAAGTGCAAGTGCTTTCTTTAAAAATTTTAGAATACCAGATCAAACTTCATAGGATTTGTCCATCTCTTTGTGCAATGGTACCTTCTAGTGCTTACTGAAGTGTGCTTTTCCAAAGGCAAGTCTTCATAACTTTCTGTGACAGTATTACATGTAAAGGCGCCTCTGAATTGCCAAAACAATGGGATGTTACCTTTATAATTTTGGGATGTTCCCTTTATAATTTTCATGCTCTTCCACACAGCACTGCTCACTTCTCTCGTATGTTCAGTCCACTTGACTGGTTTAACCCTAGAAATATTCCAGAAAAATAGTTTATTTCTCCCACCAGCTCCTTCATGCATGCTGTACTGCAATCAAGGCCAAACTTTATGCCGCTGCACTGGGGGAGGAAGAAGCTGAGGTCAGATTATGTGTGACTGCTTCACAAAACAACAGAACCGTAGAGCGGCTGAGCGGGGAAGGCAGCTCTGGAGACAACCTGGTCCAGCTCCCTGCTCAGAGCAGGGTCACCTACAGCAGGTTGCCCAGGCTGTGTCCAGTCAGGTTTTGAAAGGATGAGACTCTACAGCCCATCTGGGAAACCTGCTTCAGTGTTTGACCACCACCACAGTAAGAAAGGTAGTTTTTTTAGGTTTAAATGGAATTTGTTGTGATTGAAGTTTGTACCCATTGCCTCTTATCCTATCACAGGGCTTTATAGTGTATTTTTTTTTATGTTCAGAACACAGATACTTCAGTCCGTTGCATCTGCTATGTTCACTTTCAACATGCAGAGAGAGTACAAAGAATATACTGTGCTAAAGCCTTTCATTGTTAGAGTAGCACAATCTAGATATTAAACCAAATCAAAACACTATCTCAGAGATAAACTACTGTGTGGACACATGCAGCCTTTTCAGAAGGAGGATTTTTGTTTGTTTTCCCCCAGAAGTAATTTACATGTCTGAATCCTTGAAGTTCTAAATGTAAAGATACTTGTCTTTGTTCCCTTCAACAAAGAGCTGCTAATTAGATCCTTGGATGTAGGTATATATCATCATATACATATATGTATATGTATATGTACATATATGTAAAAGTCTCTTTTCATTCTTGAAAATGGAATTTAGATTCCTAATGATGTATATATGGAAGGAGATAAATCCAAAGGTCTTGTTTATCTTTGTTTCCAACAGAAGTGCATGGTGCAAGACCATGGGGAAAAACCCAATCTTGAAGTACTCCTAAAATAAATAATAAATAAGTTTCTTTGCTGACATAGATTAAGCACGTGATGTGATTCTCCTGATTGAGTACACAGCAAAATGCAACAGTCATTTTTTGCAAAAATATGTTCTGTGAGGAATTTTGTGCAACAAGGTCATATGAGTCACGTCCAAATTAAAATAAGACTTCTTTTGAGCAATCCTTGATCTCATTTAAAAGAACAGCTAGTGTGCATTCAGCAGCATAATGTCACTGGTATATGGAAAGATAAATGTGAAAAGATTTTGTTGATCTTTTTCATAGGTAAGCTACTTTTACAAAAGATGTTTGAAAAAGGAGTACATCAGAAATGCTAATGCGTATTTGAATGTTTTATTTTGTCCTACTCAGAATCTGGGATTTGAGAATTCAGTGAGTTTAACCTTTATTCATTTTTATCCACACCAGGATATTTTTTAGGCTTATGCATGTCAGACTATATTCTGTTTTTCCAAGCCACTCTTTTATTATATTCTTTGAAAGTATCTCAGTGACTGATGCCTCCTGGATTTGACCTTTCATTGAAACTTCAGACTATTGTGCTCATTTATGATATTTTCTGTTTCTCAGTTAGTTCTATCCTAATGATCTCTATTCTGTCTTTTTATCCAACCTTTTCAATTTAAGCTCCTCTCTACAGACTTGTATTTTATATCAAGTCCATGCTAATACTATTCTGAAATCATGTTTTGGACTCATGGTAAATTTAAGGATCTAATATAGATTATCAGTGAACCACTGTTTATCTATTGCAGAAGAGAACAATGGACCAAGTTACTCTGATATAAAACACTGCAGGGTACATCCAAGATCAGATTTGGTTTTGCAGTGTTAGGACACTAGATATTGCTTTAAAAAATATTTTAATTTACTGGCTCAAGATAAATATTTCCTTGTGTTACGATTCAACTGTCTCATTTTATGGGTGGATCTTTATTTGATGGAAACAAACAGAGCTCTACTGAATACAGTTAAAATAAATTTTGCTGACAATTAGTCAGCAAAATTATCCACATCTGTATTTCATGAATAAGAAAGAGCAGCTATATAAGGACACTACTGACCAAATTTGTAATATAATATACACAAAAATTGATTAATTGAATAAAGGAAAAACAAATGAAAAACTCACTCTTGTTAAAGTCCTTTACTACTGATAAATCCACTGCTAAAATTCATGCATATGACTGCAGAGAAATTAAATTACTTTGTATGGAAGCAACACATAGAGATTTTGACCTGTTAGATTTCATTTATGGTATGCAATTATTATTTATCTGTTTTTATACTAGGAATTGCAATGGTAATACAATCTTTAATATTTTATTGCTACTTAGATATGGCACACTTAAGAGTACCCTATAATGGTATGGAATTCAATGTTGTGGAGCGATAAGATGATGGTATAACTTCAATTATGCTTTTAATATACTATTGCTCCAGTAAAAATTCTACAAAATAATTGTTTTCTTGGTGCATAAACTTACAAAGGTGACAATCAAAGCCAGTTGATAGCAACAATGTACTCTCTTGTAATCTATTATTTACTGTTACTTTCTATTTCCAAAAAAAAATGATCCTTTTGATGCTTTTTGTCATTTAGTTTCATTTCTACAATACAGTTGAAAAAATTTGAAAGTATTGCCTTTGTAGACTTCTTTGAATTACACCAGTAAGTTCATCCATTCTGTGATGAATTATAAAGTCTGACAGTCTTGGTTACACATCTTAAGGGGAGATATGTGGAAGCATTGTCTAGCACCAATCCAAACTAAGACTGTGGTTGGTCAACACAAAATCAGCGTAATTGTTCCAATAGGCATAAATAATGAGAGTTAAATTGAAATAGGAAGCTATAAGGAAGGTAATTTGAAGATCATTAGTCTGTAATATGTAGAAGAGTCTTGAAGGAGGCATTAGTAGAGTTTCTAAAGGAACTGTAAATGACTGATATAATAAAATAATCATTTTACCTGTACTTTTGTCTAATGTTTCAGAAATAATAGCATGAGGAGCAACAATATGGTCTGCGTTTAGGACACAGTAGAAAGGGACATCTTTTACCTTGGTTACTATTCACTTGGTAATTCATAATTTGAACCAGATAGCATAGATTCTTCTTAACGCAATGCTACGGTTTTCAGTATCAATTAACTGATGTCACATATGAATCAGGAATGATGTTTTAAGCTTCTTTACTGAATTTGAATGTATTCTAGTTACTAAAATTTTTCACTGATAATCTCTAAAAACGCAGTGTCCGATTCAGGCTTGAATAGGTAAATAACAGATGCTTAGAACTCTGAAGAATAAGTTTATAATCTCATATTAGCTGAGGCTGAAGCTCATCCACCCTGTCCACATTGTGGGGCCTCACATTGTGGCTTGAGTATCAAGTAAGCCAGCAGGCCTGCTCAGTGCAGAAAAAAAAATGGAGGAAAAGTCGTAAGTATAATGTTTAGTAAGGCAGTAAAATAAAGAGAGTGGTCTTGAAGTGTCTCAGTACCGTTTCTTCTATACTACTCGAAGGCCTCAAGTTCGAGAGAGGTGTAACAGTTTACTTTTGTTGCCTCTTCCTTGCCATTAATTAGAGAAGAAACCTAAGGAACAAGGTTAGAATGGAAACTTTTTGATTTGTAAAACTAGGTAAGATGGTTCCAACCATCCCATAGCAGAGTGCTTGGAACTAGATGATCTGTAACGTCCCATCCAACCCAAATCATTCTCATTCTGTTATTCAATGAATCCTACTCAGGCATTGACCCAGGACAGGCACATGACATCTGCAGCTTCAGTAATTCCTTGAGACAAGAAAACGCCAGTGGCTACAGGAAAAGTCATGATGGTCCCTCTGGCCAACATTATGATAGTCCTTTCTAGTTACAGACTCCTTTTCTGCTTTGGAACTTCATGTTGAATATGAAGGGTACAGTCATGGCTACCTTTCCACCATGGTCTGTTTGAAGGAGCAAGTAGAGTCCTTACATCCCTAAACCAAGGCCAAGGAATTGCTTGGTCATCTCCTGCTTGTGCGTATATATCAAATCTTATAATCATAGACCTTCAATAGACTCAAAAGCAACAGGAAACATCATACTTGGGCAGTTAAGAGTTCACATGGAGGTAGGAGACAGAAAATCTCTTCCAGACATGGGATGATAGAGGAAATTATTAACATAAGATACATGTTAAAATTCTGTTGTGGTCAAGTAAGAATTTGTGTGTTACTACTAGGTGTTCATTGCTTTGGAAGCAAAGTATGATGCAACTGATAAAGGAAGGATGCTAATGCTTATGTTTATGGCATGAATGTGACTGACCCATCACTTTGGTGAACTTCAGCCCCAAAAGAGGCATGGCTACCCAAAACAGTACAGACATAGCAGTACAGACATATTACATCTGTGCCTCAAAAAGATGAAGTCTGTCTTTTTTTTTTTTTTTTTTTTTTTTTTCGGGAATGCTGTATAATTTCACTGCGTTCCATTCTTCTCAAATATCTCAGGCTTTACACTGCAAGTGTTGCAAGTGACAATAGAACACAACCTGTTGCAGTCAGAACCAGGATCGTAAGTTTACTTCTGAACCATCTCTCGACAGAAAAATCTATTTTATTTTTCACAGAAGCAATCTTTCATGAGAAATGGGTACTGAAACAAAGCATAGACTCTTCTCCAGCAAAAGGAGCTGGAGGTAAAAATAGTAGATTTTGCTTACACCTGGCACAAACACTGAGATCTGGGAGTGAACCTCTGCATAATAAGTAAGCAAAATAAAAATTAAATACATTATTTTCTCAATACAGTATAAGAAAATAGCAGTCTTCATAAGGTTTAGCACAACTGAGTCCACGTGCATTGCACTTACAAATGTTGTCTGTGATGATAAAGTAATAGACAACTGAGGGAAAGACAAGTCCTGAATTCAAAGGTGATTTAATTCTAGCCTGTTATTGCATGAGATCAAAGTATGAAGCTCAAGCAGTTAACGTGTAAACTCAAGACTGTTTGGTCTACCTTGCTTCAAAGTAGGATTGATTTCTCCACATAGCACTTCTGTTTTGTCTAACTCATGTAAGAAGGAGATAAACAGTGTATTTTTGTCTTTTTACAAAGACTCAAAATATTCCTTGCTATATGAATATCAGACATTTCTATTGAATGGTAATATATCTAGAAAAAAAAAAATCTAATTCAATAAGACACATACAGTGTCAATGTCTTCGTCTAATCTCCTCATCCTAGACCTTCCTTGTAGGTATTTCTAGAGCATCATCAATCTCAGGAAACTAAATTAGAATAATCATGTCCTGAAAGTGACTGTTTTTTTCTGTTCTCTATAAAGGGACCGTAGGGTGACCTGCGTAGATAAAGATGAATAAAGTTAGATCTATGCAGTTATGTGAGATGAATATCCACATTACTTGTGTGAAGTGCTTGTTAAAAGATTTTTAGATATAATTGCTGTAAATTAGAATAACTCTGTTGACCAGAATAAAGCAAAGTTGTTGGTTATGCAAGTTGAGAAGGAAGGGAAGCTATGATTTTTCACCAAAGACAGAAATTTTCACAGCCCTTAGATGATCATGGACAAATAAGGTGAAAGAAGTGGGTTGCGTGACACATTTTCATCATATAATCTTAAACAGAAATTGGAATGATTAGGAAGTGCAAACATGGATATTAAGATTAGGAATTAATTGGTGTTGAGCTAAGCTCCTGACTAATCTGCTCCCTTTTAGACCTCATCAGGAGTCTTTGGTAGGGAAAGCAAGGATTCCCATTGTGTCTTTCCTGATCCACCACTAGCTCGAGCTGATTCTCTCATTTCTGTGCTAAATGACACTGCCTTCCTCAGAGGGCAGACTTGCAGCAATCTGCATATTAAATATCCCAGGCATACTTCTCTTCCTCTTTAAAAAAAAGTGTCTAAAACATCTTTGCTCTGCCATGCTTCACCATCTGCAAAACAGACCGTTCTTTTTGCCTTTTACCTCCTTTTACCATAGCAGTTTACGTTGTAATACCTCTGGGAGAAGAGTTCTGCTGTATGTTAATCACACTCCACTGTAATTTATCCTTCGAGGTGATGGTCTCTATAAATTTAAAACCTGTATTAAACTAGGAAAAAATAATGCTTATCCTCTGAAAATGTTGAGGATTAAAGAAACAATTTGCCTGTCAACCTGAAATGATTAGTCAAAACAAAAGACATGACGAAAAATAAAGCAGAGGTTAAATGATCACAATTTCAATACGTTTTATTTTTCGTTCAACTTTAATAGAGAATATTATAACTTAATCTTTTAGAATATGCTTTACTAAACATGAGTTTTGAAACAAAAAAACATTCTGAACCAAAATCCCGCAGTATTATCACTAAAATCATTGAAACATGCTTCTTGGTTGGTTAGGTTTTTTAAAATTCTTTTTTTTTTAAGGCAATTTATTAATGCCTCATCATAAAGGTGGTTTTTTTTTTTTTATCATGAATAAGTGTTTTTCCAGAAACAAATAATGAAATGAAATTTTCAATTCCAAAAGTAATAATACAGTCGACCATAGTAGGATTATCCGTGATTTGTACATCACTGTATATTTATATTAATATTAGAATGGCATAATGACCTTTTCATATATCATCCTGCCTGTCTAACTATGAAGTCTTACCCAAAAATTCCCTTTCTACATCTGTCTTCATGATCTTTTATTTATGAAAGTGTCAGAAGCACTACTTTCCCCCTCTTATTCTAGTCAAACTTTTTCTTTATGAAAAACACTTCCATAGTCTTCTCCACCAGATTTAGCATCATAGGCAACTTACCGCTCAAAAACATGATTCTTGGTAATGTCATGCTGAAATGCCAACACCCAAAAACTGCTTTGACTAAATATCCCCTCAGGTATTTAAAGTTAACTTCTGACAGTTCTGGGTTATAAATAATTCACATTCTGAACAGCATCTCCAGTAACACATCAATAAACTGAAGAGATTTATTTTAAGTTTCTCTTAAACTTTCTTGAAAATTGTTCCTTCTTTATGGCAATTGAGCGATCTCTGAAATGTGTGTATAGTTACATATTTTTGTTACTTACATGTATGCATATATATCTATCATTAAAAAAAGTGAAGGTTTTGGTTGTCTTTGCCAGATGGTGCAGCCTTGGAGAAGGATATTTGTGTAACATGCTTGAATTGATGTGCATGTTTAAAAATGCATTCTAGACTAGGAAAAAAAAAAAAAGACTTAATTACCCATCTCCTGTGATACAGATTTTCAGTGAATGATCAGCAACTTTTCACTAACTGTTAATACAACTGGAAGAAAAATATATACTAAATTGTCATCTGGGCTATTGAAGCCTTCATAAGTCAGGCAGCACAACAACAACAAAAAAGGTTAAGATCTGCCGTGAAGAAAATGGATACTGCTAATTATTTTTTATTTAACACAACTAAGCCTGTTAATATTTTATATACCCGCTGTATGTAGACCTAAAACTTCTTTATGCCAAACCTATCTGGTTTAGATACCACAAGAAACTCAGCAAACACTCACCATAGTGTGGTGTATGATGGATGCACCTCACGGCTATTCCTAAAATCCCAGAACTATGGGAATTCAGCCAATTCAGAGCTCTGTCCGTTGCTGATAGATATTCTGTCATTGCTGTGCTTTATCTCACCATGCTCAATTTCACTGTTTTGCTCTCAGAAAGGTTTATTTCAGCAGTAAATGATTCAGCAAGCCAAGAGAAGTATTGAAAGATTTTAGTAAGATTTTTATATGCCCAGAGCCCAGTGTTATAGCAGAAAAGCTGATGTTTTTTTCTTCTGGTAGCATCTAACTTTAACTCACCTTTTCTATAAGCTATGCAGATGCTGAGAGACAGAAAACATGGCCTTTAACTTACTTGCAAATTATTGCTGAGCTTTCTCTGCGTGGATTGTGTCTCGCTCAGTGCTGGGGGAGGCACCTACAGCAGCATTTTCCTTCAAATCAAGAGTGCACTTGTGAACGGACTCTCCTTGTCATCCCCGCAACCTCTGCTTTGCTTCACACCCCAGAGCAGGCTTGGAGAACATGAACTGAGTTTCTCTTGGATGAACTAAACTTGTGCTCCAGGAGCACACCTAATGCAGTGTAACAGCTGGTAGGCATTCATGAATATGGATTTTCTCCCATGTGCAACCTGATTTGTAGGAGGCTTTTAAAATTTCTCTCAAACAGTAATTGGAGATTTGTGATTTTTAATGCAGAGGGCAATGCAAAAGTGATACCATAACTAGTAAGTTACACTGCTGCTGCCTACTAGTTCACCTTCATTTTCTAAGCTGATGTATCACTTCACTGTCTTCATGGAAAAAGCTCCAAGAATTGCTTAAAATAAGCATCCTCTTGGCCAGTTATTTTAAACCACTGGTGATGGTATTTTCCTTGGGTCCTTTTCCTTACTCATGTGCTTATGCTTTTCTCCAGTATGCATGTAATCTCACCTATTCATATCTTAAGAGCATGTCACTTTGTTCAAGAGCAACACAATGTGTCACTTTGTCAAATCCTTTACATTTTTTTCCTTTTAAAAAAATCACAGAAGTCATGCTGTGAAATCAGTCATATAATGAGTTTTCTGGAAGCTCTACCAAGATTAGTGGTGTCTGGAATTTTAATTTAATGGAAAAATGCAACATTTTGATATGAGAGAAAGTTCTTCACCAAAATGAAAGGCAGATTTTTCCACAATGTCTTTAAAATATGGGACTTTTTTTTTTTTTTCATTTCAATAAAGTCAAGTATTCTGGTTTAGTGTCAGAGCACATTTTAGTATTTATGTAATCTGTATAATATTGTATACATAAAATAACTGAAAAAATAATACATTGCTGTAGAGGCTGAAATGAAGTAAACTTAACGAAAGTACATTTGGAAGACAAAATTTTTCTACCATCTCTATTTAAGACCAAAACTAACAGCATTGAGAAATTTTTTTTCTAATATAGGACATAGACTTTTATCCCTAAACAATACTTACATTCGTACTATAACCGTGAAAATTCTACAGGATCCATTACCTCAACTATTTCTTGGTGCTATAGAATACATCAGTAATAACTTTATACATTATTATGAAATAGCAAGATGTATCCACTGAGTAGGTAAGCACATAAAAGAAACAAAAAAGCAGAATTTCCTCATCTCTGATAAAGTTTGTACAGACAAAGTTAGCTGTAACATCATAATTACAGCTACTTGATAATAACACAGGTACCTTATAAATCAAAACAAAGATCTGTTCCACATGCACAGATGTGATGCAACCAGTTGTGCATTTTCGAAGGTCAAGAAGCCTTTTATCCTCTAATACAGTTCTTTACCCTTATAAACTTTTGTCTTTTGTGTATTTTGTAATAGTATTTTCTCTGCATTCTCAGAATAAAGGTCTCTCTTTTATTTATTTTCCTCTGTTCCACAGATCCAATCTTTTTTTTTTTTTTTTTTTTTTTTTTTAACAGATGTTGCAAGTAAGAATTGAGTGCTGCCTAGGCAGTTACAGAAGCTCCTTGTAATTTACTTTCCTTTCACACTCAGGAGACCTGAGCATGAGTATCAGCAGTTTGTACTATATGAAACCCAAGAGCTAGGATTTTACTTAGCTTAAAGTATCTGTGGTGTGCCTAAAGGTATATGTTAACATTTTTAGAGAGACCAAGATGGAGACTTTGCTGCAGCTTGCATTTTAACTTAACAAAGGATATGAATTATAATATAAAGTTGCATGGCATGATATGCTGTGGACATGATCCGTATCCCACTGAAGCTAGCATGAGGCTTATCATTGATTTCGTTATAAACTGGAACTGGTCTTATCAGTCATCTGCAAGCAGAAGAATTATACAAGCGTTTAAATAGCAATGCTGATACATTTGATGCCAAGGTGCTTTGCATGTTAATGAAAATTATCTATTGGTGCCATGTCTGCAAATATGTTTGTCAGTATCTATTTATTTATATAAAAGACTATGATTCCAAAATCTCCAAACCTTCCATTTGTTTTGCCAGCCTGAAGAAATAAGCTTCAGTCATCCTGCATAAATTTCTGCATTCCTTGGAATTTATACAGTAGCCTTTTCTGAGGATCTTGACTCCTACAACAAGTGCATTTTCATTGCCTAGACTACTTTCTCTTTTTTTTCGGTTTAAAGGAGAGAATCCATTTCTCTCTTTTATCAGTGTTGGTAGATTCAATAATAATAGGCCCAATACGCTCTACATTAGACTGGTAGTATGTGTACATGCAATCACAACACATCAGATTTTCCAAATTGCTGGAAAACTAGAAGTTGATTACTACTAAACAGAGTTGTCTGCTGCACAAAGAAGTAAAAGTTGCAATATCTACACCAAGAGCTGCCTGGAGTCCAACCCTACCACTGAAGGCCAAGATAATGAACTTCTCCTGGAGCTGAAGCTCAGGTGAGGAGTGCTTAAACTTGATGGAGAGAAGGAGGTGGTACAAAGCTTCACCCCGTCTGGTTTTCATGGTATCTATCACTGTTGCATTAAGAATATTTGAAAAAGTTCACAAAGAGAACATGATTTGTCTTTCATTTCCATCACTTCCTCCTGATGGGTGTGATAACACACTGACTATATTGTATGTGTGTGGAAGAAAAAAAAAGCTACCCTGCCAAGAAAATAAATCCCTCCACTGTCCATAATGTTCTCCACCCTTTTAGTGTTTCTTATGAAGTGTAACATTTTAGAATTAACTGTGAAATAATAGATACGGTAACTGAAGGGAATCCTAGTTCAATTAATGAAAATGACAAAAACTGCTATAACAAAGAGGATTTCTCAGGTTCCTTCTACTTGTTTACTGTGACAGTTTGTGACAAAATCACTGCACAGACTTGAAAACATTCACCTAAATAAATGTTGCTCATCTTGATAAATGAGACAAAAATGTAATCAAGAAAAGGTGCTAGGTTTTGAAGGAGTTGGATTATTATTATTTTGAGGTTGAATGTGCAATCCTGTAAGGTACTTTTCTGGAAAGGAAAGAAAATAATTACAAAAAAAAAGCATTCAGTGAAATTAGATGTTGGTGATGTGGCACAGTATCTCTATATGTTCTCATATTAAAAAAAAAAAAAAAAAGTAATTGTAGAATCATGGGATAATTAGGACTGGAAAGGACCTCAGGAGGTCATCTATTCCAACTTCCCCGTAGGTATATATGTATATTTCAGGATCAGCATTGTCACCACCATCATCATGAGTTTCCATATAAGCAATATAAAAAAGATCTTATCTGTTGGCTCCCTCTGTTACAGCCTAAGAAGAGCATATATAGCCAGCATCACTTGAATATATTTTGGGCTTGAAGTACAGTATCATTGTGTTTTGTTATGCTACACTGAGAAGGAAAGCATTTGAACATTTGTTTCAGATTTGGAATCAGAAAAAATCAGAAATTGACTGCGAATTGTAATAAGCTGGCCAGTTATTATTCCAGTTTGTCAAAATAAAACTAATCCCAAAAAATAAAAAGCATTTATGAGTGGCTAAACAATTTGATACAACTTGAATTAGAAATCTCTACTAATAAGAGCTTCTTCTCTTATCCCTTCAGTAGAGGACAGTTAAGAAATTTAGAAGATGCGGTAAAAATTCAAGATATATTCTAAAAAACTAGTGTGCTTTATATGAGACCATTTACAGATAGTCCAGTGATTATTATACTTCTACTTGATCGAGGATATCTATTACAAAGGAAAGGAGATGTTCTTAACCGAATATAAGTACTTTTTGAATCCTTGCCCTTCAGTAAAAATGTTTCCAGTTAAAATTTGTCAGATGTTACAGTTCTCTCCATTTTCTCTCATTCCCCAGTGAACACAATTCCCTTCACTGTGTAAAATTATGTTGCTGTCATGGATTATGTCAACTTTAACCTTTATTACACTTTTTCAGTTATAAGTTTTCATGAACGGAATTGAAAACAAAAGAGGGAGCAAATCTCTGAGCAAGTGTGGTAAAAGCCTTGTAGTAAATTGCTTCTTCTCATTCTGGTGAAGTCTCACTTTATTATATTTTTCTCTTGCCTTATTACACTCTATATCTATATTCTTTAATGGCATTTTCCAGCAGACAGGTTTTTATTTCTAAAATTTTAGGCTGCACTGAAGGAATTTTAAACTTGATCTTTTTTTTTTCTTTTTTTTTTCTTTTTTTTTCTCATGAGTATATCTTCATGGTCATGATTCAGAATATTAAAACTGTGACTGTAGGCTTTAGCACTTCTGTCATTTATTATGAATTCTCAACAAGGAAGTACAGATGAAACTGTTGTACAATGACATTTTCTATGTGGCAGTCCTTTTGACATGTGTCTTATAACAACAGATAAGTGCCTGTAAAATGTAATTCAGACAGAACTACATGCATTTAGCATATTTATAACTATAAATCTTAGATCTGCTTACACTTCCATAGATTAAAAATGGTTTTAGCAATTGCAATGAATTAAAATTCTTATTTTTTGTAAATTTTATCATGCTCAACTAATCTGTCCCTTTTGACTGTTGACAATATACCCAGTCTGATTAACTGACTTCTTCCTTGAACTGCAGTTGTTTATTAAAATAGTTTTATTGATAGAGATATGCAGCTATATCTGACAGCAGACGAGTTTTACCAATGTAAGCTTTGGTGGTAAAAAAGCATTCTTAAAGGAACTCAATCTGTATTACATTTTTTTCCTTTTTCAGATTACTTAAACTTTGAAATATTTCATCTTAAATTGGTTACCTCTTTTCCTGAGAATTTAAAGTGGCTCTGTTTGTAATTATGTTAAAGAACTAGAATAAGGATAAGATATCATAACAAATCACTGAACTTTCTTTTAACTCCAGAAAATCTGAGCTAAATTTCTGTCTTTTTCCATATATGAAAATAAGTCCAGGATTCACTCTTGATCTCCAGTGTATCAGGGAAGGCCATCGTATAATATCAGTGAAATAATTTTGCAGTAGATGCAGTAGATCAATCAGGGCAAAACTGTCTTCAGTAGCAAGCAGTATATTTTAGTAATAGCAGCTCTTGCTGCTGCTGTAAAACCGATGGTGCTGATGACCTGGTGTCTGCAGTGCAGCCATTCTGGGGAATTTCACTTTGGACTAGATGTAGTGCAGTCCTGTGAACTGAGTACCAGCTGGTGGCTGCAGCGCTCAGTGTTCTGCACTCCTACACTCCTAGAGCTTATCTCCTAATTCAGTTTCATTTAAAAAAAATCCTTTTTTTTTTTTTTTTTTTTTTTATTTTGAGGCCACTATGCAATGCAAACCAAATCCAAATTAATTGAAACAATAATGAGATTTGCTTCAAAATTGCATTCTAATCCAAACAAGGATGCTAAGGTAGGTGCAGTCTAGGTTTCCTGTAGTCGCCAAAGCATTTGATCTAATTTGCAAGATTTGAGGGTTAGAGAGAAAAATGGAATGGAGTGAAAGTAACCAGGTAGCATTCGTACTGACCGTTCTAAGCCTCCTCACCTCTAGATAAAGTATCTGCTTGATAGGAACATCTTCGGGTAAAGTTCTTTGGCCTGTGTGAAGCAAGAGGTCAGGTGATGATATAATTGCTTTCTGGTTCTGAAACCTGAAAATATTGCTCACATAAATAGTTCCTTTGAGTACAATCAGACTACTCAGATGGGGAAAGCTGCTGCCATACTGAAGTGTTTGCAGGATTAAGACATACATAATAATTGTAAAGAGTAATGTCTTCACTGTAACCATACATACTTAAAATATTGTTCATCATCACCCCCATTATAATACCCGTTCAGGGAATTGTCAGAACAACCTGGAAAGCTGCATTTGAACTGTCATTCAGTGAATTGGTTAACAAAAGCAGACTAATATGAAAATCTTTTTAAAATCTGCAGAAATTAAGTAATTCTATAATATCTTCAAATTTAATTGAGATATCCCTGTAAGACTGATGTACACAAGTGTGGAAAACGCTTAAAATTTCACCTTAATATTTCTACAAATTTTTAGGAGTTCTGTTTTCACATAAAAAGTAGGTATGCAGTGACCTTCAGGAAAGTAATTATATTGACAGAATACTATTGACATATAAAATTAAAATGCAAAGGTGGAAGAGGAGGATACCATAACAGGTTGGAAATACAGTTGTGACCAGCGGATAGCTAACTGGTCAGAAATATGAAGAAATTCTAATTTTCACAGTCTGAAGGAGGTAGCTAGAAGATGTTAATAGAATGGAATAGAACAGAACAGAACAGAACAGAATAAAATTCAGTTGGAAGAGATCTGCAACAATCAACTAGTCCTACTCTTTACAGGATCAAAAACGGGAAAACTAAATGATAAGGACTGAGGACAGATAATTTTTGGAGAAAAAAAAAAACTAAATCATAGACAGATTACAATGCATGGATGCGAAGTACACATCTGTATAATTTGAAATACAAGGGGGAAGTCATACAATGGCAGTTCCTTGGCCTAGCAGTAGAGATGCTAGTAATATTCTTCCAAAGGTATGCAGAGGAGTAGAAATGGTCTTCAGCTAAATGCAGTAGAGCAAAATAAATGAAGATTAAAAATGTCACTGGCAAAAATAATAGCAGAGGTTCAGAACAGCTGTGACATATAACTACAAAAAGAGGTGTTGCAGAGAACATAAGGTGAGACTGGCTGGGGCACAAATGTCAAAAATCTGAAGATCAGGAGATATCGTCAGAGTGGCTATGGAATTTGCAGAGGGTAAGAAGATGAAATGGGCCTGCAGGAAGAGAGGACAGGAGCAGGATCCTGCTGTGCTGTTGTGCAAAGAGAAATAGTCAGGGGAACACAGGAACAGGATCAAGGAGGAGGTCAGAAAGAGCAAGGAAGAGCAGATGACCATATTAAAGTGGAGGAAAGACAAGCTTATACTCAGCAATATCAAAACAAGCACAGATATTAAAAAAATAATTGTGTTGAACAATGAATTATCCATGTGTGGTCAAATGTTAGTCTGCATGTCAAGTGGAGAATCTGAGTAAATGAGCTGAATGAGGTGTGTATAAGCTTTACTTCTATTTATCTAAAACCTCGAGGCACTAAATACAGGCTTATTTAGATTCTCAGTCTTGTCTCTTGCCCAGAAAGGTCTTTATATAATTTTGGCTTGTTTAAAACTGTGGCTTGTAGAAGCCACATCTATTCAGTGTTCCAGCTTTGCATCTGGAGCTGTGCAGTATGGAAAGTGGGTGAGCTTCTTGC
Source organism: Tetrax tetrax (assembly GCA_009806455.1). NCBI lineage: Eukaryota > Metazoa > Chordata > Aves > Otidiformes > Otididae > Tetrax > Tetrax tetrax. Next base: position 164,846 of record WHYT01014895.1, on the reverse strand, counting down.
AGGCTTAGCTAGGAGAGTGAGAGCAGAAAATCAAGCAGGAGCTGGAGCACTTGCCCTCAAGGCCAGGTTGGATGAGGCTCTGAGCAACCTGATCTAGTCAAAGATGTCCCCACTCCTTGCAGGGGGGTTGGTCCCTTCCAACCCTAACCATTCTATGACTCTAGGAGCAGAGACTGGGGAAGCAGAGTTTGTTCAGCCTGGACCGGACACCTCAGGAGAGACATAACAGCACGGCTCCAGTGACGCAGAAGTCGTCTTTCGTCATCAAGGAGAAGAAACTGAGCTCTTCTGAGCTGTGCAGGGCAGGAGGATGAGACATAATGGACATAAGTAGGCATCTGAGATGCATACTGAACCTCTAAGGAGAACCTTCCCTGATGAGGGCAGTTGGGCAGTGGTACAGGTTCCCAGAGATGTGCAGTCTTCTCTGTTCTTGCAGGTTTTTCAAAATCTGGCTGGACGAAGCCCAGAACATCCTGGTCAGATCTAGTGGGAGACCCTGCACTGAACAGGAAGTTGGACTCGATTTTCTGAAGACCCTTTGGACCTGAATTATCTTATATGATTAGTCTATGATTTAGGAAAAACACACTCACACTACTCCCAGTAACCAACTCATTGCTTGGAGAAGTCCCTTCTCTGAGTCAGTGTGAGCTGAATCATGCTTATTACTTGCTTATTTTAATAGACAATTTCAAGATAACGTACAATTCTACAATGAACAAAATGATGCTTTTTCCTTTTGTTTCTTTTGCCTTTTTTTTTGCATGAAATTGTATAGCTTTTTCCAAACCAACCCTTAGGTTTATGTTTGTGAGCACTATAAATGTGTCTATTACATTAAAAATTACCTAAATTATTCTGAGAACAAGACATCAGTGTAATTCTAGGAAAGACATATAAAAATTCAGCTTATTTTTTAATTCACATAATTTGTTAAAAAACCTGCATAAATTTAAATTAACTTTCAGTGGTTTTAGTGCAAATTCATTTGTTTCTACAATAATACCTGCTAGTTTAGTTTAGTTGACTGTATTGACTGTGAAATGAAGAATGTGGTAAAAAACATCTTAATATAAATTAAAGTACATTGGTTTTGAAAAATAATTGGATTTTGATAAAAGCTATTAGAATTAGCAAAAATGTGCTGCTTTGAATAAAAATCTGTTCATTTCCATGCAAATATGTTGCTTATCATATAAATGGTATAATTTAAGTGACAGGGACATGTATTCAGTGAAGGTGTATAAAGTGTCTATTTCAGGCAAAAATTATCCCCAAATATTTCAATTTTTAGTAAAAAGTTAAGAAAAAACTATAAATCTTCAAAATTTTATTACTGTAGTTGATTGAAATTTTCAACTAAATAGTATTCTGATGGAAAATACAGCTTATGAGTAATGAAAACATTTTTGTCCAAATGTGTCACTAACTTAAAATTGAAAATGAAAAAAAAATAATTTTACTCATGACAACACTCTTCCTCATTTTCATTTGTGACTTGTTTGTATGCACATTTCATGTTATGCTGACATAAAAAAAAAGTATTCAAAATATACCAAGTGTATCTTTCAGTAGTTACAAAATACATATACAATAGCAATTAGAGGAATGGAATAAATAGAAACAATGAAATCAAAAGAGAAGTTTCAGTTTCTTAAAACAGAGTTAATTGATTTGACATATATTCTGAATTCTTGTCATATTAAATTAGGATTAACTGCTCCAGGACTGTGGATTTGAACAGGTATAAATTGTTAGAATATCAAACAAGACAGGTTGGTGCCACTCCCAGAACAGATGATTCATAAAGCAACTAATGAACCTCACATCCTATAGACCAGATAGATTTATTTTCCTTTTCATTTTCTAGTAACAGAAGGAAGTTCTCTGGGGATATCTGATGTCTAACATCAGATGGGAAAAGACCAGAGATAATGTACCTCCTAGGAGGGAATTCTCAGGGAATCTGGAGTATGGGAATAAACAAAACCTATTTTGGATTATGGGGACATAGTTACATGTTTAATGTAGTACCCAGATTGCTTTAAAATATTCTACAAATGGTCCCATTCGCAGGCAGCTGTGAAATGAAAGGTGGAAATGTTTCCTCCCTATTAGACGTTTTTCATGGATTCTGAATGAACGTCAGGGATTGAGGCTAGGATATATAAGATATACAGATAATTTCAATAATTTCACTACCTCTAAGGCACAGAATGAACAAAGATTCAGAGAATTGTTTGCAAAGTATTGCTGGTGGCATACAAAACATTTTAAAATGGAAATTAGAAGCAGCGTTGTGATTGCTCCAGACTCACAGTACTGTAATAACCCAGCCAGTCTATATTTCTCAATCGGAAAATAGGAGCAGGATGCAACGCAAGTGTTGGAGTGGTGAGATGTATCCTGCAACATCAGAAAATGAGACTGGAGAATTCAGTTTTGAGGATGATGGCGTGTGATAAGTAGTAGAGGAAAAGTTGGCAATGCAGGATGGAAACATTAAGCCCAGTGTTTCCAGGGACGTCGACTCTACCACCATTAGTTGAATCCAGCTCATAGGATACACCAGCCTTCCTGCAAATGATCCTGGATATTGATTTGTGACTGCAGTTCTGAAATTTCAAATATACTAATATAGAGTTGTTGAATAGAATCATACCACCGTATAGGTTAGAAGAGACTTTTGGAGATTATCTAGTCCAAACCCAACTCAAAGCTCAGACATCTCCCCACTATGCTGTGAGAAAACTTGTTCCTCTTCACTTTTTATCAGGGCATTAAATGTACTCTGTAAATGCCGAGCTGCAAAGGGGGGAAAGACCTGTCCTCCTGTCACCAAACTTGCAAGCTTCTGGCTTTCTCCTTCCTGACATTCTGCATCCTCTGCTTGTTCAGACGGAGCTTCTACCTGCCACTCCTTCCACACAGTGTGGTGTTCAGGTTCAGCCAAAGGACCTGCCCATCACATGCTGATCCCTTCTTGATGGTGTGCAGTCTGCTCACCTCCTCCTGCAGCTCCTTCAGCTGGTGACTCAGTATTCAACCAGAGCGTGTCTCCTACAGGTGAGGCTGCTTTTTCCCCAGCCTCAGGGGGTTGCACCGGGCACTAGGGACTTGGAGGATGTGCCAGGAGCCATCATTCAAACTGGCCCTGCAAAGTTGCCCCTGGTGTGTCACTGCAAGGTTGCAATAACTGTGGCACCGTGCAGTCTCTGGATGTTTTACCTTCTCTTCTGCTCCAGCAGTCAGTCCCACCTCTCCATCCCTCTTCAGTGGATTCTCTGGTTGCTGTTGCGCCGGATAACAACATGAATGGTCACAGTTGAAAATACTAAATGCAGTCAGAAAATATTGTTAGTCAGAAGAGGAGGATGCATCCAAGGAACCACAGAGATGCAGTACATTGGTTCTACAAAAGTAGGAGCTGCTGCTCCAGTCAGTGACAGAGCTACTTCAGCCACTAAGGATGCTGGCACCTAAACAACTTTAAATTAAAAGGTTTGAAAAGCTGACGAATCACTAGAGAAAATAATTAAGTCTGTAAGGAGATCTCCTAAGTAAACCCAAACTAGTGCCAGAAATACCGAATTCCCATTTTCATTCATATGTGTCTATGGATATAGATACATGTCTATATTTATAACTGTGGATTGCACCAGAGAGCAGATGATTTGACTAACACACACTTTCTTGAAAGAATTTAACTATCTAAATCTCGTGCTGGGCATCTTTCCCTGAAGCTCTTTGGTAAAATGTGAGCATGGCTCCAAGCCCATAAGCACTTCCAAATGCGGAAACATCCAAAATTATTGCATGCAATAAATTATGAACTCCCTGTAAACCTTGTAAACTCCTTGTAAAAAAATCCAAACAAAAAAAAAAACAAAACAAGATGAAAAACAGAGGGAGGACTCTCCTCTTTTGATGGCTCCTGCAAACTGTGAATGTGAGCATTGAAAAATATCTAAACACGTGTGTTAGGATCAGCATTTTTCTCCTTTCTTTGATGCTGAGGTTCTTTTTCTTTTCAGCTTCTGCTTTAAAAAAAAATCTAACATAAGGTATTGGTTTGTGTTTGATTTGTAACTCATTTTGAAGTTTCCAGTCTCTCCTTAGGGTAATGTTTCTGCTTACTAAATTTAATGCTTATTCTTCTCAAGAGAGATGGAACATCTACTTTTTTTTTTTTAACTCAAAAATAAACTCTGACATAAAGAAGTTGACTTTTCTTTTTCCATATGTTTGTTTTCAGGATTTGTGTCATTGTTTGCACACAAACCAAATAATTATTTTGTTAATTAGATCTTCAGCAATAGCAGTAAAATCACTTATATTTTTCTTTTCTCAGATCTTACAGGTGCATATTTTTCTGTTGGATTTTTCCAGAAAATTATTGCAATGCTGTGTACTATACTCTGCACCAACCTGCTGATGTTGGTGTCCCATTTTTTCCAGAGCTAGGTGACGGTGAGAAGAAAAAAATGGCAAGATTTTTTTTTCCTTTGCTAATTTCCATAAAGAATGTTACCCACTAACCTCACAGATAAAAATTATCTTCTAATGACGTGCTAACAACGTTGTTAAGTGGAGCATAGAATAATCTTTAAGAAATTTTTCATGTGAATTTGACAGTGGATTTTATTATCTGCCACTCAAGGGAGATCCTCACTGTTGTCTCTCTTATTACGGTTTTAAGGAAGACCCAACAATTTTGACTAAAGCAACAGAAAAGTGCTGGGACTGGTATCCTCAGGTACAGAGCTGTTACCTCTTCTAAATGATGAGGTCTGAAAAAGTGGTTTGCCGTACAAGACAGGAGTAGAAACCCTAGGAGAAAGGCTCTTCTCTTAAAATGCAAGACAGAAGACGTGCTTTTTTAAAAAGAACTCTTGAACCCCTGCAGTAATGAGAAAAAAATGTAAAAGAGGAAATGTCAGCTTTGATTTAAGTGAAAAGAGTGCCATAGATCAGTACAAATGTTTTTGAAAACAGGCTTACAACAGATTATAACTACAAATATCTGAACAGAATTTCAGTAAGAAGTATTTTTAATACCAGAGCAGGTAAAATGAAACTCCAAATAATACACCTAAGATTCATCATATTCCTTTAAAGATCTTTAAATTTACTTCTCTTTTCCTTAGTCTCAGTATCACAACATTTTATTAGTCAAGTAATAGTAGGATCTTGCTTTTCCATGGTTTCTTTCTTTTTCTTTTTTTTTTCAAGTTGGATTTTGGTAGAAGAGTTGGTAGAAGTTGCCCCTACCATGCTAAAAAGTATTGAAAATATAACTACTGAATGTTTTCCTCGTGAGGGGTTTCGCTCAGAAGATTTCAGACTCTGACATATGATTGCTGACAAGGACTGCACTGCTTTGCTCTGAGTCCAGATGTCAAAAACATGATAACATCACCACGGTGTTGTCCAGATGAGAGAGAGCTCCCATTCATTCAAATTTCAGGTTTCTTGAGCAGAGTCCCTTGTTCCCATGCTGAACTCTAGAGGCATCTCCGCTCCCCACATGCTGTTCCCACTCAGCATGTTGCGTAGCTGCTGTTACGTGATTTTGTCCATTGCCATTTGAACAAATGGTCAGACAGCAAACAACATTGCCAAATGCAAAGAAGAGCTTTTTTAAACTTCACTACATCAATTGTTTTTCCTTCTGCTCAGTTTTTTTTCTCTTTCTTTTTTCCTTTTTTCTTTTCTTCTGGTCTCCTGCTTCCCAAGATGGGAAGAAAAAACTACATGTCTGAAAGCTCTTTATGAGGAGGGAGTTTTTCTTCTGTTTTCACAGAGCCAAACATGGTCTGCAATAATGTGTAAGCCTTAGCAGAAGCTCTGAAATGCATATTTCCTCTCCCAGACTCTGTAATTTCAGCTCCTGTCTGGTTTGCATCCAGTACCATTTCGTCTCAGGCAAAGGCAAATTGCTTCTTCTCTTTTACTGAGCTGAAGGTGAGCTGCTGGCTTTGCTTTAAGTCTTTTAGGAAGACCACATTACACTGATGAAACCTTGGGTTGAAAACATGGAAACACAGCAATCTATTAAATGGCCATTAGAAATAAAGCTTATTGAACTTTCAGCTTGACCCACATCTTGGCAGAGAGCAGAACAGCAGCACGTCAGTGAACTCAGTGGTGCTACGGTGGTACACGCCAGCTGAAGATGCTTACTGTAGCTTTCTGTGCTCATTACTCAGTGAGTGATCATTGTGAAGAGACCAAACACTAAATCAGTTGGTTTTTTAATAGGTCAGCTCAAATACATTTTTTTTTTCTCTCAGAAAGAAAATTACCTTGCTAATACACTAAATTTGCTACTTTTTTTTTTTTTTTTGTAAAGAGCTCTTCCCATGAAATTTATCTACAATTAAGTAACAACCAGAATAAGCATGATGATAATTCTTAAATTAGAACTTTACAATCTTGTAAATCCTAAACAAGATGCTGATAGTCTCAAATATAATTTGAGCAAAGCTAACCCAAACTCACAGAACCAGTCATACCAGACTGATGTAAACTGCTAACCTCTTGCATCTTGTCCCCTGATACCACTGAGTAAATAATTTCAAATACTTCCTGATAAAGTAGACTTTGAACTGCTCCTCTGTTGTTAAAATGAAAAAAAAAATCCTTTTGATTCAGGCACTGTGTCAGTGCTACAGTCACTTTTTAAAAAGCCTGGCTTTACTTGGGAAGATCCTCATATTGTCTCATTACTGTCTGATCCTTTATTGTGGTACTTTTCTAAAAGACTGTGGAGAGGGAGGGAGGGGAATGTTACCCCTTCTGATTCAGTTCCTTTCCACAGCTCTAATAGAGAGCCAGTGTTGGCCAAGTTTGCCTTTTAATGCTTTCTCTGTAAAGTATTCCCACAGTGGACAGAAGTAGCCCTTTCAGTCTTATATTTTAGGGGATAAATGACCCTATTTGAGCTGCTGCATAGCAGCTGGTTCTCATGGTCATCCTGCATACGAAAAATGTGATGTAATTCCCAAACTGCAGCATAATCATCATAGCAGTCATATTGTTGCGCTGAATTAAAAATCTTTAACTCACATTACTACAATCAAGCTTCAGTCAAACCACATACTGGGCATGATGCAGGTTCCCTCATCCCTTGTCTGTGCTTGACTGCTAATTTGAAATTTCTAATTGCATTCTTATGATCTTGCTTCCTGTCAGACTGACAGCTACATAACATGTGGGAGGAAAGCTAGATGGGAAGGCTAATTGTGAACTAAGGCAGTCAGGAGGGAGAGAGAAGGATTATTTTATTTTTTAATCAATATTATATTTTCTCTTGCACCACCCCCAGTAGATTGTGTCTTAATGAGATTCAGTCCTAATCAATGCACATCTAACCAAATTAAAGGTCAGATCCTGCCTGTCTAGGGCATATAAATAATGAGAAAGTCTTTGAGATGCCTTTTCTTCCTTTCCTCCTTTTCCACAGAACAGCAAAGGCCAGAAAGAACACAAGTTCCTTTAGTAGACGAGGGGAAAGTTTGCTTTTTTCCTAATTTCCTGCAATGCATATCGTACAAAGGGGTAGAAAGAAGGCCAGCAGTGTTCCCTATTCTGATTTTACTATGGTTTGCTGACTACCACTTTATTCTTTTCTAAGGAACTATTCCATACCTTTCTTCTCTTAGCCATGCTCCATGCATTGATCTTCCAACACAATTCAACACTATTCACACTACCTTCATATTTTCATATATTTTGCATAACCTCCTATCCTGCCCCAGGGCATGAAACATATATTTATCATTGTGCTATGGAAGCAATGTTTTTGTGTGTCACACATTTTGCTGCTTCTCAGACACTTCGAAAACATACACATACAAAAAAAAGCCCAGTTATATCAACAGCCTCAGGAATATTGTGTGCGGGAGCAGAGTTTACCGAGGTCACCTTCTATGCCGTATAGATGGACTGTCTGTTCTAGTGATACAATAGTTAAGAGAATAATACACATATTTTCCATGCAAAGTGGATTAATCTACAAGAGAATCTACTGATTACTTACTTTAAGATCTATATTAACCATGATATAGTAATATTTCATGTTGTTTTTTTTTTTATTTTAAAATTTCAGGAATTTTGAGTTTGAAAGCATAAAAAATCAATTGCTAGTATATAGTATATTTCTGAATTTAAAATTTCTTGCTTTTTCTGGTTTCTTCTCCTTATTTATCATTGTACACCATAACCTGGTTGTATCAGGTTCATCATACTAGAAATCTCTCCTAGAGACATGGAGTCACAAGTCAAGACAGAGAAGTTTAAGAGTCCGCCCAGGCTAAGAATCTGTGTGGAGAATATGATCAGAAGGAAGAGACGTTTGTAGCAGAAAACAAAGGATAACAGGGACAAGAAAGAAGCAGATGCCAGAAATCACAGCTAAGCAGGCAAGAGAGAGAGCAAAGGAAAAAGCCACAGTGGCTACAAAGTAGCCAAGAGTAATCCATGCGAGTGACTAATAAATACTGCTAAGGGGCACTAATCAGTCTCCATGATTAATATTTCTGCTGGCTCTATCTGCGTCTTAGTATCTCAGCTCAGCAGGAGTTTGCATGAGAACAGGAGGCCCACTGCAGAGCCCCGTTACTGAACCTAAAAAGGACAATCTTTTAATTACTGACGTCTGTTAGATAAATTCAGTAATCTTTCCCAGTTCCTTTTGAAATCAGTAGTAATTGATATTAATAAAGGTAAGTTGGGATCCCAAGACAACAAGCTAAACCTAAACCAGTGTAAATCAGTTTGCTGATTTTGGTCGTTTGGAAAGTGGCTCCTTAACCGTTTTATGTCAGCAAGGAATTGATCTAAATGAGCTGCAGTCAAAATTTTCCCTTCAGAATATTAAGTGATAAGTAGATAATGGACAATAATTCCACTACTATCACTAAAAATTAAGGACAGTATAGATGTGGGTCTTCTTGAACTTTTACTAATGACAGCTATTGACTCCTGCTAAAAAAGTGTGTTGGACTTGTTTACTAAAATTTTGCCTGAAGTTAAGATCCAGTTCAGTTCTTGCTCAGGAAATCCTGAAAATGTCATAGCACATTAGCTGTGTATAGTGCACATAGTTCCAAGCAAAGGCTGTTTTTGTTCTCTGCATTTAACACCTCTGTTTGTTCACACTTTGCTTAGCTTCATTGCCACCTTCTCATCTCCTGAGAACGTTCAGCATCACAGTGGGACTACAGGGATCAAGCAAGCCAGAGAAATGAAAGGATGCTACTCCCCAGCCCGGTTTGCTTGGTTCTCAGTTGTCCCTGGTTTTGCCAGCCGGATAGCCATCTGCCTAGACAGGAGTTAATTTACTGGGATCTGAAAGTAGAAACTAACCATCATTATTTCAGAGTTCTGTTTAGAAACTGCAGCTACGATGATAGGGGAGTGTTACTCCAAACTGGGCAGTGTTACAGATCTCTTCTTTTCAGCAGATGGGCTGCAAAACAGCAAACTTTGCATGGACCAGCTGCAGGCTTTCATAACGAATACAAGCTGCTGATAGCAGTCTAGACAGGCACAAGAGCTAGAAAACACATTTCCATAATATAATAGCCTGTTGTAGAAATGAAGCTTGCTCCTTGGCACTCCTAAATGCTAAATGCTAAATTTCTATTCTTATTAATGGAGCTAGATTGTTGTATACTTACATATACTCTTCTGCCAGCCTGTGCTAGTTAACACAAAATAGGTTTAAAATGCTACCAAGGTAACTAACTAAGAATGAAATATCACAAAGAGATTTGGGTTTTTTTTCTTGTTTGTTTACTGAAAGGAAGCTGCAGTTTTCTCAAAATCAAATTGCTAATGAGGAGAAAAATCCAAATGTCATATGCTGATCAGTTAAACCCAAGAACATTTAATGGTTTTTTACTGCTGCAAAGTATTTAGTTTTGGAACATCAAAAATTTTAAGACTGAATTTTCTCATCAGTGCTCTGCTGTATGAAAACTGTGAGTCACTTTGCAGTTTTGGGGTGTTTTCAGAATATTTTTTCGTTGTTTTCTTTTATCCCATATGGCCAGCAGAAATTATGTATCTCTCAGCAGCATGATGTAGATCTCCCTCTGATAGGAATACAACTTCAGTGCCATTTCATGAGAAATAAAACTCTGGATGTATTAGAGAAGATGAAAAGTAAGGATATCAGAAACATCAGTAGAGACTTTTCTCTTACAATGTGATATTCAAAATGTAGCTTAGCATTAGAGCGAATTTTAAATTAAACCTAGCAGAACAATATATTTATTTTGATTCAGAGAACTATGAAATGATTAAAGGTAACTTAATGAAATGCTTTACTTCTTTTGAAGCAAATTTATTCGGAATTATATTTTCTAGGAAAAAAAAATTTGAGTTTTACAGAGAGTTGGGATGAAAACTAACCTTGATGTTTTGAAGTCTCTGAATTTCACTGCATTCTTGCTACATCGGTCTAACTTAGCAGATTTTTTTTTTTCACCCTCTCATCATGTATAACTTATAACTAAAGGGAGAACTTACAAGGAGTTTGTAGCTCTCTTACAAGTGATTTTGTATTCAGAGGAAAAGTCAACAGTGATAACTCCTGTCCTGAATATTCTCTAGATCTTCCAGTGCACAAAAGAGATGTCATGGCTGAAAGAAATCATGCCATGGCTTAATTGCTGTCTAGGAACATGGTTCTTATTTTTTCCACCTCTAGATATATTCTAGTAGTATCCTAACTCCTGGTTTGTATTTATTTGGTGACATTTCGGTTAATTGAGATAATTATTTAAGAAATGCAGAATAACCGAATCGTAAATTCCACATGCTGCGTGTTTCTTGCACGTAGAAACCTCTCTCCCTGCGGCTCATGCCTTTGGCTTTGTGCAGTGCGCTGCCTGTGCCTCGTGGTTCCGAGTCACACAGAGAATTTGATGTGCATGGCATGAGGTCAGGCATTTTGGCTAGCACTCTGCACCACCGCACCCTGTGTGCTCTGTGCCCTCTCATCTCTGAGAGAGTGACCACAGTGATCTAGGCAAAAATTAACGTGCATTTTCCAGCTGTGCTTTAAGCTAACATGGTACTTGTGTGTACTAGACATGGCACTCGTTAATACAATTGATCTCTACTCCAAAGACTGTGAAATAAATGAAAAATCCACGGCTTTGAATCAAACCCTTAGTTCCTGTTTTTACACTTTGGAGAATTATCCATTAATTTTAAGAGACAGGAGTTGAAAAGGCTGGTATATATATTTAGTGATAATATATTGTTGCAATTATGAACCAGATAATTTAGTTTTTTGACATAGTTTTCAGTCATGTTTCAGCCAGTTGTCTTACGATATTCGGTATTAAAGAACGCATCATATAGTTTTGTCCATTAAATTAAAAAGGGGAAACAATAAGCAAAAACTATTTCTCAAGTAGTAACATCACTAGAGTCTAGATTTCCTCTAGGTCCTATGATACTGAGAGTTAGGATATTTATAAAGTGGAGTATACAAAAATATTCAAACTTTCTCTCCAGATATCTTTTTAAACTAGAAGAGAGAAAGGACTACTGAGAAAAACATAGTGTGAAACACTGTTTTAATAATGCCAGATGAGAAGATTATTGTTGGGCAATCAAAAAGACTTTGCAATTTTGTAAAAAGAGAATAAAGAAATGTGACCCAGACTTCCTCAAACTGTGTTAAAAACAAACAAAAAACCCGCTATCATAAAGCAAAAACTCATAAGTAATTCAGTTATTTCTTCTCCTTTTTTTCAGTAAGTGATAGCTCTAAACAATTTTGCTTTTAAGGTTTTCTTCTCAAATGTCTTCTTTTTATTTTTGTGCATGTAATATTCAACAGATATGTGACTAACTCCATGTCTAACACAGGGAGTAAAGAAAGAAAGGAAGTATCTCAAGAATAGAAATAACAAGAGAAATGTTTTAGTCTCTGTGGAAGGAAATGAACTGCCACTAAGATCACACAAACAGCTTTACGTGTATAGAACATGTTAGTGTCCTATTAAGATAAATTAAGATTACTTGAGCTTTCTTTTTTTTTTTTTTTTTTTTTTTTTTTGCTTGCAGATATTCTTCTATTCAGGCTAATCCAAAACTGATTAACTGTATGAACTCTGTATGATTTTTATTGAGCTTTTCTGTAACTCAACAAGCACAATGATCTGATACTTCCTAGTTACATAACCAGGGATGAACAGTTAATTAGGCTACAAGGACTTACCATTGTTCAGATTTGTATAAGCAAATCTAATAACTCAATGTCATTAAATATGCTTCTGCAATGTTCTTGAGCATCAATCACAGAGAAAGAATGGAGGGGAATATTAAAAATTTTAATTTTTAAGAATTAATATAAAAAATGCAATGAGAAGATTCCAGATGGAAACCATCACACATTCCCTGCCGGTTCCGTCTCTTTTCTGTATTATTTTTGCATACGTAAAAGGAGGAAACTGTCAGAAAGAGGATATTGGTTTGGAAGCTTGTTGAAGTCAATGGAGAGACCCAGCAGTGCCTCACTGTATCAGCTACGTACCTGCTATGAGACTGAAGTCTCACTTGCTGGAGTTCGCATCAATGTACCTGCGAGGAAGGAAAAAATATTGTAAAAGAAAGGAGGATGAAAACCTGAACAGTGAATTTCCTACCCCCAATGTGGGACTTTCAAAGCATGACTTGAAGTTTATCATTCTCTCAGTTGGATATGCTATGATACTGTAGTGCTTTTCCCATTTTAGATGAAACAACTTCTAGTGAAAGAAGAGAGGCAGCAGGATTCAGAGGAAATATGAGTTTTTCCTATTCTGAACAGAGCTTCTGTTCTAAAACCACAGGAATAACCACAGCTGGCGCTTCAGGAAGGGCTTAAATGCCTTTGTTTCAAGGCATTCTGTATTTAAGCATCCCATAGATGCCTTGCTATTATCAAAGCATGGAAAAATGCCTGGGAGTTATGTGAAAAACACAGTTAACCTGCCTGAAGTGAATTATTCCTAAAACTCAGTATCATAATAAATGCTTTTTCAGTTGCTTTGTTTCCGAACAGATGTTATTGTTTGAATTGTGTGTTTGACTCTGCTTACTTTAATTAGGCGTAACTCTCCATCAGAGTCCCCCAGGTCAGGGTTTTATATCTAACATTTTTTCTGTCATGTTGTTGGTTTTCAGCCACCTATGTACCACAGTCAGTTTATTCACATGCAAAGCTCATTTGCCATAAGCCAGCAATTCGGTTTCATTAACAGACCTTACCCCTGACAAACTAACAGCTGTGGCACTCCTAGTCCTCAGAGCACCTGTGACTGAGTTTCTACACGCCTGGAAATGATTGTGCGTGTTTTTCCTTTTTAGCACTATAAATACAGATCTGGCTGCCTATGAGAGTAGTAGCACTGAGACATGCATGAATTCACTATTTGTAGGACAAATGCACCCTTCTAGGAATGTTTTTCTTGGAAATATGGTTAAGCTACTATACGTAACTACGTATCTTCTCTTCCCACTCTGAAAAATTAACTGAAAACTTACAACTGAATATTTATTCATCAGTTTTGGTACCTTACAAACAAAAAAAATACTTTCATATGCACTGTTTCCTGATTGGTAGCATGTGAGATCATTACAGAAGTGTTTTTGACAGAGTGACAGCAGAGTAAATCAGAGGATATGAATCAAGCTGTTATGAGAATAGAAAGAGGTGTTTCAGCATCCTGGTCTTTTGTGTATAGGCTGAAGACGAAGTGTCTGCTTGAAAGCCAGCTAAGTAGAATAGTGTGGGAAAGGGAGGGACATATCTGTGATTCAGGGACTGAGGAGTATTAGCGTTAGAAAAACTCTTGTCTCAGAAAATATGAAAAAGAAGAGAATTAAGAGAATAGTTTCTAGACGTTACCTAAGAAAGAAGACATTTGCTATTTTTTGCCTGCTTTACATTTAACTGATAAATACAGGTTATAAATGAGAAAATCTTAATTATTTAAAATGTTTATTTTTGAGGTAGCAAATGACATTAGTTTGCTGTAATTATAAAAACTAGTCTTGCACCCAGAAAGGATGTAGAGATCTCAGTAACTATTGAACTGAAGCTATTCAGGGGTCAGTGGATACTAGTTTGTGATATATCTTAGTTAATAACTTTGTAGCCTTAATGCCTGTCTGATGTTTCGTATAGGACAGAAAAGTCAATATCCTTCACCAGCGATGATGTGAGTCATACTCTTTACTGGAGGAGTCAGTGCTGTGCGGGAGTGGGACCTAAATGAATGTTTGTATGTAGAAAAACAATTTTATTCTTCAAACCTGAAATATGTGCTCTTTCAGAAGCCGGTTAGAGGTGGCATTTTAAAGTATTTTTGTTTTCTATGAAATGACATTTATGTGTCAGAGATCATCAAATGGTACCGTTTCATTGCAAACTCTTTTTTTTTTTTCTTACCCATAAAAGCAAAGCCTTTTAGATCAAAGCTTTTGAGAGACACTAACAGATAGCAGAGAACAATCTTTCTTTCTTATGTTATATATTTAAAGACACTCCCTGTACAACTTCCTAGAAAGCTGAGATTTTTTTGAGAAAACCGATTAACTTTATCTTGATTAGATCAGCTTCTGCAGTTATAAAGTTGTCATTATAAAGTTGATGTAAAATATGTAAACAAAATGAAGTATGCTGACAAAATAGTCGCCCTCCTCACTACTTACTTGTCCTCCACGTATATCCAAATCCTATAGATCAAGCTGTCTGCTAAACCTAGGCACAGGTAGAATAACTACTCTTGGAAACAATAAATTAAGGATCACTACATGTTATGTAAAACCTTGCTAATTTTATCTTTGTTTTACTATTTGCACAGTGGAGTTTTTACAATAGTTTTACAATGTTAAAAAAAAAATTCCAAAATCTTTATCTGTGTAGTGGAAGGGTTGTAATTACTCTAGTTTGCAACTTCTCAGGTTAATTTTGTTTAAGAAGCAAGAGAGTTGTTTGTTTTATAGCTTGAATTAAAAGCTAATTCTTGAAACAGAGATACTTCTTGTATACAAAATATGGATGACTGAAATGAGACTCTTGAAGAAAGGGATTGTGTGCAGATATGTTCTAGAGCTGGTCCACATATGGAATGAATTATAGATGAAGTTTAGAAAGACTCTGCATAAAAGATTTCCCCTCCATTGGGAAGCCAACATTCAGCATATGATGAAAAAAAAAATATGAGAGAATAGGGTTTTGTTCAGCTTGGAGAAGGCTGAGAGGAAGTGATGAGGTTATTGTCTTCAGCCTTTTAATGGTGGCTATAGACATGACAGAAACTCTTATCAGAGATGACAATAAAAGGGCAAGAGACAATGGGCACATGTTGCAACAAGAGAAATTATGATTAGATACAAAGATACTGTTCATAGTGTGACAGGTTGAGCATTGGAACAGATTCCTTAGACAAGCTGGAGAATCTCTATAATTGGAGATACTTGACACTTAAGTGGTTGTAACAGTGAGAAACCTGCTCAAACTTTCAGGTTGGATCTTCTCTGAGTGGAAGAGTTGGATCAGATGATCTCCAGAGGTCCCTTTCAACCAACATCTAAATTATTAGGTATCAGAGGCAACTTTCACCAGACAGATTGCCAGTCCTGTCACTGATTTACTGTTAGTATCTGATCTGGCCAAGAAGCCACACCTGATTCCTCACTTTTGCAAATCAGTGTGCAGGAGTCCAGGCTCTTTGGGTCAAGGACAACCTCTGCTTAGGCCAACTTTTTCCACACAAGGAACATCACGGTGAACTAGGAACTGAGGAAAATGCTATCACAATCAAATCAGCACTTCCAGACATGCTTACGGCTCCTTTGACCATGGCTCCTGACATCAGCCCTGGCAGTGTTGTGCTGGCTATGTCTCATCTGCTGTGGGGTCAGTGGGGCCGTGGGCTGGGGTGCTGGAGAGGAGCTGGGCAGGAAGCACTGTGTGACACTGGTATTTATTGCACCTGTACCATGCTACACCTCATGGCTGCTGGAGAGCACTCACTGCCTGTGTAAGCACTGATTGTCCTGTTTCCAGATGTCACCAAAGATCACTTCTCCCTCTTTTTTTGCAGAGACTTCTTCTCTGAATTAATACTCACACAGTCCCTATCCTTCTTTGCTAAGTTTTTCTGGTTATTTTCTTAAAAAAAAAATAGCTTTTTCTGCTTCAGTTATTAATCTGAAGTATACTAACAGCCTAATATAATTAATTTTGCCTTACATGCTGCATTGCAATGAGGGATTCTTTATCCAGTAAGCACCAAATCACAATATTTTGTTTTCTTTTACTTTTCAGCACGGGTTTCTGTCAGGTCTGATTGCTTAGGATTAGCAAGAGGTAGGAAACACACATGGTGAAAATGGTAGTATCATGAGATAACAGTACCTTTTTTGGGTGTTGAACTCTCAAAGGAAAAAAAAAAACAGAAACATTGTCTTGAAATAAGAACATAATGATATATAATTTTTAGGCAGAAACTACTCTCTGACTTCCAGAGGGACTGCATCTGAAAAATGTGAAGCCATCCTGTATCCTAGAAGGCTTCACATTAAGTTGGAATTTGGCTTTAGAGACTGGAATTTGTTTCGCAGTGTAGGTATCACTATCTGTCCAGCCCTGTTTGGAATTCTGCTGCTGCACCAGTTAAGTAACAGATATGCATAAGAACTCTGTCTTGACATTTTAGAGTTCGCCATAGAGTTAGTCTTAATTGTTCATGAGATTTATTCTGTCCTTGCAAACCTAATATTCCCTGGAACATTCTGGAGTTAGCACAGAGAAAGATGCCTATTCTGACATCCCCAGGAGGAGGTTCTTTCTCCACTTACTACAGTACAAGCTTGAGGACCTTATCCAGCCTTGGCTAAACTTAGGCTTTACAAAGACTCGCCTTCATTTATATTCACAAATTAAATTAGTCACAGGCATCCCTTTTAAAAAAAAAAAAGCAAACACATTTAATAACCTCTTGTGACACTAAATTACACAGACTCTGCTAAGCATAAGGAGTTGGCCTGTATGTGGTTAGCATAGAATTTGCTTATGAATGAACTTGAGCTTCTTTGAAAATGGGCATAGTCTGGACTGGATTAAATGAAGGTTTAGTAAGAAGATGTCTAACAAGTGGCATCGAGTCCTTGACTAGCAATGTGAAGGCCAAGTTCAATTCTCCGTCCTACGTTTCCTGTGAAATAATGGTGAGACCCGGAATATAAAGTTACTTAGTTCTTAGTTACTGTTCAGGTCTTGTAGTACTGGACTACTTGGGCTCCTAAGACTTATTTTCATTGATGGCTTAAATACGTAGAAGCTTATATCTCATTAAATCAGTTTTTTAATATAGTTTGGAGTGCTCTGTAAAATTTTGGGGCTAAAGATGTTGCTTCTTAAATATAAAAACAGTAAAATTATCTAATAAAATCCTGAGAAGATTACGCTTAGCCCACTAAGACGTAGTATGAGGAATGTCCTGTTTCAGCTGATTAATGATGACTTACACTGCTAAGGATGGTAGCCTGGATGAGAACAAACGTGCTAAGAAAAAAGAAAACTCAGAGTTTATCAGCAAGACATATGTGGCTGTTCAATGCTGTTCACAAACGTTCACAGCCTTGGAAAATGCTTATGGTTCCTACGGGGCGTGTTCTTTGCAGAGGTTTTTCTGTGGCCGGTTGAGATGGAACTGACCTTAGTTGTGAAGTTAATATAGTGCGATTAATAAAACAAGAGAGAAAACAAATACTAGGATAGGTAGGGAGGATCGGAGGCAATAAACAAGGAAAGAAAGTGATAGAGTAAAAAGCAATAGATGAGTTGGAGAGGAAGAAATGCCCACTTTTGGAAGTGGGATATCCTTCTCCATGGGATATCCTTCTCCATTTCCTAGGCCATTGCATTTTCCTATAAAAACATTCAATCAACACTGTACACCTAAATTTTTCATGAATTTGTAACTATTTTATGCTGAGACCATACAGGGAGAAATTCGAACACTGCATAAATGGCAAATCAGATAAAAACAACCACCTTCCATTGAGGTTTCTCCTTACTGTTAGAACTGCTGTACACATGTAACTACCGGCAATAAAATGTCAAGAATGAGAGAGAAACTTGAAAGATCCTTGATTCAATAGGGAAAAAAAAGATGTTTTTTTTAAAAAAGGACAATGTTCTGCACTGTTATAGATCCTAATTATGAACAAACCAGACCTTGACTGAAAGCCGAGACTTTCATCTCTGTTTGCAGAAGGCATGAGACTGCATTTGTTTTGAGAGATAATGAGTTTGACACAGAAAGCTCAGCCTGGCTACCTTTGAGCTTGGCAGCATATGGTGTAAAACTCCACTAATGATGTGAAAGCTTGAACTTCCGATTTTATGAAAGTCTATGTTCTACTCTTGGAAGAGGCTTGCTTATCCAGCCATCCATGAACACCACTCAGTACTGTTGCATGTTTCATGTCATTAACAGAGAATGGTAGAACCAGTAAATTGAATTTTGAATAAAAGATAACTACGAGTACATTGCCTGTGTAGGAGATGTGTAAACATTCAAGTATATGTAGGTTTTTTAACCTCACAAATCACTCTTCATTTGCTAGTCTTCCTCAGATATCAACTTACATATCCTTCCTTACAGGCCTACTTAAATATCAAAGACAAATGTGATGAATAATGGACTAAAAAAAAAAAAATCAAGAAGTTCTGAATCTTAATAATTCCAATGGAAGAAGTACTGGTATGTGAAGTATAAAGGTTATTTTTTTTTTGTTGGTATTTCAAGCTAACACTTCAGTAATTATTTTTAACATCGCAACAGCACTTCATGAGGAAAGCCATGGGCTTATTCTGTGCCTATGGTTAGGATATTAAATAATTTTCTAGAGTAACACTACTGATTCAAATGGAAGCATACCAAAAAATCCCAAATTAAAAATTGGCATAGTTTATTTTATAGTCTCTTACAGTCCTTTGGAGCCTGCACAGGGACTTTCTGTGAGCTGCAATGTAATCTCCACAAGAGTCTCCTGGGTTTCCAACATATGGTAGAAATGTGACTCTGTCAAGTCACTTTGGCCAAATCAAAAAATTTAAGATTGCCTCATTATCTAGCTAGAAAGGATTTAATAGTGATTGATTTCTGTCATAGTGGAATAATTAACCTTACCACTTACCATATGTAGTTATTCATTAAGAGTATCTCACACCAATTGCCAGAAATTATTAAGCTAAACCTCATGATACTTGTAAAGAAAGAATAATTATCCTCACTTTGCAGGTGGAAGAGCTGATTACATACATGCACAAATATCTGCACATGCTCACAAATGCATTATATTCCTTACAGTATAGATAGTTATACATAAAGTGAGAGGCCTACATTTTTCTTATTGATTATCTGATATTGAGTATTAGATTCATGCCTAAGCATATAGTTTAGTTTTCTGATGTGCTGAAAATCTTCTGTGTCACAATCCAATGAATATGGAGGTGAAGCTTAAATAGAAATCAGGAACAAATTACATCTGAGCAACTTCAGGTATTCAAGTTTGGTTTTGAAAGCATGAAAAGATATGTAAAAAAAAGCACAAGAAAATTTAACAGAACTCTGAATCAAATATTAGACCTCTTTATTTGAATATTCAGATTATGAGTATTAATTTCTGTATATTAGAGATGTAGATTAAGAGACTTTTTGATAATACATAGATTGCAATGACAGTTTGACACTGCCTATCTTTGAGTTGTCAACTTTTTCTTGATTTTTATTTATTTTAGTTCATTAAAATATTACATATTTTATTTAATTAAAGGAAACTTTGTGGTAGCTAATGTAACATCTGTTAATTCATACAGGAGCACAGTGATGTATTGCATTACCAGTAGAAGTCAGAGAAGATGCGGAGTTCATAGCTGTGCTGCCCGTTCACGCTCTCTGCTCTCCAGAACCTGCTAGGGAAAAGGAGAAAAACCGCATACCAACCCAGAAAATCCATGCCTAGCTTAATAATAATGAACAGTCCTCATCCAGATTGCTAAACCTTGTAAAGCCTTTGAGTTCAAGAAACATAATCACTCATAGTTAAGCTTAACATGGCAGAGTTGCCACTCACTGAGTCCTGCTCTCCCAGTTTATATAGATATAAGCAGGAGAAAGGCAGGGAATGAAACTAAACCTGATCTTCATTGGCTCTACAATTTAATCAGCTTTTAAAATGGCTATGATTATTTTTGTTCTTAGCATTTGGGGGGATACTTTGCTAAAATGAAGTAACAGATAACCAAAGAATAACCAGGGAAGTGTGACTCAGGACAATCGTGCAGATGAGACGTCTTTCTAGCAATAAAGAAGAGGTTTCAATTATCTTTTCAGTATTTTTCTTCTTTTCCATATTTTTCTTCTCCCATTAAATTTATTTTTTCTTCTCCCATCCAATTATTTGGATTAGACAGGTACAGTATATAATATATGTCCTATTGTGGCAAGATACATGTTGCATCTCTTTATTGACTTTTAAAATGCTTCAATTGTTAAGAGGGCTCAAGAGGGCTGAAGACAAAGAACTTGTGAAGAAAATGTATCTTGAGAATATGCCCTTTAGGGGATGGTCTGCATGATTTAATGTTTTAGTGATGTAGTGTATCAAATAGGATAGAAACCTGAATCTCAAAGCTTAAGCATTTGTTCAGGTTCTGTTTGAAATAGTGATGCATAGTGTGAAAGCAAAATGCTGTGAAAGTTATAGACCATAAAACTGGTGATGTAAAGAAATGAAAATGGTCAAATATGGCCATTCTTGCTTTTGCTGAGTAAATAGAAGCTTACTTGTCCTGCTGTGATTGTTTGCAGAGCATAGTTTCTCAGTAAATAGCTGTGAGAATCAGCTGTATTGTGAGCAAAAAAAAAAAAGTCCTGAATGTGGCTGTGGAAAACAAATTTTACTTATCCTGTCCAATCATGCCTTACAAAGCTACAAACTAAATGTTGAAAAGGACCCCTTGTGATATTTGTGGATATTTCGGCACAAGCCGAATGTAATTGTAATATCTGATGAATAACAGGTACATAATAATCACTGATTTCCTTCTGTAAGGTAATTAATAGTACCATCAATAAGTAAGCTGTCTGCTGTGTCTTCAAAGTACTGAAAGTCAGAGCGGTGCCACACAATTTCCTCCCAGCTAATTGATATCGCACTCCCTTCTTTTAGTGAACCACTCCTACCTTAGCAAAGGGGTGGTGATGAGCAGGTGAGGGCATGAACCTCTTCCACTGTCACCGCGGAGTCTGGCTCTGGCTCTGGAGTGATGCAGCGAGTGCTGCCATCTGGGCTGACCTCTGCCTCGAGCAGTAACCATTGGACCATCAACATTAGGTTCAGGAGCAGGACTTCAGGTTAACTGAAGCTGGAAAGCAGACTGAGTTCATGTTTGGATTCAGGCTTGGCTCAGTACTTATTTTATTGATACTTGTTTGTTCCCGTCCTAAAACATTAGCTCTTCCTCTGTGCTTGCGATAAAGTCAGTGTTACCCTGGTGATTTCACAGAGAAAGAGCAAAGCCATCAGAGGAGAGAAATCGCTTCATTAATTGAGTCTGCTACCTCCTAGTCCTTGTGTCAATATGAATTCAGTGTTTTGCCAAGATTTTCTAAGGAGATTAATGATTTTGGCTGCCTAATTTAAGAAACCTTTAAAGCCTCTTGAACTTTAGGAAGGGAAAGCTGTGTTCCATTAAAGTGCTTCAGGCTGGCTATGTAAAAGCCAAAGCCCTGAGATGGATCCACCCAAATATGCTCATAAATACTTGTACATGCTCTTTTCTGTGCTCTAGTTGTGCATTTGGCAGAGCATGAGCTTGCTGCTTCCTTTCTTCACCTTGCTAAACCTGACAGTCAGAATTGCTAGAAAAATGTGTATTCACTCACAGCTGTAGCTTTTCTTTTTGATTGAACTTAACTATCCTCATTTTTATCCTGTAATACAAAGATTCAAGAAGCACTACCTATGGTAAAACTAATGAATCAATAATCCACCTGCAGGCTTTGGTTTGGGAAACACAAATTGCTGCAGTTCATATCAGCTCACGTAATTTCACAGCTTTGGACATTTGTACCTTTTTCAGAATTTTCTCTCCATGACAGTTTGCATGTTGAGAACAAAGGTACAATTCCAGAATTCAGCTTTAAGTTTTTCACTTGCTTTAAAAGCTTTATCCTGACTATAAAAGTTTTGACCATTTTTGCTGTTTCTTTTTTTCCCCCAAAGATTTATGAAGAAATGAAGGTGGTTTAATTAAAAGCTCATACAGAAAAATTTGTATTCATAATTGCTGTCCAAAGCACTAAATACATTTCGTGATGTTTGTATGTATGACTTTTCATGATATTCTGATAAGACTGAAAAATAAGTTCTGCACAATAATTTATCCTTATAATTAGAATTTTTATTAGTACCATACTAGCTGCAAACGGATCAGTAAGTCTTCAGAATAATTCCAATTTAAGTTCTCTATTGAGTTGTTTATAGACAGAAAAAATTCTACCATTATTTTGTTTAAGTATTTTTAAGGAAAATAATCTTAATTTACAATTTCTGCTAATTTTTTTTTCTTGTAAATAGGTGTCATAGGAAAATTATTCTATCTTGATTCCGTGAACACTTTAATTCTAGGTTTGTGTTAAGTCCAATTTATTGTGACAGAACTATTTATGTGCTGTTATCTAAGCACATAAATAAGTACTTGCAGTCAAAGGTCTCTGTAAATCAGTTAGATAAATATATTAATTAGTTAGAAGACAGTCCGTAAGAGCGAAAAATCAATAGCATGTGGAAGCTAACAAAGTATCAGCTTTCAGCGGTATGACTGACTACGCAAGTTGAAATCTTTCTTATCCAGTACTTGAGCTTTGGAGATGAGCGCTGTCTTTCTGTTAATATGTGTTTATGTAAGTTTTAAATGCCTGAATAGCTATAGAACACAAAGTCTACAGGGTATGAACCCTGTAAAATAAAAAATGCATTTTAAAATATACTCTTACATTTTTCCACATACTCTCTCAGTTCTAATTATCACTGTCTGAATTTGGAGTTGCCATTGTGATAACATCCCAGTCACTGGGGTCAAGAGACCGACATAAAATGGAAACATGACTATGTCTGGGAGTTAGTATTTAAGCTTAGTGCTATGAAAATGTGAAATTTAGGGCAGCTAAATGCAAGATTATTCTAATACTGTAATTCTTCTAATCTGATATTCCAATGTTTGACTATGCTTTATTTAGTACTTTGGTGGATAATTTCTGAGATGTCAGTGAGTCTCTCTTGATTTTTAAAACTCTTTATTGATGACTTGGTTTCAATCCATTTTGCTTCTCCTTCTCAATCTAATTTACTTCTAATTAGCAATTGCCTTAATTTCATGGCTTACACTCATGTCACAATGCCTTATTTCGAACATTGATTACACGATTGGTTTAACATTTCAACCAGGGTGTGCTTTTGAGGTTGGAGTGGAAATCACTGTCAACTGATCATCCATCAAGTTGCACAGTTATTGCCCTGTAATACAGAATAACCTCAAAAGGATGAGACAAAATTCAGAATAATCTATGTGGAACATGCTGATGGGAGACTAATTGATAAGACTTCAGAGATATAGGCTCTGTCAGCAGAGAGGATAAGAGGATGGTTGTTTGAAACATGATTTTTCTCTTGTAAAGGCAAGCTTGTTCAGAAAATCCCAAAACTTCCTGCTCCTCCTACCTGTATCCAAGGCAAAAATGTAAATATTAGAGGACTGAGGAAAGAATACAAAAGAAAACCAAAACCCACTCTTTTCTGAAAACAAATGCTTTTTCCCTTCAGAGTAATCATGAATACACATGGTGAAAGCATGTGCTCTGTGTTAGTCTTTGTGCCTGTGTCTCCATCCTCAGACTACCAAAACTCTTTTTTAAATTTCTGTTGGCAAGATGGCTGTCGACAACGCAAATCTAGACCTTATTTATTTGTAAGCCTTATATCTAGGAAACTGTGCTAGATCCTTCTATTTTATATAGTTTGATTGACTTTTGTGAGGCTGAAGTACCACGCTTTCTGCTTTGGTGTCTTCACTGAGAAAGGGAATGATTGTCCTCTGCCTCTGCCAAAGTGAGGATCTAGCTTTCATCTCTCAGCAGCTTAGACATACCTTGGTTTCTGGTATTAACACTTTGCTGTGGAGACAGAGAAATGGTGAGGTGGCCCCTATAGATGGATGCTTGGGCAGGCTAAATACTTCCTTCAGTGCTACTACACTAGTTTAAAGATACCTTGCCCTAAGTCACTCAGAAACGAAGAAAATGGTTGTGCAAGAATTATCAACTAATTTTTAGTTACTTTTCATGCTTTCAGACAGTGCTTTGTAGTCTAATTCTCATATGAGTCATTTCAGCATATTCTTAATTTTAAGCATGAGCTCAAATCCAGTGATCAGTGGACTGTTTTACTCAAGATGGCTAGATTTAAAAATTAAGCATATGCCTTAGTACTTCATGGATTAATTATGTAATCTCAGGAGATGCAAACCTCCTGAGAATTCAATAAACTTTGCTGAAAACTCAAACCTGTGGAAGCACCTGGGGATCTGGACATAACAAGAAGAGTTGAACAACACTTATCCAATCAGCTTTCCTCACGTAGTGTCCAGCATAGATTTGCTGTCAAAAGTGTAAATACATCTCTTGATATTTATATCCCTGTTCAGTGAGATTTTTTTTCTTATACCCTGCACACCAAATCTAAAAGTTCTAGTTTTCTCTCACTCCTAAAATTTCTTTCCCACCCACACCTAGCTGTGAGAAAGCACCACAAAAAATTGAAGCGATGAAAACAATTTTGGCATTTCACAAAATAGGAAAAGTATTTCCTGTTCCTTCTTTGCAATTCTGGCTTCCAC
Source organism: Tetrax tetrax (assembly GCA_009806455.1). NCBI lineage: Eukaryota > Metazoa > Chordata > Aves > Otidiformes > Otididae > Tetrax > Tetrax tetrax. Next base: position 139,861 of record WHYT01014895.1, on the reverse strand, counting down.
ACTGTTTCCTCTTGTGACTCCTACCAATCTGCCTTGTCTCTGGCTCCCCGAGCGTAAAGTAATGATCAAAAAATCAAAATTTTTTTTCACAGGGAAGGTGTAATGATAGCCAAGATAACTTGCCGGCCTTTTGAGATACTCAGAGATTACATGACTGTAGTGTAAGTATAAGACTTAGGAAGCAAATATTTATTCAGAGCTCAGTTCTTGGTTTGGATGACGTATGGGATGTAAGGCAAAGGTCATACAGTGAGTGATAAGCGTAAGAGGATATAAAGAAAAAGTGAACAGCTGGTCATTCCCTACATCCTATCCACCCCATCTGTTGAATGAGCCAAGATCTTTTGGAAAAAGGAGGAAGGGAAACCCAACAACTGCACCAGCATGTTTTTGAACAGAGGCAAAAATATACTTTGTTCATTCTAAAAAATTTACCTTTGCAACATAAGAAAAATTTTGTCTTCTGTGATGGCTGTCTTAATTCTGTTAAGCAGCAAAATAAGTATTTTCTCTGCCTTTTAAACACTATTCCTGCACCCCAATGGTGAAACTTCCCTCTAAGAAAGTTAATGCTTTGCCCGCTCCAAGGAAAAGGAGAGGTGTGTGATGAGCAGGTCCGCGGACAGAAGCTCCTGGGGCTGGGCTGTCCCTCCATGTGCTCTGTCCACGTTGTTAGCTTCTGGCAGTCACAGCACAAGGCTTTGCTCATCGTATGAACTCACCTTTCCACAGAGTGGCTGGAATTATCCGCTGCTTTTGTCCCATGTGCAAAATATCTCTGAAAATGTAATGATGCACGAGAAAGGGCAAAGTTTAAATACTTTGCAGCTCAGCTGGAGAGAAATGCATCAGCCAAGAGAACCTGTTTCTTTTGCCTAAGGGCCAGATTTCAGTGTTCAGTTATTAGGCATTCTGGAACTCAACAAAGAGGTTGCACAGATTTCTTGTAGCTACAAAGGTTGTTCCTTAGCTTTCTCTGCAATTACTGTAGCTTTAGCCTCGATCCTCACTGCAATTAACACATTAGCTCATTTTGACCATTTTTAGTTGGTTGTTTCTTTAGAGTCTTTGAAGCAGTCTCAGCAGACAAAATGGTGATTGACATCTTTATGAGAATGTTATAATTTGGCTTTCTGTCTCTGCAGGTTTAGCTCCTTTTTCATGCTTAGCTCTGTGCACATTTGGCTTTTTCACTTTTCCAGCTTTCATGCTCTGCTGAGTTGGTGGCTCTGTGTAGATCACCTTTTTGATCATATGCCTCACAGAGCCAATAGACATACATTTCTGCTGGTGATTCATTCTGTGGATGTCTGATTTCATGCATTTTATAGTTATTTTATTTGGAAGACTGCAGTGGCAAATGCCATGTTAATGTTCTCATCCAGATAGTAATACAGCAGGTGACTACTGGTAATTAATTATCAAAACCTTTATTCTTTTTGTAACAGAGGAGCTTTTTAACACTGTGCAAGAGTCATAACCTGCAAATCCTGCAAGTATTGGGAGAATCTACAGAAATAGCTAAGCTTTTACAGAAAATGGTGTCAAATGTTGAAATTTTGATCTTAAGTATTTATAGGATCCGAGTGTGCGTGCATGTGTGCCTGTGCTAATTTCCGTAAAGCCATTTCTTCCTGTAACAAGTTTTATAGATGTAATTTCCATTAAAAATGTAGAGAACATCATGTCATATCCCCCAACGTAACAGTGGTGTGTTACTTTTGATAACCCTTACTCTCCCTGGCTGATAGATTACAATTTCTAAGCTGTACAAATACATGTTTTACATTGGAAGAATTGTGTACAAGCAGCCATTTTTTTCAGCTGCATCTTTAAAGGCCATTAATGCCCATTCAACCAACCTTTCATAACAGTTAATAAGAATATTAATGACACACAGCTGACAGTAATGTAGTCAATATATGGACATTAGCTAATATTTTCCATTACCCACTGTGTGATTAATTTACTATGACTGCAGTTAGAAGAATAAGCAGAACAATGTCACATTTACAATTTTTTTTTAACTTTAAGTAGTACAAAACATATTTAAAATGGCATTGTACTATTAGTGAAATGATTATGACTGTGTGTTATGGTCAATAGAGACATCTAGAATAGCTCTTTAGTGTGTCTTCCAATCATCATATTGGTCAATTAACATTGGCAAAGGAGTCTGAAAGTCTACAGCGTCTAAGGAGCTTCCAGAGAATCCAGCATGTGCAGGGTAACCACTTGACATATCTATTTGCTTGTTTGCTAGATGTACTAAAAAAAAAAAAATGTCTTTCTGGAATCGTGCAGAAATATTTTCCTGGTTTTAGTGATGTTAGATATTTTACTGGTAAGACAACAAGAGGTTTCCATCTTTAAAAACAAAACAGAACAAACCAACCAAACAAACACAAAAGTATTCTAATAGCTAGAAGAACATGTTTGTGGCTCATTATGTTGAGCTGCTATTCAAATAGGTATTGATATGTGCTTGCAAGCTATTTTTTTATCATCTGAAATGTATTGTTTGGAATACATAATTATTTATTTTTTCAACTAAAGTAGATGAGCTTTTTATTCATTTACATTTCTGTGGTGTATTAGAAAAGAAATATAAGTTACCATATGAAATATGTGTCCCACTTCTCCAGATTTTGCTGGAGTTTTTTTGGTTAGTCTTAGGACTGTGAAACTGTGGGCACAAAGAATGTACACGGGAGAACTTCTTGCTCCTTTGCTTAGGGAGCATATTTCTCAGTTTGCCTTGGAGAAGATTGCAACCAGAAAGAAACTCACGGTTTTTATATTTTTGGACAACCATTAATGGTATGAAGGTTTGATCCAAAGAGGTGCTGAGCATCTTGTGGTATGGACAGGATTGGTAGCCCCGCTCTTAGAATTATAATTTTGTCTTTGTGTGTGTGACAGTAGGGTTGTTTCTTTTGCTTTACTTTGCTTTAGTTTTAAGGATAATTAGCTGCATTTGACTTTTCTGTGAGAAGATTACCATGGGGAAGTTCTACAGGGAAACTTGGTAGAAGTATTTAAGTACTGAAGGTGACAGATAGAGAACTAGTGAGGTTTTCAAAAGTACCCAAGTATCTAAATATTTTAGAAAATCACACTATGATGCCTGTCTACATCATAAACCACTTACGTACTTTTAAAGCTAATATTTAGCCTCCATGCGTGAGAGTAACCTCATCTAACTTGAAATATCATTTCTTAATACAGATCTATTTGCCTGAGCTAGGTAGCATGGTGACTTTGTATAGTCAGGGAAGAGAAACAGCCACTTGTGGGACACAATTAATTTCATCATGACTTCGCTTCATCATGAAATCTAGAAACAGCTCAGATGAATTGAACTCTAAAAATGCCTATTTGTCTCCACTCTCTATAGAAAAATTCTAGGGTACAGTCAGAGATATCCCTGGCTATATTACTGACCTGTAAAGTCACATAGCTAAATGTCTGAACTACCTTTGTGTAAGAATTTTGGATCAATTTCTTAAAGCCAAAATAGTTTAAGCAAGTTATGTCCAAACCTACTGGCAAAATTCAGGTGTGAATCGCTCCCCACTGTGCCTGGGGTTCTTTGCTGGAAAATGAGTTGATTCATTCCAGACTGCAGTGAGAGCATGGGGCAGGACATAAGGTACAGACACAGAAAGTATCATGGGTTACCATGTGAATTCAAAGTAATGTGCATCAGTTCTTGCTTCAGTTGTAATTGGTGAACTAGATACCATAACTAATTGCCTATTGTCAGGGGTAGTATGGAGATGTGCTAGGGGTTGTGATTCGTGTGCTGCAGGAAGAAGGGCTTATCCTTAGGGAGTCATAGTAAGGCCCTAGGAGTCTGTTGCCATTATTTAGCAGGGCCTGTTGTGATAGGACAAGGGGTAATGGTTTTAAAATAGAGGGAGGTCAATTCAGATTAGATATTAGGAAAAAAAAATTTACAATGAGGGTGGTGGAACACTGGCACAGGTTGCCCAGAGAGGTGGTGGATGCCCCATCCCTGGAAATATTCAAGGCCAGGTTGGACGGGGCTCTGAGCAACCTGATCTGGTTGGAGATGTCCCTGCTCCTTGCAGGGGGGTTGGACTAGAAGACCTTTGAAGGTCCCTTCCAACCCAAACCATTCTATCATTATATAGAATTGTGCCCTGAACATATCAGTGGGTTTTTTTATGATGTTTTCAGAATATAGCTTGGAAAAGTAAGAATTCAGATTTGTTGTGACTTCTACATCCAATGACTCTTCTCTGAAATAGTGGCTTTTAATGCATGAGATGCTGAATTCTTTTCCCTTGCTCTGCTTTGTAAGGAATGTTATTTTATTTGCCAAACACCTTAGGCATTGAACTGGGATTGTGATGAGCCTTTTCACATTCTTATATTCTGAAAGACAGTTTTGGAAATAAAATTGGACACCATCAGTAGTTAATTGATAGAAAGAGGATGATCTTCAGTGCTTTATGTAATATAGAACAGAGGATTTGTTTGAAAGAACAAAATGTGGTGTTTTTTTTCTTTTCTAGATGGAGTAGTTATTTTTGTATATTTTTATTGAGTGTTGTGAAATCATCTGCTGACCTCTTTGCCAAAAAAGACTAGTGATGAGTTTGTCAGTCCCATTAGACATCGTGATCTTGGGCCATTTAGTACTAATGCAGTTGTCAGGAAGAATCTGTTACAAGCTCTGATGTTGTTCCAAAGTGCTCCTCTGGCTAAGGAAGCAAAAATAGAGATGGTTACCAAAAGAATGAGGGGGAGGAAGGGGAAGGCAGAAGAGGACAATGTATATTCAACAGCATAGAAAAATAAGTGAGGTCTTAGAGCTGCAGAAATCCACTCTGTACCAATGCCTTAAGACATCACCTTAAGACAAATACCAAGCACAAGCACTTGGCTCTGCTTATTATCTTCCCTGAACATAGGCTCTGTGCTCTGTGTTTGAAAGCATTAAAGTCAAGGTTCAAATTTGCGGAAAAGTGACCTTGCAATTTAAGGGTGATTAATCGCATTAAAAGAAAAGCCTTGTTATTTCTCATTCTCTCAACCCTTCTGAGCTGCTGACGTATTTTTTTAATATCTTTCCAAAAGCTTTTGTTCTCAGCTCACTCCTTACCTACTGTCTACAGACCACGCAATTTCTTGCACCCACAGTGCAAAGAACTACTGCTTGTGTGATTGTCCTTGGAGGTACCACCTCAGACCTCCTTCATCATTAGCTCAGTTTAAAAAAGAGATTTTGATGAGCTACTTACCTTCCAGTAGCGCTACATGATCAGCGACATAGTGACAAGAGATGTAGTCAACATCACCAGTTCCTACTCTTTACTAGAATGTCTTCTTGTATGAAGCTATTAGTTTACGGTTTAAAAACAATTGGAAGACCCCAGTCTATAATAACGCATCAACAAGTCTTGGTCCTACATTACTTCAAATATGCCTTCTCAGCTATATCCTTTATTTAGAGGAATCTTGCTGAAATCTACAACGATCTGTACATTCTGGCTGAATTTCTAATCCTTTACCTTATCTTTACTCTTCCTGGTCTTTCTGAGCCCATCAATGCTTTTAACTCAACATGTTGCTCTTTCCTGACTTTCATGACATTGCCCTCCCTGGTTTTCCTTTTTTCGTTTCCAGAGGCCACTTCTATGTCTCCCAGGTTATTGATCTTTCCTCTAAAACCTACTCCGTTATCTCTGTTTTCCACATACTGTATTTCCATTCCCCTATTGCTACATTCTCAATCTTAGTTTTTTCCTTTGTTTCTTTCTATCTCCTCTTATCCAAACTGTGATAATACTCTGCTATTTCTTTTTCTCTTGATATCTTTCTGTTCACAACTATTTTACTTGTCTTAGCTCAGATTGGGTCAAAATTTGATTTCTGCAATCTCAGTCCTGCAAATTTTCACAATTTCACTACAAGTCTTGTGCTATTTAATGTTTTACTTAAAGCTTCAGTTCCTGAAGGCAACTGAGAACAAGAAACTCAAAGCTTTTATCAAGATTGCCGAAAGCTTAGGCTTCAGGATTACACAAAAAGCCTGAACGCACAAAAGAGTATATTAAGGACTCAAATACAAAGGCAAATAAAAACCCAGGCTATCCCTTTTTTAACATTTTACCCCCATACCCATTGCCAAGCAAACTAGCCTCAGATTTGAGAAAATAGAATTCCTTTCTCAGCAATATTTCCACATCAAAGTTAGAGATATACTTATCTGTGAAAAAACCAGAAAATAATGGAAGTTCGCACTAATATGAGGAGCTCTTTGCAACCACTATCCCTATAAAAATAAACCACGACAGTAAAACATGGTTCTTTTTGTATGGATCAGAGAGCATAGTGAGCATGAAACAGCTTACTATAAAATCAAATTAAGACTGTTCGTAAATGAGGATCTTGATCACACAGGGTAATTTTACTGAAGTGCGTTAAATTGCTTAGCAAGCCACCTTTGGCTACGTGTAGCAACTTGGGAAAAATATGTGGACATTGCCAGGCAGCAAAGAAGTTAATGGTATTTCTGCAGATTTTTAAGAGCTATGTAAGCTGGAATCCATTTGTGTCTTTAACTTTATTGATTCTACAAACTTGTGAACACTGCTACGTATTTTCTTCTACCAGTAGATGGTGATATTTATATATCCAGTAAACTGGAAAATACATACAATTATTTATTTTTGTATACATTCCTTTATTTGTTTTGGTATACCTTCCTGATATTCTAGATATATTATAACAACATGAGCTTATTTCAAGTACTTTGGGAGTTTACATTAAGCATAAAGTATTGTACAAACATATAATTACACAGCTGGCTTTGACATCATTATGCCCACTTTATTGCTCACGTCATCATGTTTTGAGCCAGCAGCATTTAACTAGTTTATGTATTTGTATTGGCTGAATATTCCTCAGGGCTGTGTGTGAAACTGAAAGGAGAAAACAGAATTTTGAGAGGTTCCATTTTCTGTTACACAGTCAGTTGCAAATGGAAGCTAATCCCTCATGTACTCAGTAGAATTAGTCAAGTATTCTTTCCTGCATCTACACCTGTCCGTTTACTGCAAATGAAACTCTATAAGCATTCTTAAAAGAATTGCAGTTAGAGTTCAAGGATTATTTAGACTATATTAATGTATGTTTTAAATTAAATTGCCCTTGGTCCACCCTCACACTTTCCAAAGATGAACTGTACCTTTATTGCTTCAGTACTTGCAAGCCTATCACAGAATATTTCAAACATTATGACAGTAGATTTGTTTTCTCTTTTAATTAAATTGAGAAGATTTTATTGGAAGGTGATATATTTAGTAAGGTGAAAAACTTTTTAATATGCTAACACTCCCACTCCCGCCATGTATAAGACCTCATTTAACAAGATACCTAAATTAGTGCATCCTTAAATTTCAGCATGCGCATCTCACTGACTGCAGTGGAATTGTCCCCGTGATGACATTTTAGGACATGCTTGTGTTTCTTACTTGACTCTGATTTGTGATTAATATTGAATTTAGTAGGTCTGTCATTTTGGACTTTGTTCCTTACTAGCTACAAGACAGTGGTAGATATAAAATACTTACAGTAAGATTGCAGTAATTTGAGTAAGTAAATTGCAGTAAATTTCCAAGATACAACAACATTGCAAGAATGCAACCCTCCAGATTTTTTACTAAAATTTAAGCCTGGAACTTTCTTGTAAGCAAGAATAACAAAATTCAAAGTATGAGAAATAATTATATTGGGTATTAGTTCCCTAAAAAAAAATGTGGTAGGAGAGAAAACAACAAAACCCTTCATTCATTTCTATCTCACTAGTCTATATTTTGCTTAAATGTAAAATGAGAGCTAAGTATCCAGTTTCCACAAACTTCTGTTTATCACATGGTGTTCATTTTACTGAAATACACAGTATTCGTGAAAAAAAAATGCAATTAATAAATCTTTTTTAAAATATTTTTACATAGTTACGTATAGCATACATAAAAACATGCTGAATTAAATTCAGTGAAAATTTAGTTGTTGCAAATAAGCAAAAAGCACAAACTATGGATTTAATTTACCATCAAATTCGGTGGTTTAGAAATATTTATAATAGAATTAAATAAGTCTTCAAAATCTTTGGCTTAGAATTTTTCTGGAAATTCTGGATTTAAGATGAATCTGAACACTGGATTCAAGCAAACCCATCAAACTGGAACTCCATTGGAAAGAAAAGAGATCTGTCACTGTAGGAAAAAAAGTAACCCATCTTTTATGCAGATATGTTTAATCATGCAATGAAGAATAAAGAGCCCTAAATAAGGAATTTAAAAAATACAAACTCTGAAGGTTTAAAAAGCTTTTCTTATTTTCCTTAATTTCCTTCCAGCTAACAAACACCTCCAATTTTCCCTCATGGAATCATCAGGTAAGTTAGTACTAAAAAAGATGATAAAATACACTAGATGGGAATAGTGAATTGCTTCCACATATATTTATCTTTCTAGATGGGCTTCGTTGAAAATATTAGTAATGTACAATGTATGCATCTAATGTATGGTAGTCACCTGGTTGTGGGAGAGATGGGCTCCTGTTCTTTGACATTTACTTTAGGATAAGAGCTCCTTGTATCCTCATTGGTTACAAGTGCTGAAGTCACTCATATGATCTTGAGATACGCTAAGGACAGTATTTGTAAGAGCATCCGTAGTGACCAAGAGATAGTATCTGCAGAACGATTCTCTGATTTACTACCATTTTGTACCTGCAAAAAGGATTATTACAGTATAGAGCACAATTCATTGCTGCTAAAACCCTTTTTATTAGATTGGTTTCAGTTTGATACCGTAAGTTACCGATGATCCATAACTCCTACCAGCTTCATATTGTTTTGGGTCAATACTTAACATAGTTTGCTCAGTAACTCAAGAGACTAAAACTATCTCAGGACCTCAACAGTTGGAGCCATGAGAAATACAATAGGATAAGCCATCAAATAACAGGCCCTTGAAAGCTGATCTGTTGCTCGTTTGAGATTATTGTTATAAGAAGCAGGAAACCATGGAAGGGGTGAGGAAAAATACTAATGTGTCCAACTAGCTGGGAAGAGAACATTGATTCTGTTGTGGGAAGGAGGTAACAGTCATGGGAAAAACGTGTTGGAAGAAAAGCAGAGGCTTTCTTTTACATTTGGTGAGGGAAATTTGCTCAATATACCTCCCTGAGTGTGTTAATTTATTTTGTAAAGAGCAGTAAGAAGAACTTGTAAGATCTGTGAATAACTGGGAACTTTGGGTGACATGCACGAGGGCAAAACTATCTTAGCTTTTTCCTCCAGGCACAGAAAGAAACCTTTAGTTTGGAGAAGGATGCAAACATCAAGCAGACCTAAGAGAGAAATATATTTCAAGATAATCCAGACTCAAGTTGTTAGCAAAGCTGGAGGGGCAAGAGAAGCTCAGTACTCTGGGAAATCCTAGCGTCTGTTTCAGTTGTTTTGAATAATAATTTTAAGTGCAGAAAGAAAAGTTCTGAGCAAAAGAAGGTGAGTTGATGGATGGTCAATTGAAGAGGGTTTATTAGACTCAGTAAATCATCCCAAGAATTTAAACTCTAAAAATATACAATCATCCTAGTCTGGTTTGGAAGAAAGCTGGACAAATGAAACAACCTTAACTCAGCAGATTAGGGAGTTAGAGAAATGAGGAGGCTAAAGATACAGCTGCAATACAATAAGCAAATATTTAATATCCTTAAGTCTATAGTACATTTTTTTAAAAGTTTCATTTTTAGTTTTTCAGTAATTCTAAATTTGAGAAAAATAGTAAAGTTACTTTATAATGTTTATTAAAATCAAAGAGTTCTAATGAAAGTGTGCAATTGTACCTAAATCTTGACTGAGAACTATGAGAGAGCTCTGATTCTCGCACAATGGTTGCTTGCTCTTATTGATAGGTGAGGTTTTGCTAAACATACAATTAAGAATTAAATGTGTGGCATATCATCTGCACTTAACAATTGTGATTATTCATATTCAGAGATGAAATAGTGATTTTACACTAAAGGATAGATGAAGAGAGCAAGTGAAGTAAAACAGATTCAATCTCAGTAATTGAGGTGATAACCTATTTGGAGATCAATGACGACTGAGAAGGAAAGATTGAAATAACTGACTGAATCTTGATTTCTTGTGTAGGTTCAGTGAAGGACTGCAGTTTAGATTGACCAAATTATTGCCTGAGACAAGAATGAAGTTCTTAAAGTTAGAAAGCTTAAATGGCAGAGGAAGACAGAGAATTTCATAAAGAGAAGAATTAATTTCTTTATATTTTGTAGGAAGCTTGCTGTAAGTTTTTCGTCATAAGTACTCTTGGGTTTTTTGGGGTATCAGTAATATTGAGTTAAAAGTCATAAAGAACCACTTTCTCTGCGAGGATAATTGAAGAAATTTGCAGTTGACTCAAAGAAGTGTAGCAATCAGAAAGTTCTTTGAGACTTTAAAAATGTAAGTTTATAATAGATGCAAACTATTCAAATGAGATATATCTTTTTTTTTTTTTTTTTTTTTTTTTTGGTCTACAATGTTATGTATACTCATACAGCACTGAGATGTACTAATGGAGGTCTATCAGAATACACAGTGAATTTATATTACTCCCTGCCCTGGAGAACTTAAATTCCAATTGGGTAAGATAAATAGTAATGCAAATGCAAAGTAATAACACATCTCTTTAAAGTCTCTGAGTAGTTTTGCTCATGACTTCCTGGCATTTCTTTGGAGAGGATCTAGGTCTCTAGCCTCCCACTTAGATTTGTTGCATACTGTATGTTCATGTAAGCGTATTTTTCACAATCATCTGTTTTTATTTACAATTATAATATCTTAATGCAGAACCTTTTTTCCATTGTGTTAGAAGCAGTACCTGGCTGTCATTGTTTAAAAAATGAACACAAGCGAAGTGGAAGACGTATCAGTTCCATGTTTGAATGCCTTCCTCTGGCTTGAAAGTCTCTCCTTTATTTCTTCTTCCATTGAAGATCCCCATATGAAAAGATTTCCTCATTCCTAATAAGGATTTCTGACCACTGGCGTTAGTAGTACTAGTATTTATTTTTCATTCCGAATGCAGTCTTTATGAGACTTTGCATTATGGATACAGGAAAAGTGTATCTTAAACATCAATGCTGTTAATTTTAGCCATATTGCTTATGCAAAATAAATTTATAAAATAATTTTACAAGCATAGCTTCCCAACTATTTATGTCAATATAAACAAAACTTTGAGCTTAGTATTGTTAAATATAAGCTACATAATTTGTCTTTCTCAGTGTGAAATAATGGCAAATAATATTTTATATCACAACCTATATCTTTTGAAAATCACTCTTACATTTTAGAAAATACAGACTAAAATAAATAGTGAACAAGTGGTGTTTAAAGTATATTTCAAATTTATGTTTCTATGTTTTGCTTTTATATAATATGAGATGCTGAGCAGGCCTGACTTTTTACTTGTCTTGCTGTAATTTCTGAGATACCAGTTGATGTTAGTATTACTTTGTGTAGGATACTGTGACCATACATGCCAAATGGCAGTTTTGCAGAGATAAATTGTCCAGGACAAAGAAGAGGTGAATAATACCATCCCATTTCACAGTAAAAATAAATGAACAATATCTTAAAATAAGTAGAATTAATCTCTTACCTTTTTATATCTATAATGTAGGTATACATATCATAGTTGTTACTACTGGCTCTTTTCATTCTTGATAGAAAGAAACTGACCGTAGATATGTGAAAGGCATGATTCAGACCCTCACATTTAACATTCTACGTTAAATATTGCTTACTAAAAGTGTGTATTCACCTCTATTAACTGTAGTCCAAGGCTAAGGGAAGGGTTTCTACATCTGGTCAGACAAAATCCACCATTATCTTAGGTGATCTCTAATCTGAGGTCATATGAGAAAACTGGTGTATGGGAAAAATGAACACCCATATCTTTTAATTTCTAATCCAATAATCCCGCTATAGGTCTGTGAGAAATAGCCACTCACCCTGAAAAATTTGCAGAGGACAAAGTTGCCGGAGCAAAGTTTTATTAACGAGTCAGCTGAGTTGGGTGCGTCTCATGGCAGAGGCACACCCCCTTAGTTCACAGTTACAGTATTTATAACCTCTCCCGGTCTCCCCACTTGGCCTGTCTCCTTTTTCGGAGCTCACAATCTACATTCCATTGGTTACCTATATTGTTTGCGACAGGTACTGATTGGCTAAGAGCATATCACGCGTTGTTGTACAGGTGTCAATTGGTTAAAAACACGTAAGTGGCCGGTCCCACATCTGGAGTTGTTGACATCATTGTGGTTATCAGTCCCTAGCCCAGTTTCCCGCCTTTCGCTTGCTCCACTGTCAAATGTCCTTCTTATAACCTTGCAACCCTGTCAAGTGGGTAAAACCTTTAGTCATGTCAAACTACAAAGGCAAGAGTGAATCCTGCCAAACACATATTAATAACTTAAACAAACCTACCAAATACATTTTACAACTTAAACAGAACCTTATACATTATCTACAGAGTTACAAAACATGGGCTTAAGCAAAACCCTATGCCCTTCTCTTACAGGTCCCTCCTTTTCCAAAAAGCAGATTGCTAAGGACTGCTCCTCATGAACAGGAAAACTTGCTCGTTTAGCTGTATGATACAATCTTAGGTAAACCGTTAAGCGTACAGCTCTGGGGCTTTGAGCCCACAGGCAGATCTTGCCGACTTGAGCTGCCTTTATATCTCCTGCTCCTGCAGACGGTACCAGGTCCTGGAAGAGACTGTTTGCATCTTGTGGTAAAGGATGTTTTGAAGAGAGGTACAATAAGGTGAATTATTTACATACAAAGTGTGCCAATTGCTAGGTCTAAGTATCCAGGCAAAGAGCTCTCATAAATGGTTTCCTCGAAACACTGATTACACTCTGTTTTTCCTTATGTTATGTATAGGTTTCTCTGCTATGATAATCACCATGTTGATTTTCAGGACTACTATATATTAAGTTATAGCTTTATCATCATAAGCTCTTTATGATCCACATCTAATTCACAGAGATTATAAAAACTAAAGCATATAAAAATATTTTTAAAACATTTTAAAACTATCCAGACTTAATTCATCTTAGCATAAACAATTTTTATCCCACAATCTAAATGCAGTCTGGCTTTCCCACTCTGTTTTTGTGACTCAGGATATCTCCTCCTGAAAATGAATGTGTTTGTGTGTATATTGTATGTATATATAATCTTATAGTGAATAAAGTATAATAGGAAGATGGATATATAGAAATAGATAAGAGAAGGACCACTTAAAAGATTGTCAGAGATGACTAAACAGGATCAAGATATTGGTATAATTTAAGTTTATGTTTTGAAATTCAAAATTTTTGTGGTTATAGTGAAAATGTTTTGAATGCTATTGAATTTCATATCTCTTGCTGATTTCATATCTGAAAGTAAAATAAAGTAAAAGGTACTGTTGTGTCAGTGTTTCCTGACAAATAAGAAGCATCACGAATTAGAAATGTTTGATAAAATGTCACAATTTTGTATTGATTTTTTAAAACAAAGCTCTACATGTGATATCTGTCCTTTAAATATTGACTACTGAATGTTCAGAGTTTACACTAATGTATTTATGAGATAATTACAGGTATGATTGTCTTGGAGTAGTTCAGAAAAGCATTATTGTTCTCACTGCAGGTAACAAAGCATTATTGTTACACTTCCAAGTAGTGATATTATATAGTGATATTTATATGTACTTAGCATGCCTTAAAAAGATACTGCTTTGTTCTTCACCAACTGTATTGCAGGACTTCTTGGAAGTGACATGGTACAATGCATACACTAGTACATTTTTCCCTTTGATATTATTATATGCTAAAATTACTTATCACATTATTTAAATATTTCAATGATTATACAAAACCAGATACTTTTGAATGTACATGTCCTTTTAGTGCTAAAACTAGTTAGTTAGATTAATTTCCTGTGCAGTTTTTCATCACATCCCCATTAAAACTGAAGTGGCTTCATTATATAATGATGGAAAATGTCAGGAAATACTAATAGAATTCTGACAGATGTGGCAAATGTGAGAAGCATAGAAATGTCATGTGAGTAGCACAAGATAAATATCTTTTTGAAGTAAGACTGAACTTGAAGTGTTTTCACCATAATAATTGAAAGGACAGAGTGAGCATCAGTACAGACACTAGCACTGTATTCAACCACACTACCTCCTTTGCTGCAATAAATTCTTTACTTACTATGTTAAACTCTACAACTGTACTACAAGTTTGAATATTGATGCTGTAGCCTGCAGAGCATGTGGCACTGTTGAGAGGTACCATGATTCTTCCCTTTCCACAGCACTTGCAAGCAAAGGTCTCAGAGTCTTCACTCTGTGGCTTCAGGAGTGGGAGAAGAGAATCTAGAAGATAACAAGATGCAGCATAAAATATCCTAATGGCAATACCCGTAGCGTCCATTTCCAACCATTTTGATATCAGTAATGCAAGAAAATATCACAAGCATGACAACAACATGACCAAGTAAACAAGGCCAGTCCTTGAAGGCGAAGCATGTAATAGGGACACGTACCCTTTGGGCTACAGTCACTGGAGGACGCTATTAATAGTCACTAGAGGTCAGTACGAGCACACAGAATTTTCCAGGTCCAGCAGTTTCTCCTGGAGATGGCTGTGGTACCCACACAAGCCACAGATGTGGATACGCTACTCCTACAGTACACAGTTCCTGTAAAAACTCCCCACTGTAGGCAGGATGGGGGCTTCAAAATATTTGAGGAAATAGAAATCCACCAGAAATCCGGGATTTTTTTTTCCTGCTCTTTGTACTGCTTCATTATACACTTTCTTTCTTCATCCTCAGCATTTTATTCAGCCTCCTTTCCTGATGCGGTTCTTTCCTTCAGCAATTTTTCTTTTTTTCTGTCTTAGAGCAAGTAGAGAGGTCTTCTAATTACATTTCGTCTCATTCTCTCCTTTTTTTGTAAGTCTAGCTTCACAGCAGTTTCTTATTCTTAATTGAAGTTCACATAAATATTTGTTATTATTTATTTATCAGCTCATTTCAAGTTCTGAACTAAGATTCATACTTGTTATCCAACAACAATTGCCTATAACAATTTTTTCATCGTTCTAGACTTAAGATTAATCAAATCTAGGAGCAGAAATATATCTTAAGATTTGTATGAGTTTTGGTGGGGTGTTTTTTTTGAGGCAAGGAGGGCAGAGGTTGAGGTTTTTGATGTCTTTTTTCAGTTGTAAGCTGTCTTCAAGCAGAAAATGGTGTACAGGGATGGCAACTATCAGCTATAGATTCCGATCCCAGGTTTGTTATCGACCAATTCTGCTACCTCAGGCAGGCTTTTAACCTTTCTGATCTTCAGTCTTTCCACCTTTAAGATGTGAATATCAATCCCTACCTTGGAGAAGAGCTACTGAGATCTCCAGAGAAAAATATCTAAAATAGTATAGTCGTTTGAAAAGCTTCACTTAATGAAGCAATGTTCAACTAACCTTGCATACAGATTTTAATTTTCAGTTCAGTAAATAATTATTTTATTATTTAAAGACGAGGAGAGATTGTTAAACATCATACTTTATGCACACACACATATATTTATATGTAAATTTTATAAATATCATGCTATACTTTTGCTATATTTAGTCTTTCAGCAAAGGGATTATTGAATTATTATACTCAATAGTTCCAATGGTACTGACTTCCAGATATCATACATTTTTATGTCCCAACGTCAGTATTCATGACAGTTGTAGCATTTAAATTGTTTATACTGGGGTTTTTTTTGTGTGTGTGAACATTTTTAGTGAAAAAAATAAGGAATAAGTATTTGAAAAAGAAAGAAATAATATGATATTATTAATTTAATGAGTTAAAGGTTCATAGCAAATACTAATTCAAATATTAAAAATATTTTCTAGTATATTTTATAGGTAAAAGTAACCAGAAAAATCTATGAAATTTATAGAAGAAAACATAAAAATCCCTATAACACACCAGTAGAAAAAAAAAGGTAGATGTCAACATTTTGTTTCAGTTATTCTCACTGCAGGTAACAAAGCAGAAGTAATAGAGCAACTTGAACACTGGTTATAAAGGCATTTAGACAGCCTCTTTCCTTGATACTGAAATGTATTTCCAAGTATTTCAAGAATGCGGTGTATGTTTTGAAAACTGAAAGGAACTTGTTGGAAAAATTAACACTAACATGACAGAATGTCACGACTGGAGTAAGACAGACTAGTCTTGTAGAAGAAGTCGGTTTGCAGGCTATCCTGGAGAGAAACCAGGGAAAATGGCTGTGCATTTGAAAGATATAAGTTAAGGGTGCCAGTAGCAACACTGATACAAATCCTCAGCATCATTAACATGCAAAAGTAAGGAAGTTTCATTTGTTTAGAAGCTAAGCAAATACATTCTTGATATCATAGAGCTATGAAAAGAAGCATTTAAAAATAAGTAAAAATACCTGAAATATGATTATTATCTACTGTTTTGTAACTATAAAGGAAACAACAGAATCTTCATTCGCTTAACGTATTTTAACCATTCAAGGAAAATAAATAGATATAAGGGTTGTCATCTTGAGAATAATAGAAGCAGGACTCAAAAGATTTGTTGGATATAAATTAAAGCAGCATCAAGTTAGTTTTTCTGATTAAGCCACAAATGCAGAGCTTTGTAGTATGCAGATAGCATTACCTGCACTGAGCATGTGATGTGGTTTGACTTAACTTCAGAGTTGAAATCATGGACATTGGTACTGCTTGCTTTTTCCACTATTATATACAAGCCAGATAGCCAGAAATGCTTCCATTTCTGAAACAGAGGAGCATTACTGGTGAAAGAAATGTGCAGATCAAACTTCTGATGGTGAAGCTCTCTAAGGAATATTTACTTCTCTAGTAGGTTTATTATTTCACAGCTTTGTCATATTTAGTCTCCCCAGGTGGGAATTTTTTGTATGGAAATACAAACTGGAATTTTAATACTCTCCTTTTTTAATAGACCTCTCCACAAAAATCAATATTTCCATTTCCTCATTTTATTCCTGACAGCCAAGATTGTGTGTATTGAAATACCGACACTAACTTTTTATTGTAGTGTGGATTACTCTGCATTTAACTTTCAGCTCATTTTGGTAGCTGAAGCCCACTTCAATGGATTAATGTCTGTAGATTACCTAAAATCGTTCTAAATACTGGTAATATTTAACATAATTCATACTTCAGTTTCACACAAATAGACACTACTCATTTATGACTAGAAAGGTATATGCCCTTGCATGGCAAAAGGATTATAGAAAATTTGTAATAAAGAAAAAATATTGGGCAGAAGCTAAACAGTGTGTTGCTGATCTGAACTTCAGAGAGATCTTTCCACAATAGACCTTCTGTACTGACTTTTTTTTTTCCCCCTAAAGATTGATGAGATAGGCTGGGATTGCTGGTTATTTGTGGGTGGTTTTTAAAGTGTTTATTGTTTCTTTGTATTTTGTGCATAAACAGAATTTTGTGCTGTTTTGTTAATTTGAGTTTAGGCCTTTGATGATTAAATAAAAATTTGCATGTTGCAGGTGTAAGGATTCTGTGTCAAGATCCATCTGAGATATTTTAGATAACATTATCTGGAGCTCCACAGTGCTGGCTTTCTGTAACAGCTATGCAGGACTGGAATTTTGTTACCAAAAATCTACAGGCGTAATTTGCAAAAAAAAACCCTTTACTTTGAACTTCAGAATATCTATATAGGAGAAACTAAGGCCTTCTACTCACACAGTGATAAACTTTTCCTCTTTTGTTTTTTGGTTTGTTTTTTTTTTTTTTTGATAAATCTTCATGAAGCTGAACATAACCTGGCCTCAAGGTATTCAGGGAGTTATCTAGGACTGCAGAGCTATATTTTAAATTTGGAATATTTGACATTATAGTTGAATCAGAATCTTTTCAATAAATTTATTTTCTTATTTTCATGTAGTATTATAACTAGCTGTATCCATTATTTATCCTGCAGTGTGTTGCTTTAACCCTCAATTCAGCAAAGCATTGAAATATGTGCATAAATATGATAGACTTCGTTGAAATCAATCCTGATATCACAATTTACTTTGAGACCTGATCTATTTCTTTAATTTGCTTCTTCACTTCACTGTGCCTGTGTGAAACATTTTCTCCAAACTGTGCTGTTACAAGTGTTAATGAGAAGTGGATGGCCCATGACATTACTTACAGTATGAAATAATTTAGTTTTCATAACTCAGTTTTCAGAATAGCTCATTTTTCTCTTTGATCTGGCTGATGAGGAACAATGGTTTTTACTAATCTCCACTGTCATCTAAGTATTTTTTTTTTCCCTGTGCAGGCAGGCTATGAAGCATGTACTTAATACTCAGTATGATCTAAATCTGTCCTTCCCCAATAATGCATCCAAGCTTGTTTTACTTTTTTAAACCCAGTAGCTGCTTTACATCATGCTAATAAATTTTTTTTGAATAATTGTTAAATGGCACAAGGTTTTGCTAAATAGCCAGATTCTATTCGTACTGAGATTTCTGGAAACTTTCTTTAAAGTCTGTACTCGACATGTGGTAGTAGGTTAGATTAAGCTTGGCTCTGAGTCAGTGTAGGAATTCTTGTGTCTCTGTTTAAATTCCCCAAAGCATCCAGGGATTTGGCTAGCAATCTGAGAACTGGGAGATCTGCACAAAGTCGCTCAAGGCTAGAGTAATAAAAAACCACAATTTAGAGCCAACATTTTAGATTCAAAAAGCTCTGCTTTTTTCTAATCCCTGAGTTGTCCAAGATTAGCACTTCCGTGTGCGTTTTACCTCTATCAGTGAGATCCCCAGGTCCCTCTGTTGTGGCTGACGCACACAGCCGCAAAAATTGTGTCTCCCTAAAGCAAGTAGCTCCTGTGTGTTAAATATTAGTCTTTCCCTATTCCTGGTGAGACCTCACTTGTAGATGTGAGTTTCTGAAGGAAAGAGGAATAGGTCTATCTTCGTCATTCCTTTAACCATCTGATTATGTTCTCACTGGAGTTCATTGAAATTCAAATCCCTACCCTCATCTGAACCCAAAGCTCCTTGATTTGAATCCAGACTCCCATGATAGTCCTTCAGCCCCTATCACGTATTCTGGCAATGCTTCAATGCTGCTGAATTTGGTCCATTTATGTACAATGTTAAGGCAATGGTGGCATTGTCTTCTTGGAAATGGGGTTTCAGTATACAAGCAGTGAATGTCATTCTCTCCTTAACTGCTTATGCTGACTTACTTGATGTTTTTTGTGAATATTTCTCTTGTCTCCTAATTCTTATAAAATCCTCTACAAGGATGTTTGGCATGTAAGACTGGAATATGACTTTTTCCAAATGGGCAGGACGTGTTTACTCTCACTTCAGTCTCACTGTGTCTTAGTTCCACAATGGAATTAATGCTATTCTTTCAGACATATATTACAGATTATGAGGTGCTCAGATACTAGTGGTGAAGCCATGTAAGTTTCTTAATTAGATAGCAAGTCCTTTGTCCAATCTGAAGTAGATACAGTTCAAGCAACTGCTTGAAATTAAGGCTGAATTGTACCCACAGCTGTAAAACATCACACTGGTTACACCATTTAGTTCTTGCTCTGGCAGGATATTTAGTATGCGCCTAAATTTAAGTCTTAATGAGTTAGATTAAATCTCTTTGGTGCTTAGGCACCAAAGAGACTTCTTTACTGAACAGAAACTTGAAAATGAACAACAAACAAGCTACGTACACCCAGCAGAATCGTTGGACTATTGTTCCATAAGACTGGAAAGCTGACTTTGGCATGAAGACCTGTTTGCTTAATTAAATCTCTTAATAAGAAGGCCTCCTTTATGACTTTTACATAACTAACAAGCTTAAGTACTACAGATTATTTTTCTTCAATATGATTGAGTAATCAACATTTAATTCTAATCAAATCCCATAATTTCCTGTTATGGTTAGCACAGAGACCCTTTCCCAGAATGCTCAGAGCAAGCTGTCTTGCTTTGCTAAACAGGTACTGCAGCTAAACAGCTGCTTCCCCAGAAGACTGTATTCAGTTAAAACACAAAGTTGCTGCCTAATTTACACAGGTAAATGTGTTTCATATTAAATAAATGGTTAAAACACAGGACTACATGAAGCTGGGGATGTAATTCCTCTCTCCCTCTTTCCAGATAGTTTAAAGTGGACACAAAATATAGTATGTATACATAGCAATAACTACATCTAGCATAAAATATTATGCACACAAAAATAAGCAGAGGATCTGTTCCTTTTTCATCTGAGGTCTTTCATGCTAAAAACACAGATAATTTTTTTTTAAAACCTAAATTTCTACAACTATTGCTGTACAAAATATGACATCAAGATACTTCTGTTTTCACTGAAAGCAAAATCTACACTTCTGATAAACTGATAAAGTGATTAACTGGGCTCTAAGTAATCAGAAACTAATACACGTTTAAGAGTGTTTATAGTGATGCAACAGGAATTGGACAAGATCTTATTTTTCTTATATCTTTCAGCTTTTATGCACTATGGCACTATGATATTTATGATGTCCCAATAAGTATTTTGTAAGTTTGGATGAATGTAAACTAGCCAAACATTCAATGAGAACAGGATTGCTTGAAAAGGTCTGGAGCCGGGATACCTGGAAGCTCTGGGTCTGCGGAACTGAAGGAAGTCCTCCTGCTGAGTGTGAGACCAAAGTACTGGAAGCCTCATCCTACTCTGTCTTGTGAGTGCCTAAAGTATGAAAATGTGTCTGCCAGTGGGAATGTCCCAAAAGTGCTGTGGTAATAATTCCAGAGCAGCTGACTCCTTGAACATATTGCATTTCTTGCCATGTAGAGGTAAACTTCAAAACTACCAGAAACAGAGGTTCAAAATAGATCCAAGTTCTTATTTCCACTGCAGGAAATCCACGTGCACCGATTCTCTGATTCCCTATTTCTGATTCTCTGATCTTGGAGATTCTAGATTTGTAGGGGGAAATTCTGGCAGGAGCCATAGGTATTTGTGTCGGGGGACAATCGTCAGGCCAGGGCTGTTGGAAAGCCTTACCCCAGCAATTTCCGAGCTGCAATTAATGGTTAAGGAATTGACATCCATGGCAATGACACAGCACAGCTGTGCTGTCTGGAGGCCATATTTTGTTTCAGAAATGTTCTCCTTGAATGTTTCATGTTACTGAGATTGGGCCCAGGGGAAAGGTGTGAGATACAGGTAGGCACCCATCTGCCCTGTTAGCCACGTGTGCTGCGCATCAAAGCACCTCTCCAGTGAGCAGAGCTCCCAGTGTAGATGTGACCGCTTCTGCCTTCGCGATGTCTGTATACAACAGTGCTGATGATACTCTACAAGAACTCATTAACAAGTGCCTAGAGTCCTCTTCTTTGCCTAACCGTCTTATGTTTCTTTCCTTTTTTTTTTTTTATATTTTTTCCTGACATTAGCTCATCTGTTTTCTGAACAGTTGTTTTTGATGTCTTTTTAAATTTCCATTGCAAATTCTTTGAGACAGACATTAGTCATTCAGCATGTTTTGTAAAGTGATGTGTACACTTACACTTCTATCTAAGCAAAAACCTATAAAAGCAACATCTTGAAAGATTTACTGAACAAGGCAATAACGTAAGAACATTTTCTTCAAAGAGGATAAAATAGTTAACAGCAAAATTCTCATTTAATCTTACTAGATCATGGGATAATTCCCATAACTGTGAGATTACTGACACCACTGTGTATATTGTTGTTTTAATTGTTTGCTAATTAGCAGTTCATGGAGCAGACCAAATTGCTGCTTGGCACGCGGCACTGTGGCACAGCTTTGGCTCCCCCTGTCTCCCACACCCCATCTGTTCTTCCCCTCCCTCCTTCCATTAGCTGTGAGCAGAGGACTGGGCTTGCTCATGGACTCAGATGAGAAAGCAGATTGTCCCCAGAAGAAAACTGACTTGCCCATTCTGGAAATCTAAAGCATAATTGAAGAAGGTGGGGATTTTTATCTTCCCTAAAATAATATTGCACCAAAATAATAACAATAAAACCCTGTCTTGTCTCCACTTTCAAAGCTTCAGACCAGAAATGAGCAAAGAAGTAACATCGGGGGGGAAAAAGAAAAAAAAAAAAAAAGAAGATTAAAACATCTTGAATAATAGGTTTCAAAGTAAAAGACTAGGGTTTTTTTTGCTGTTTCTATAGCCAGGAAGCAGTACACACATGAGCAAAAGTAAAAATGATAAAATGCAAGCAGCAGCAACTTCTCTGAATAAACATGAAAGATCACTGACGTGAAATAGGTCCCTACTCCCATTTCATGTCATTTAACTCATTGTTTGAAATGCAAGTGTTTTATTTTGAGCTCACAGGTCCACTTATTATTCTCCAAAATCATACAAAAATCTGTCATGAATGGTGTGCATTGTGTCTTACGCCTGACCTGAAGTCTACTTTTATTTCAAAGCTGTAAATAGCATGGCCTGTCAGGTGAAGGCATGAGTTGAAGTCTTCAAAATTGTTTAAAAAATTCTCTCCGTTACTTGCACTCAAATTAATGTGAATTTTGTGTCCTGTTCTTCACTGTGCTTTGGAAGTTCTAGACGTGAATGAATTCAGCAAAGGGAATGACATATTGATATGCCAGAAAACAGTTTATATAAATATATAGTAGCTAAACAGGGATGGATTGCCAGCACCACTTTCTATTTCTTATATATTCCTTTACATCTTGTTACAAAAAATGGAAGTCAGTGTCTTTTAGCTAGTGAATGATTTTTTTTTCCCCAAGTATCCAAATTAAAAATAATAATTATTTTAAAGGTTAATGTCACAGTTAGCTGATTGCCATCAAAAGCAAAAAGAGCAGGGGATCAGAAACACTGGGATCTGATTCCTTTGTAGAAATGGCAGCAATTTGTGGTGTTCCTCCTTCTGTAACTGCGCTGCTTTCTGCTCTTCGTAAGCCTTGAGATGTCACATCAAAAACTGAGCACATCTCCGCTTAATAGATTAAATAGAAATGGGGCATCCTTTTTCCAGCACCTTGAATTCTGCAGACCTAACTAGCTAGCCACAACAAGTTATGTTCCTCAAATGAATTGACTTTCAGAGTTATTTCAAGGAAACAGAGCATAGCAATGTTAGCACTTCTCTTTTTACAACTGCATTACAATTCAGTACTGTGAAATGCACTTTTCTTTCTGTTCTGCCACCTATCTCAGGTAAAACTTTAGACTTATGATTACAGCTGCATACATACAGATGTTAAAGACCTTTAAAATGATACTTTCTACAGCTGCAATTTTAAGATCATACTTTGCATGGCCATAATTTTTCTTGACCTCAGCATGAGATGCAATCATCTGACAAATACACAAATCATGATGTCCAACTAGAGCTTTTAAAAATACTTCCTAATTCATTTTCTCACACCTTTCGGTTTGATTCTTAAACCTTTCAGGAGCAGCAGTGTTTGGGTTCTGGCTATATGCTTGCACTCATCATGGCTAGTGGCAGCACTGTAGCTGTTATTTGTCCTTAATATTTCAAAGCTGTTATCTTTTCATTTCTGGTGATGAAACTGTGTAACGAAATGTGTAAAAAAAATCAAATTCAAGTCAATGGCCTTTTCGTTCGCCTGACATGAATCTTCTGTTTTGTGAATCAGAGAATAATAGAATCATAGTATAGTTTGGGTTGGAAGGGACCATTAAAGGTCATCTAGTCCAACCCCCCTGCAAGGAGCAGGGACATCTCCAACCAGATCAGGTTGCTCAACTTGGCCTTGAATGTTTCCAAGGATGGGGCATCTACCACCTCTCTGGGCAAACTGTGCCAGTGTTCCACTACCCTCATTGTATTTTTTTTTTTCCTTTTATCAAGTCTGAATCTACCTCCCTCTGTTTTAAGACCTTTACCCCTCGTCCTGTCACAACAGGCTCTGCTAAAGAGTTTCTCCCCATCTTTCTTATAAGCCTCCTTTAGGTACTGGAAGACTGCTATAAGGATCATAGAGAAAGAGTAGAGAGACGTGTGGTCACCTCTCACCTTTGTACAGCGACAGTGAGTCTCTCAATGAGAGGCATTACTCTTATGACCCATGGAAGCCTCAGATAAGGCTCATCTCTGCAGGGCGAGGGGGTATAATGTCTCAAGAAGGTAACAAAGATAATTCTGGGTATCTCTCTGGGCTCCTGGAGATAGAAGAAAACAGAGCAAACTGTTTTAAAAGTCCATTGAATGTAGAAGACAATTATTGCATTGTTATGCTGTAATATTGCCAGAAAAGTTGTAAAGTTGCTTATTAGCAAACCTCCAGTCCTCCATTGTCTCACTGTTATTGCATCAATTTACATCATAGGATCAAAACAAACACTTGGTTACAGGCATCAACTGTGTAGCTGACACATATCAAAAGGATTAGCATTTTGTTGTGCCTTTGACTTTGGGAGATTCATATTTTGCATAAAATAAAACGTACTTTAATGTCCTCCAGAGACAGTCAAGTGGCTGTGACACCATCACTATTAAATGCAAGCTGATGAATGACAAATGCATAACTTGGGAAGATTTGTTCTTTTGTTAGGCGGCAGAGAGTTGGTTTGGTTTGGATTGCTGTTTCTTTGAGAATGTCTGCAGTTTGTCAGGAAACTGGAAATAGATTAGCAGACACTGCAGTTAAAAGATATTTTAGTATGCTCTGAGTGCTAGCACAGACATTCTGCACTTACTGGAGCTGATGCTTAGGTATTCCTCTACTTTCATCTTCGGTCATGTCTAACTAAGTGTCTTGATAGTAGTTACTACCTATCTCCTGTAGCATTTACCTTACACCACTTTCCCACATTCAGAATCAGGTTTTATTTAACTTTTGCTACAGAGATAGGGCCATTCTTCCTGAGATATTATCTCTTCCTAGCCAAAGACAAAGCAAAGGCATCCATGCCGTTCCTCTTATATCTATTCATTGTTTTTGACACTGTCTTTCATGGGATACCACAGTATTATCTCAAATATTCAGTGGGAATTGAAAGAACAAAACACCCACGATTATACTCCTTTATCTTAGGTAAATCTCAAGTGTGACAATACTGTCAATAATGAGAAGCCTTTTTTCCCCTGCAGGTTCAAAAAGATAGATCTTTTACTCTTCCCCATTCAACATACATGCTGAACCAGTCAGCAATATTATAAAATGCTACAGGTTTAAAAGTCTGCCATATGCTGATGGTGCACAGCTGTATGTATTGTTGCATCAGGAAACAGAAAACACTGTCATCCAAATTCTCATTGTCTTTAAAAATAAAGCATCAGTCAAATATCAGTGACTTAAACTTGAGGAGGTAGATAATTATAAAATGAATAGGACATTTCCGCAAAGTTTTCATGATCTGATGATCCTCAAAGGCATGCATACTTTGCATCAGGGAACAACTAGATGAACGGTAGCAGTTGGAGGGAAGATGACATTTGATCACTTCTGTCTCATAGGAAACAGGAAGTGTAGATGTGATATATAAAGAAATACTTAACATCCCTACATTTTTGACCACTTAACTCTTCTTGAGGCAGGGAGGAAGGAGGAAGTAAGATAGATCCAAAATGTTACTCTGATCAGAGATTTTCTAATCTCGTTTCTAATTGGATGCCTAACAGGGAGAAATGCCGATCAAACACTTCCCTTTTGATGTTTTACTCCGCCAGAGTGCTGACGCTTGACCACTGAAAGTGGCATCAAACTTAGTATCAATAGAGATTGAGGCTGGTCCAAGTAACAATAAGACACAATATTTTAAAAAACGAACAAAAATTTTTATCTTCTACTGATTTTATATCAAAGTTATTCAGATCCTCTACAGATAGAAGTAGCAAAAGTCCTGAACTCTACTTAGGATAGGCTGGCAGAACTACCCAAGCACTTTGCACTAGAAGCCCCTTTACAGTACTGAGACTTGGCTATAGATTTATTTAAACAGAAATCCAACAAAGGTTCTGCACCATTTCACTCAGAGTATACAGATCTCTTATTCACATTAACCTTTTTATGTGAGTAGACAAACATGCTTCATGAAACTCAAATAAGACCTTTACATTTATCAGAAAATTTAAATCTAACCATTTACCACAGATTAAGAATCAGATTAAGAATGTATTACTAACCTTATCCAGCTGGAAGGATGTAAGTGCAAAACTGGGTCATATCAACAGCTTTGGACAACGATTATGTAGATAAATGCAGTAATTTAAACAGAATATCAGTGTGTAGATATTTCTTTAAACCCTATATTTGGAGTTATTTTAATATTGTTGCCTATTTAATCAACTGTTGTAGCCACTCTACTAACCATCTGTCCTAAACACGTGCTGGATATCTGGTGCTTACAGGATCTTTGTAGGCTCCAGATTTTACTAGTCTGGAAATACAATGCCTAGATGAAGGCTTTATTAGCAACTAAAAGCTATAATCTTACTGAGTTTTCCTTGTTTTCTAAAGCTTGTGTTATTCCGGTCTTCTGAGCAAGGTATGTACCACAAAATGAAATGATAATTCCAGTTACATTTGAGTATGTTGTTGCTCATAGGATAAAATAATCTTGACAAAAGCAGCTGTCTTTGCCTCGTATATTCTACTGTGTAACCAAAGTGTTTTGAATCAATTTGGAATTGGACATATTCCTCAAAGATAATTTTCCTTGTTAATGACAAGTTTCTGATTGAAGACCAGCTTCTTCTGAATACTAAGAGATATGGATAGAAGTCAGTCCTGTCTTAAAACAAAGTTGGTGTCTGTGTAGACGACTTCTGTCCAAAATACACAAATATAGAATAGTTGTCTTTAACAGAGGTCTGAGTCCCAAGTAGTCAAGAAATGCAAAATAATATATTGATTTCATAAAATTAGTTCAGCTGTCAAATGTGATAAATAAGTAACACTGTCAAATGAAAATGTCCAAGAAATACGTTAGTCTGCGTAATCCACTGATAAATGTCCCTTTTATCTGGAATGATTTTTAGATTGTAACAGCAATAATGATCTTCACAGAATCAGCAGAATATAGTAAAAGGAAAAAATATCGGTGCCACCATAGGAAATGAAAGATTGTTTAATACTGAATAGTTTCTTCTCACAACTCAGTTTTTAAGACTAGTCCTTAGAAATTTACTGTACACGCTAATAATGCAGTCATTCAGAGTATCATTTAAAATGGTCTTTCCTATGTTTGCCTTCCAGAATTCATGGTTAAGAGTGTATGCACACCTTAAATAGAATCTAAAGTGTTTACTGACTGCACAATGGAAGATAATGTCTCAAAATCAATGCTTGGATTCAAATTACTGTCAATTGTGAAGATTATTTAGGAAATAAAAAGTAAAAAGAAATGTCATAATGAGTTATTCAAGGATTTTAAATACTCCATCAAGAGCTCTGGTTTTCTTACCATAAATCAGAAGACAAATTCCATTGCAAATGAAGAGAGAATCACTCATTTTCTGAAAGAGGATAGGGAGTAGCTGGAAAAAGCATCTCTTCAGTGATGATTATATAATCATTGAATCCAGTTTGCAGCCTTTTCTCTTAACTTTTCTGAGCCTCTCCCAGTTCCAGGCAGGAAGGCTTCCTCACTTCTTTACAAAATGACTGTCTAAGTGTCTTCAGTTTAGACTCCTTGACTTTTTTTTTTTCTTTTAATAAAAAGTCTTAACTGCCTGACTATGTTTTCAGTACCATATGGAGTAGCCCCAGCACATGTTTATAGCCCTCACCTGTGCTACCTGGATGTAGGAACATATGAGAACTGTTTGTGGGGTGTCCTTGTTAAAATTAGCAGAGGGAAAAACTCATTTTCAGGTGGAGTATAGAATGTTCTTTTTTTTTTTTTGTGGTTTTAATGTTGTAGAAATGGGAAAAGCAAGGTGCTATTTTGAAGGCGTCTGAATTTACTCATTGGAGTGTTAGGATATTGTGAGGCACAAGGGCAGGTGGGTTTAGTAGCAAAAGTTCTGGGTGAGTTCATGCTGACTAGAAGACTGAACAGGGTCAACTTGTCTACAATATGGCCAACTTCAGACTCGGGGCATCCCTAAGTCATGCTGTTTTCAGTGCAATTATATGAACAGTGTGGTCATAACTTGGACATTTGTCTTGGATATGTAAGTGAAATTAAAATCAAATCAATTTTAGTTCTACCAAAAAGAAAATAAGCAAGCCAGGAAGACTGTACACTGACTCTGTTATTACCTGTCTATGAGGCTCTTGATAATTTCCTTTCTTTCGCAGTGAGCATCAGAATCTTAATCACTTTGATATTAATGTCTTGTCTTCTTTTTCCTTTTTTAAGGGAAATGAAATTCTTCTGAAATACATCCAGCCCATACGATTACTAGTATTTTGTGTGTGTGAAAATCTGGAAAAAGCAATATTATTTTATTCTCTGACCGGACATAAACATATACGTCAGATTATTCACTGAAGGTTTAACATCTGTACCTAATCTAATAATTGTTTGTTCCCCTGATGGTCACATATAGGAAATAAGCATTTGTAGATCACAATTAATCCCAGTCCACAAAAAGACAAATCATGTCCAAAAGTGATTATTTCACTCTCAACTATAAGGGAAGGTCAGCTGAGTAGCTACAGTGTAGTCATCTAACCTGGGCATATCTAGGATAAACTGCTAAAAATTTGTCCCACAGCCATTGAAACAGGCAATACCCCAGTATCTACTGCCTGCAGGAACTCTTAACAGCTTTCACAATTACACCTGCTGATTTAAAAAGTGAATGGAGACTCTGTGGGGAGGGAGCAATAGTTGAACAGAGAGGAAAAATGGGGGGATTTAGAAATATCTGGGAGTCAGAAATGACTGCTCTGAATAAATCAGGAAAGAAAGTTATAGAGGAAATTAGCTAGAGGTCATGTTGGAGAAGTGGTAACATTGTACCCCAGACAACTGAGTAGTCATTTGCAGCACTCCTTCATCATTTCTATTTAATCACAGTACCTGAAGCATAAAAGTAAATGTCAAAGCAGACTTTAAAACTGAGTTAAATGCAGATGTCTTCATGACCTGTCCCACCACACAGCCTGTGAGGCCAATTAGCACAGACATAAGTTTAATAGATCAATTGATTTAAGTGTGTCTATTTAATATAACTCATTGAAGATAGCAAGGAAACACTAAAATTCCATATTTTTCATTTTACTTAACAAAATCCTTGCTATCACTGATTTCTATGCAGCGTAACATGAGATATATTCAATTTAATAGGAGAAAAAAAATCTATAAAAGACAGGACAGGAGCCTTTCTGTATACCACTGTTTATTTTTGATGGATGGGGCATTCAAGACAGTAGCCTTCATTTCACTTAGTTTCCATCCAGATGTTGACATTCATAGGTGGGTACTTATTCAAACAGTTCTGTTGTACATCACTATCACGCTTGTTATATTAAAAGTAACTGCAAATGCAGAGATAGAAATGGGAAGCAGAAGGGATAATTAAGATCTAAATGTGGAAGCAGCTATACCAGGCATTGATATGTGGCAAGTGGAAAAGTCTATATGATTCAGGGCAGTCTGCCAGCATTGTAGGTTATCTCTTAATCAACTCCAAATTTCTGAGGTTTGCAAATTCATATTCAAAACTAAATAGGTCTTGGCAACAATATTTTGTTCATTGAAATGGTCTGCCACACTGGAATCAGCTAATGAAATAACTTCTTAACCAGTATCCTGGAGTAACAAATACGGAACTAAAAAAATGTTCAGTAGTCTGCATCAATCATGGGCTAACATTTCTGAAAGAGCTGGCCTTTAAGGGAATTTTAATAACTGTAGTCTAGAATGCAGCTAGAAACTTCAAACATGAGAAAAAAGTAACTTTCCAGAGACAGAATATGAAGCAATCAGTCCACAAAACTTGGAGATGTACTCGTAACTCCTGGTATTAAGTGAAATTCAATGGCTGAAGTATTCAAGCCTGTTAAACATATTAAGAGAAAAACACATAAAAAGCCCTTCCAAAGGACTGAATTATAAAATGATATTATATATATATAGTAACAGGAAAGTAAGATATTCAAAGCCAGACAAATTAGAAATGGAGGATCTGGTTACCCACTGCATTACCCTTGGTGGGACAGCTTAGGTGTTCCTGAACACTCACCACATCTATGCTCACTCACCTTCTCACAAGCAATCATTTCAATGCAGTTATGTTGCCAACTAGAGATGTTCTGTATACACTAACCCTGAATGAATCCAGAGCTAATGAACCCCCTCCCCTCCTCCCCCCCGGGAAACAGTAGGGAAGAGAGAGGGAATCGGGATCATTACTTTCTCTAGCTGTTTCCAGTGCTCCAAAACTTACATATTCTGAGATTACTGAGAGTCAGTCCTAATGAATCCTTTAGCCAAAATGTTTGTGTGTGATTTCTGCTGGAAATGGCTTCCTCACTCAAAATCTCACCTTTTTAATGGCAACATGACTAAACCAGTATGTTGTCATCAGATATGTGCTTAAACTGAGGTCAAAGATAGTAGTGATCATGATCTCACCTTTGCTGGAAAAGTTCACACATCAGACATGAGTGTAGTCCATCACATGACCAAAATTGTAGTAGCTATCATGGTTATAAATCACCATTTATATAGATTTGCATTCCAAAAACATTTATGATCATAGCATTCATTTTATCTGCAGTTCCTTGATTGCCCCAAGTGTGTGCATCCCTTTTAATATCTGCAAATAAAACACACTGCAACTGACCCAACACAGTCTTTGTTTTCGGAATGATCTTTTACAGACAGGAGACAGATAGTGTATTCACATTGTGTTGGTTTTGTTTAGTAGGGGCGTTATGGTGGCAGCTTCTGCAACAAACTGCTAGAAGCTTCCCCTTTGTCCAGTGGTCTGGACAGGCCTAGGGCGGATCCGCTGCTGGCCAGGGCCAAAGGAGTTTGTAGCAGAATGTTCCCTGATAATGCCTCTGCGATAACGTATTTAAGAAGGGGAAAAATAAAAAAAAAAAAAAAGAAGAAGATATGAAGAACGTGAAGTGGAGGCAGAGAGGGGGAGGCGTGAGCCTTGTGGGCCTTGCAGGCTTCACCCTCTGGCCTCCCGCTGGGTGGCCGACTGGGCCTGACTCGGCCCGGCCCGGCTGCAAGCAGTGGAGAGGAGATGAGATGTGAAGAGATCCTGAGAGGCGTCTGCCTGAGCCGGTTGTGAAGAATTTCTTGTGAGAGGAACGGCTGCAGACCCCAAGGTCAGTGAAGAAGGAGGGGGAGCAGTAATGCAGCTCCTGGCAGAGATTCCCCTGCAGCCCGTGGTGCAGCCCATGGTGGAGCAGGCTGTGCCCCTGCAGCCCATGGAGCCCACGGAGGAGCAGAGATCCACCTGCAGCCGGGGAGGAGCCCACCCTGGGGCAGGCAGGTGCTTGAAGGATGCTGTGGCCCATGGAGGGCCCGCGCTGGGGCAGCTGTTCTGGAGGGACTGCACTTCGTGGAAAAACAACCCACGCCGAAGCAGTCCATGAAGGACTGTAGCCCAAGGGAGCGACCCCATGCTGGAGCAGGGGAAGATTGTGAGGAGTTCTTCCCCCCTGACAAGGAAGCAGCAGCGTAAAGCAATATGTGGTGAACTGACCATAACCCCCATTCCCTATTCCCCCCTGTGCATCCTGGGGGGAAGGAGGTAGAGATGATTGAACATAAAGTTAAGCCTGGGAAGAGGGAGGGGTGGGGGGAAGTTATTTTGTTCTCTTGCTCATTATCCTGCTTTGTTTTTAATAATAAACAAATAGTTTTCCCCAAATGGAGTCTGTTTTGACCATAACAGTAACTTTAAGGAACTTCCCCTGTCTTATCTCAAACCTCGAGCCTTTTTTGTTTTATTATCTCTCCCTGTTCCCTTGGAGGGTGGGGGGAGTGTGCGAGAGACTATGTAGTTTGGTCCCAAGTGGGGCTAATGTACAATAAACATATATTTCAAATAAATCTCCATTTAAATCTTTTGATGTCATGAGTTTACTGTCAAGTGTAAAAGTATAGTGTCAGTTCAAATTTCTCACATCGGTGACATAAAGACTTTGACCGTTAAAATTGTGCATTATGTGCCCTTTATGACATTTGAACTATTTTAAAGTAGTTATAACATTAATAATTCATGGCAGAAATTCATGTTTTAGCAGTCTTTATTACTTCTGTAATCTATCTCTAAGAACTTTTTAAATTAGGGAAAAGCAAGAGTACAAGCTGAAGGAATTAATATACTCCAAATATTGGCAGCTCATCTCATAGGTGAACAAATACATAAACCCTGCATATTAGTACATTTCCTTTTATAATTGAATTATGCATTCTTGAATTATGATTCCCTTCAATTCTGAGAGAACAATGCTGGATGGCATTTTTTTTTAAAAGGGCAATGCAACTCATGGTAGATCTTCTGCTATCTGGGAGATAGCCTCTAAGGAGCTTTTACATCTGTAAAGAGATTCTTTTTTTTTAAGTGTCTTTTAGCTTAACTCATAGAATATATTGAAAGAAAAAAAGGAAAAAAAGACTTTTTCATACACTATATATATTTTTTTTAAAAGTACATTTTTTTTTCTCTGCTTCATTCCCAATTATTCTTAGAAGTTTTATCACCATTATTTCCAGTATTGGTACACATGCTTAACTTTCTCTGAGTTGTGGACAAGGTTTCCCCAAGTGATACAGGGTAACCAGGCCAACATGAAAGCAGCCCTTCGTAGGGTTACTAGTTTTTCTTATTGTTGAGAAAATGTCCTTAGCAAACATCTTTCTTTTTTACAGTGTTTTGCATTTAAATAATTATTTATATATGTCAAAAAAGTGATAGCTGGTTCCTTTCCTCATAAATAAAAAGCAGTTTAAAGCAGACTAAACTATATTGTTTTCCTTTCAGCTAGTTACTTTCATCTACCCTAGAATAACTATGACATTTAGAATATGTGGAGAGTCTAAAGAATTTTTAATATTTACTTATTTAAGAAGAAAGGCCATAATGAATTTCATATTGCATTTTTTTTTTCAATATGCTGGTTTGGATGCTCATAGCTTTGCTCTCTGGCCTTGAAATATATGATCTTCTGAGTTTCCTCTTCATCCTCTCTCTCTAGGGGCTAGGGAAAGAACAGATTGCCTATAATGATATTGTACTCTTTCAACTTTATTTTAATACAGCCAAACACATCCTTCATATCTTCAGGAAAGAGTTTTCTGATTGTTTATTTCCTTTTTTTTTCTTTTAAGAAATGTAAAATTCACTGTGTCTTCTGTTTCTTATATCCCCTTTCTTCCAAAATAGTCTAAAACATTCTCATCTACATAGCAAAGGATGAATAAGTGTTTGGTAGTCGTAGAGAAAAGTATGTCTCTTGGATGCTTGTTTGCTGTATTTAGTTAAACAGGTCAAGAGGACCTGTTTAACAAAAGGGGACCTTTGTCTACACTGTTTAGGTCAAGAATTGCCTGCTGAGATCATCTAGATTTCTATCATTGAATCATCTCACTGTTTAAGACTTCTGAAGCATTTTAATTTCTTTAGACCTCATAAAGTTGTATTAGTGTGAAATGTAATGGTCTTGTAAACACTGGGTCAACTTAACAATTCTCTCTGTTCTTGAAGTCTTGGACATCCTTATCAGTTGTTCCTTTTGGAGGAGAAGGAGCAAAATTAAATGCATAGAATCAAACTTCAGATACTTGAAATGGGTTCTAGAAGACTTTATTAAAGCAAATCTGAGGTTTTCATAACTGAAAATAAAATATCTAATACTGAAAGCTTTTCCAGAAGACTCAGTTCTGCAAAACAGAGAATGTCCTGGAGTACTTGGGTTTTTCTGGGGGAGTTTGTTTGTTTGGGGTTTTTTGGGGGGGAATTTTCATATGTATGTGTGTACTGTGTTCATTATATCCTGTTTTAAATTCAGATTCATCAGTTCATTTAGGCACCAGGAAGTTTAGGGACATTAGATTGTCTCCTTCTCCAGACACCCATGGATTAGAGAAGGCAGTGTGTGAACTTTAGGGGATTCAACATGTAGCATTCATGCAGATCCAGAGGCCAGACCAGGCCTCTGAAAATCTCATTCCATGTCCCTGGCTCTGAAAGAGTATATGATATATACACCTCCAGATCAAACGATGGGCAGCCATGCATCCATTCAGCATTTGTGCTTCACAATACATGTTGTCTTTTTAGCCTAAGAAAAGGTGGTTGTATTTCACTTGCTGTGAATGTGATGGCATCAGTTGTCATACTGGCCAGCAGCACATGCTCTGTGTGTGTGTGTGTGTGTTCACGACTTTGTATTTTGGGATCTCGGTCTACAGCTTTGAGAAAATATAAATAATTCTTAAATATTTGTTGGTGTAATAGGTAACAATGCTTTAGCTATTAGCTACATCTAACAAAGTTATTAGCAAATAGGGTAAAAAATAATTCTCTTTCATCTTTCAAATAATTAAAGCAACTCTTTTTGCTTTCCTACTGAGATTTCCCGAGCTTCAAAAAATAGTAGCAATGGATTCAGTGTTAATGAGGATTAGAAAAAAAAAATGCATTTTTAATGTAAGCCAATAAAAATAATCTATTTTTAAAGTTCTGATTTTTTAAAAAAAGCATCTAGTGCTCTCTTACTAGAAGGAGTTAGTGCCAAAACTTGAAAGTGCTATTAATGACTAATCAACTTCAGTAAGAATGCTGTCCCTAGTTACCACATAGTTTTTAAAGATGTGTCATGTTTATACACAATTGTTTGCACAACAGTGCTGAACTATTAGTGTAAAAGCAATTTGGGGTCATTTCGCAACAACCTGAGAAACCACATGTTCTACATATTTCTTGATTTTATTTCTTTTCCCCACTTCAATCTGTGTGGCTGTAGGTTGAGGAAGAAAGAAATCGCTAGATATGTAAGATTCTTCTTTGAAGTAGTTAGATATTGTGGGGTTTTTTTAATGTATTTTGTTCACTGAATTGAAAGTCAATTAAAATGAGATTATTAAAATACAGTTGTGCATATGTACAGTAAACATTCAGCAGAATACAATTTTACTTTGAAAAAGTTATTGAAGAAAACATCTGTTCTAAACACTTGTTGTATTAGTACATATGGTATTAATACTTTGTATCAAGTAAGTTGTAAAATCAATGTCAGTCAGAGCATTGCACTTTAAACTACATATTCAAAAGATTCACATTCAGGAAAGAAAATTTCCTTGATGCGATGAAATCTGAAAAGAGGCAGTTTAGCTTACTGGCTCTTCTATCCACAGACATACACTATAGAATTTAGTTAAAGTCAATATTACAGTGCATCTGTTTCAAGCAGATGTATGGTTTTTATCATCAGCGCAAAAAAGCAAACACCAACACAAATGACCATATCCATATGCTACTGACACTTATTTTTTGTCATTTGTGTATCATAAATTATATTTAGCTAACTTAGCATATTTTAAAAAAATATTATTTCTATTTGTATATCTTTTTCTTCATGTTATTTTTTGTTTCATCTCCCATTGATGGGAGTCCATTACTCTGGAAGGGCAACAGAATTTGAAAAAATATAGTAAGCTTTTAAAAATTGTGCATTCTTGCAGAAAGTTACGTTTCTGTATTTCTTTTAGAAGACTTGGTTTGCAGGATATCAGATACTGGCCAAAGTTATATTCACATCCTGGACAGTCTGCCCACTCACTATGAGTCCTGTCTGTAGTAATGAGTTTAACCAGACTGTAAATTACATTTCTATAGTTTTGTACTGCTTAAATTATTCTCTTGTGTGGGATTCATGATTTAGTAAAAAGAGTATTGAAGAAAATATGCCAAGAATTTCTGTTATCAGTAGCATTTCCGAAGTACCAGTTGCATAGAAAAATAACATCAGAAGTTGCTGATAGCAATATTTTCCCCAATCTCTGTCTCTGTTTTGCGTCACTTGCCTTCAGATATTGTCGTAGAGTCTGTTTCTGTAGGGATTTGTACGTATGCTGATTTAAGAGTACAAACACAAGAACAGCTTGCCTAAGGAGGTTGCAGGATCTCCATTGCTGGAAGTTTTTAAGAACAGTTTAGATGAACTAATGATAGAAAGTGTACAACTACAGTTTATTCTTCTGTGAAATAAATGTTTTGGTTTGTTGGTTTGTTTTTTTTTTCAGATACTTGCCAGCCCTATTTTTCTCTGGTCCTGTGCTTCTATGCTTTGTAAGATTATTCATGGAAACAAAGTTGTGGGCATATGGCAATTGCGTACAGTCTTCATAAACTTCACCACCCAGGGTCGGACTATTCCTCCCTTTCCTCAAGTAGAAAGGAGATTCCATGTCTTCCCTGGGTCACTGCTTTCAGCATTTAACTATCCGTATAATTATACTTTTTTTCCTAATATCAAACCTAATCTTCTCTGTTAAGCTCATTTATTCTTGTCCTGTCTCTAGTGAATATGTGAAATAACTGCTCACCAATGAAGGCCTCTTTATATTAGGATAAGACAAAATAATAAAATTTAGTGATTAACAGTGTCCACCTGATGCCCTTAGAAATCCTGCCAGTAAAGCAAACTTGCAGCAAAAGTCAGGTAAGGTATGAGTCTGAAGATTTCACTTATCTGGAGAAGTACTAGTGGTATTATCAGAGCTGATACTACTTAGTGATTGCTTTGAATGAAATTAGTCATCTTTGAGGATTTATTTTTTTTTAATTTGCTTTTACTCCCACAGAGCTCATGCTAATAAGATATAGGTATATATCTTGCATATAGATATTTATATAAAAAATCTATACAATAGTTTCCTGCTTGCTAAAATTTACATGTTTATTGTTATCATACCTTTGTCTATCTTGGCTATGTTAAGCAAATAGGGAAAGAACGCATATTTTCAACATATATTCACATCTTAAAAATTTCTAAGATTTTTTGTAAGATGTATTTAAGAGCCCTGTTCAAGCACTCAAGTCACCATAGAATTTTCTCCCATACATTAATTGTTAATCTTTTCTGAAAATGTAGATAACATTTTCTTACAATGTTCGCTCATCCCAGGTAAAATGGAGAATTCTTTTTCATTATCCTTTGCTTGACAGTATTTTATAACTTGGAAGACTGTCTTTACGTCTTCTTGAACCTTTTTTAAATGAAATACAGTTTTTTCAAGCTTTTCTAATAGACACATATTCTAAGTCTTGTTTTAACCTGCTTATTTTTCTTTGTCCTTCTTTCCATATTTTTATATTTTTATTGAAGTGTGGTGTCCTCACAATCTAAAATAGTCCTAAATCTGAGGCCTCACAAGAGTCATCTAGAATTTGCATTATTATCTCTCTGCCTTATAGTATAAGTAATTTCTGTCAAGACAAACCAGATTAAGTTGCTTTTTTTTTCTGTAACTGTGGGGCATTACTGATTCATATTCAATTTATGATCCATCACAACTCCCACATCCTTTGTATCATATCACTGCTAACTGGTTATTCTTCACTTTGTATTTTCTTCTCCTTTCTAGCAGTGGTACTTTGCATTTTTCTTTATTGAATTTTGTCTTGTTTTTGAGCCATTTCTTCAATTTATCAAAATCGTATTGAAATCCTATCCTGTCCTACGGAGTGCTTATAAACTCTTGTAGCTCATATAATCTACAAATGCTTTTAGTGTACTTTAATCATTGTAGTCAATAATTTTTTTTTAAAAAAAAATGCCTAGAACAGACAGCTAATATGCTTTCTCAATAAAACATGGATAATATTTCATTGAAATATCTGGTGTTATCAAAACTCTCTATATAATTTTCAGGAGGAATTTTTAATGTCATACTTCCAGATTTCAGCTGATTTGTAGTTACATCAGCTCAGGATGAGAGCTATAATGTCACATCATGCTGTATCAAAGTCAGGAGTTTTTTCTACTGCATTTACTACTCCGTGCTGTTGAAAAATGGGTTTTAAGCTTGATGACTCTTCTTTCTAATTCAGTACTGCAAAATCTGAATTCCTAGCTGCGGTAAGAAAATAGAGTGCCTTTGAGTGAGAGCACAACCTGAAAAATACAGCAATGTAGTGCTGAAGGATTATAGAGACCTAGCCATTCTACAAATTCTCCTTGATATCAAGTAAGTTTTTAGGGAATGTTGAGGGTTTTCTTGAGGGAGAGGTTATTTTTCTTGTAAATGGAGCAGAACTGATGAGTGTATCATCAAGGGAAGAGGGTGGAATACTAAGATGCTTTTTGCTGGAGTTACTTTTCACGGAAGAACTAGTCTTCAAAGCTTTTAGAGATTTTGCTATTGCAGAATCTAGATGATTTTGCAAGGCAAAAAAATAAAGCATGTTGACAGTAAGTTAATGCATGTGTGCATTGCAATAGTGTCAACAGAAGTCATGTCGCGGAGGGAGAGAAGGTCTCAAAAACACAGGCAACGCAACCACTCAAATTAATTCCTGCAAGGGCATTAATGTAACTGGGACTTCAAGAAGAAGCTCTTTCCTTTCACTTCTCTAGCAAATTTTAAATCTTTCAACTGCAAGTTTTCTCCTTTTGACCTCATTTAAGCTGTTAGTGGTAAAAGCTGTTCCCACTGCCCTGGCCTTGTGGAAGGCACATCAAAACAGTGGAAAGAGGTATTTGTTTGCAAGCTGTGGAAATGTTCTGCTAAACTCTAATGAACAAATCGCCTCTATCACTTTTTTCATTTGCTATTTTTTTTGTGGAAGAAAGATGAGGGAAAGGTGGAAATGCATTCCTTCTCAGCCTTTTGGCCCCTGAAAAGGAGCCCTATTGGCAAAATTGGAACTGGTGTCCTCAATTCAGTTAGAAAGACTTGGACTAGGAAGCACAGGCTTTGCTAAGAAAGCTAAAACATGACTCCACTGTAAAGTAAAAGAAAAACTGCAGAAGAGATATTTTTTCTTTGTTGATTTAATTTAGTTATGTTTGAGATCACCCAGTTTATCCATCAATTTTCTGCAGTACTTTCCATAGACTTAGGAACCAGAACTTTCTAATAATACTGTCAAGTAAGGAGAAATGTGGATGTAACCTACCAATGTCTCAAGCTAACAAAATGCTATGTGATGATGCTGGTTAGGTCACCAGGCCTGAGCTGTTAATTCCCGAGGAGAGTCAGGGTATATTATTTGTACACTTTTTCTTTGCTTCTGAATTAAGTAACACGTATTTTAAAATATTTGTCATGAGTATTTTTTTTAAATCACAGTGGGGATCAAGAATCTATAAAAGTGCATGTCTTTTTTTTTTTCCCCAAAATTCCAATATTTCCCTCACATGCTGTGCATGTATGTCTGTGATTCTGTTGCCCTTATGCTTGAAATCTGTATTTAAATTATTAACTAGTTTAAAATATAAGGCAAATTGCCTAAAACATTTTGGATCTCCAGAAGTGTTTGAGATTTTGCCTATAGGTACATTATGCTGAAATTCTTATAAATGTTTTTCATATTTTTTCTACTCTTCTTCTTTCCCGTTCTTTCATCCTTGCTATTTTTAATCCACTCACTGTAGTAAGCCTATGCTCATTTGGACAGCCTATACCTGGTGTTCTGATCAGAAGCATGCTTAGATCTCCGTTGAACCAGTTAAAGAACAGGCCACCCTGGTGTGAGTTCCAGGACATTCATGTAGTTAAAATTGTCCTGAAAATCCTTTCTAAACCATAGTTGTTCAGTTCTGGCTAGGTAATTTTTTTGTCAATATCAAGATATTCTAGTGTAGCACATTTGTCTTGTTGCAGTGTTAAAAGACCCAACTGATTGCAGTGAACATGACAAGACACAATAGCTGTTGACTCATTTATTACAAAAGGGTTCTCTTATATGAATCAATTTAAGTTAGTGCATTGTAGTAAAGATAAAGTATTCCTATTCGCCAAGATCAGCCTTATATTCATTTTTTTCCATATATTGAAACAAAGAAATGTTTAAAACTTTTAGAGTGTGATAAACATGAGACTACTTTGTTCACATTGGAAAGATATGTATTCTCTCTCAATGTGAAAGTTTATTTATTATTATTGGAGTCAGATCAATAAATGGTTATAATAATGGTGTTGCCAAAAGAAGTAACATTCAGTTTCTTTTTTTTTTCCTTTGCTAGAGTTCTGTGCATACAATCATAAGTCACTTGGATAATAAGTTGTTGGATCTCATTGAAATAAGTGGCTACCACTGTGGAATGTTTCAAAATTGGAAATATGTGATAATAAACTCTTATAAGGAGGAAGGCATGGAGGAAGATAGCATGCTCTGAATGAAAACTAGCTTTTAGGAATTTATTCTACTCTGTTTTTATCATTCAGTCCTATCTATTATTCTGTGTTGGACATGAGCACATAAGATCCCTCAAAAGAGATTGGCTCAATTGCTTTGCATCTGCAAGCAAGGCTTTTATTGAATTTGGAGAACTGAATCTAAGGTAAGGAGGAGTCTACTCTTCATAAAGCTGTAGTTAAAAAATCATCAAAGCCGTTATATGAATAGAGATTATATGAATAGAGAATGGGGTAGAGACTAATGGAGGAATGGAGATTAAAATGAGAAAGAGCAGACTGTCTTTCACAAAAACAGTTGGCCTTAGAAGGCAGGAGTGGACATGATTTTAGTGTTTCATGGACTGAAGCTATCTCATTACATATGAACATTACAATATTTTCAATTAAATTACAGTATTCGGAGTCAAAGAATCACAGAATGGTTAGGGTTGGAAGGGACTTTAATGGTCATCTAGTCAAACCCCCCCTGCGAGGAGCAGGGACATCTCCAACCAGATCAGGTTGCTCAGAGCCCCGTCCAACCCGGCCTTGGATGTTTCCAGGGATGGGGCATCCACCACCTCTCTGGGCAACCTGTTCCAGTGTTCTACCACCCTCACTGTAAAAAATTTTTTCTTAACATCTAATCTAAATCTACCTCCCTCTATTCTGAAACCATTACCCCGAGTCGTGTCACTAAAATTTGCTTGGTAAATTAGTGGGTTTTAAAATTATTTGTGAAACATGTAAAACTGTGAAACACTGCTTTTGAGTATCATTAAGATGATTCGAAAGAGAAGTGAGTAATTGTATAGTTATAAAAGTATCTAACAGAAATATCTTCATTATCACAACTTTGGAAGGTATTGTAAGTTCTGTATATCAAGGTTTAAAGCAATGTCTTACAGAGATCAAGAAGATACTCACTGAGGAATGGACCATCGTAGTCTGATTATTTTTTCTTATGCTCCTTCCTGCAGCTAATGTCATATATTAGATACTGGAATTTGTCAAATTGTAAATCTGGAGATTGGTCTTCCTGTGAAACTAATAATAATATTTGCCCTTGTCTGTTTTCTCATATGAGAACCTCACAAAGCTTTGGAATGTACAGCATTCCTGACTGTTACTGAATGTACTTTAGCTACAAATTGCATCCACACCTATCTATAATAAAAATTATATTATTACCTGTTGAGGTTCCAATTTGTGCATGTAGAAAGAGAAAATTAGAACTTAAGTATGGAGTGGACTGAAGTAAAGTTTCTAAACTACACTAATTAATGAATTGTCTTGGTGGTTGTATCACTCTCTTCAGTTCCCTTAAGTAAAGTAAATGAATGGCCTGCGGCATGCTCTGTAGACACATAATTGGTGGCATACACAGACCTTGTGCATCTAGCACAACAGTGTTTGACTTTGGACTTGTTTGCTTCAGAATATAGAGCCTGCTTCAATTTGCAATGTATCACATTAGAGTATTTGAGGAATGTTCAGCTTGTTTTGTCTGAATAGTGCATTCACTTATTTTAAACTGAGAGTTTGAAAATTACTGATCCAACAGTTAATTATATTTGGAGCTAGGCAGATAACTGACATACAGTACTGTATTTAAGTGCATTTTAAGATTAATTTCCTTGAATTGAAGAATCACATAATTTTTATTATCACTTTTTATTATCACTTTGCTTTTAAATTGTGCAACAAATTTTGCTTAAATTCAGCATGCCCTAAGCATTATAACTTCTGATTGTAATCATAACTTCGAAGGCATTGAGAACTTTTGGTTTTCTTTCAAAGGACTTGAAGGGCAAACACAGCAAAGTAATGTCACTCAGGCATGAAAAAGTTTTTTTTTTCTGATTACTAAAGATCCACCTCAGTGTCTTGTAAGAGAAAGCTCATGGCTGACCAGGCAGCCCTGTATTATTTCTGTCACATAAGAGATCAGAATTTGGATTTGGCATTCATTTTCTTCAGTTAATATCAAGAAGGAATTATTTTTAATTCCTTAAGCTCAAAGCTTTTTAGCAGCTTCTTAAACCAGTACTTGAAATGCCAGTAATATGAAATTCAGGGAGGAATACCAAGGCTTTGGAATCTTTCCAGAGATACAGGCGTTGTATTAAAATGATTCTCAAATGAAAGAGCCCAGAGGTGAAAGGGAAGCAGAAACCAGGGATTTATCTCATCTCATCTTTCTTAGACATGTGCAGGGTAGACATCAATGTCTGAGCCAAGCAGACATTGATAATCAGATTTCCTTTGTAGTCAAGGGAGAGAAATGGCTGCTTTTATAGCTGGATGCATTTGATGGAGTTTGGAAGTCTTCTTTGGGGTGATATAATTCCCACCTACGAAGTGTCTTTTTCTCTTCATTCACTACAAAAGGATACAAAAATGACTTGCGTAGATGCAGACATGTTGATAGCTATGTTTGGTTAAATAAATGCCACTTTGAAACACTGCAAACAGTGGCAAGAACAAATTACTTTGCAGGTATATTTGACTTTTTAAAAATAACAGTTGGAAATGCAGAATGACAAAGTTATGGTAGATCTGTAAATTGTAATTAAAACAAAAATCAGGAGAGGTTATTTCTGTAAAGCACTGCTTTGCTTTTAAAGAAGAAAAATTTTTAAAAGAAATTACGAGTTAACACTTATTAATTTGATGCTATGCAGTCTTTTACTGACTGCTTTTAAAAATGCCCACAGATCAAAGGGGCTGCTTGCATTCATCAACACAACAATGTTCTGATGTTTAAAAGAAGGAACAGCTCAGATGAGCCTCAAAGAACAAATGAGCATCATTATCAAAAGCTTGACAGCAGTAGGTAAACCTGAAGGAGCTAGTTTGCAGCCTGAAAAGAAAGCAGCACTAATACCTTTCAAAGTGGTCAGAAAAGCAGCTGTGAAATTCCATCCAGGCTTATATATGTATAATCATAAAGTGACTTTCACAAACTCTGTTCAGTGGTAATAACAGTAATAAGCACAGCTGTGTAATTCAACCAATGTAATAATAATTATATTTATACACCTTTTTAAAAAAAATTACAATATAAGTACTCGATATTATCACAGTTCTTATCAGATTGGACCTTCTGCAAGAGCTCCATGCCTTCAGTCATCCTCTTTCCTTTTCTCAGTATCACTCTCTTCTGTAAGAAGAGGGTTTTATGGCTACTTCAGGTAACGTAACCAAATGAGTCTGTAGCAATGATTCATATGGAGGCATTAGCATATGCCTCCGATTGCTTATTCTTTTATTTATTTTCCAGATATCTTGGATATCTTTTATTATTACTTTTTATAATTTACAAGGAGATCTTAACTAGCTTTTCTACAAGGATGCTCAGGTCAGTTCCTTCAGTTTAACATTTAGTCTGAAACATTTGGTTTGCCTATTTGCGCGTTTTGTGGAGAAGTGAAATCTTTACCAGTACCACAAAATCTAAGTAATGCTGTCTCATTGCAATTTTTTTTTTCTTCTTAGCTCTCTTTTAAGATAACATAAATATAATAAATTAATATATTTTCCTGAGACTTTAAGATGCGTACTGTTGACCTTTATTGCAGGGAAAAATGGTTGTTCAATCACAGACTTTGACTTTTTGCTCCTAGACAGCCTTTAATCCATGACAATACTGCCCTATGTTGCAAGCTTAATTAGCTCATTTAGGAGTCTCTCAGGAAAATTCTTGACAAAGACCTCTTGAAAGTGTTTCTTCTTTCTCTGTTACATACAGAGAAATGTAGCACTGAAATAAGATGCTGTAACAGAGAAGGAAATAGAACAAATCTGTCAAATTCAAAGTTAACTACATAGTCAGTAGGTATCATCACATTGCCTTCGAGTTTCCAGCTTTGGAGACTTAATTTTTTATGTTGCTTGTTTTTAGTCCTGATTGATAGTAGTGTTTTCTTTTAAAGTTGCGACTAAATCCAAGTAGATATCAATTGTTATAAAAAATGTTGACAATATGATATAAAACTGTAGTGGAATCAGTATACTTTATTTACCTAAGTGGGATTTATTTTATTTTATTTCCAATTTTAGTTTCAAAAAACAATGTTGGAGCATTCAGACTTGTTGAGCTAGCCTGGTTCAATATATTTAAATAAAATGTTTTAGATTTTCTTTTTCTTCATAATACATGTTGATAAACCTGTATCTGTGTCAGCATATATAAAGCCAGAATTCTGTTTGATCAGAATAATATTTTAGAACTTTATTTCAGAAAGACTTTTTGAAATAAGGAAGATTCTTCCTAATTGAAATATAGCAAGACTTTGAAATCATGTAACTCTTCTCAATGGAGGATTGCTGTAT
Organism: Tetrax tetrax; assembly: GCA_009806455.1. Lineage (NCBI taxonomy): Eukaryota > Metazoa > Chordata > Aves > Otidiformes > Otididae > Tetrax > Tetrax tetrax. The sequence continues at coordinate 95,105 of WHYT01014895.1, read as the reverse complement.
TTTGTGGTGCTGTATTTATTAACTGACTGACTTGAAAATATCCTAAAATCTGTTACTGGGAAAGATGCACAGGACAACTTTACTGGTGGTGCCATATGGAATAATTACAGTGACAGCCCTCAAAGGGGTAAAGCACTAGGATCTGTTTTGTACAGTCAGAGCAGTAAATTAATACCCCAAGGATTAACTCGCCAAGGTCTGAAGTAATCAGTAGCACAATAATTGTATCATAGACACTGAATTTTACCCAGCTAAGCTGTCACGGTCCTTCTGCCGTACTGGACTGCTAATGGGAATGTTATCCGCTAAGGAGGAGCTGGAACAAGTCTAGCATTTGACCATATTCCAAGTGACCATGTTGACACAGGTAACTGATCATGATATCATCATAGCATCTCGTATATTTATTTATCGTTTTGTATCAACCTTATCGTGGCCGTGCTGATGAAAAGCCTCGCAAGTCTGTGAGTACTTACTAATAGGTAGTGGCAAAATGAGCCCATTTGTCACATGATAATTTTCCATATAAACACTTCCAATTTTTAACTATTTATTCAGTGTTTCATGGTGATTTCAGGTTGTGTTTCTAGTGAGTTTGAGGAAAATAACATGGCTTTGATCACCATGTATATGTTAACACTTTGTAATAAAGCACTGTAGCATAAGGCTAAGTAAATCCTCACTTCTGTAATGAGCAACGTGTTGAAACACATTTAAACAATTACAGTATTCTGCATTGCTATATTAATGACTAAAAATAAGTGTGTTCTAGTGACTGTGGCAGTTCTTTTATATTTTTATTTTTAATAATGCAAATGGTCTTTTTAAAGTTGTAGAATGATCCTAATTACAGCTGAGAAAATGTTATTAGTTAAGTAGATAGCTTTTTGAAATTTAATACACTGTATAAAGATTTCTGCTTTAACGGGATATTTGACTGGAATTTTTAAAAGACTGAGTATCGGAGGCTATTTTAATATGAAACTGAACTTTCTATATGCTGGAATATTCGCAGAATATATGGCATGTGTAAATAAACAGCAGAGCTGGAGAGCCTGTACTCTTCAAATGATTCAGATGGCTCACTTTGTTTAAGTATTAAATGCACATTCTTGTGCTATGTACTGAAGCGGTTGAAATAAACACTGTATTTACTTTTGCATCAACTAAGCTTCACTGTTTTGAAATAAAGCTATTTTTTGCCTATAGAGACTTTAATTTTGGTAATGTGTTAAGTGCAGTGAGATGAATACAGACTCTCTGTCTGCTCTGTGATAAAGCTAAATTAATACCCAAAGGATTAACCTTCAGCACAGAGTGTACTGATTATTATTTTAGAAATTACTATTAAATGCTCTTTAAAACATGGTTCCACCAAACAGGTTGCCAGTGGGGGAGGGAGGAGCAAGGGGGAAAAAAAATCACTTCTAGTCCAACGTGAATAAAATACTGATTTACACTCAGCATCTTTTTACCTCTGTCATATCTGCTTTAACCATTTCAATGAAGTGCTGGGGTTTGTTTGCTTATTAGTTTGTTGGTTTTATCCTCATTTTCTGAAAGGTCTTAGTTGCTATCCCATGACTTTTATATTCTTCTTCATTGGCACTGTTAACAAAAGCAGAACTCAAATTCTGATGCCAGCTGTACACCAACAAAGTACCTTTTTGAAAAACATCTCTTCTACCATAAGGAATTATAGTGTTTCAAAATGACCCTTAGTTCACTAAGTTCTTTCTTCTTTGTGAATTGTTACAGGAAATGTTGGCTTCTGCTGTGGTTATGAGCCCACTGAAGTCAATGAGATGATGATGGGCCCTTGGTATATTTAAACAGGAAATTATTATTGGATTTGAGTATTTTCCCTGTGAACATATGACATGCTACCTGAAGATGGTTAATAAATCACTAAAATCTCATTCTTTGTAAAAAATCTTGAGCAAATCTTAAAAGAACCTCATGAACTGTGCTGCAGACAGTTCTAGAAAGGCTTTTCTGATCCAAATTGAGAAACAGTGCCCTAAAATGTATGTGAAATACATTTTTAGTGACAGATGAGTAACTCAACTTTAAAAAAAAAAATCCAACCACCTCTGAAGTTAGACAGAAAATATTGTAATTGTATGTCTTCAAATGTACTGCTTATCACTTATAGCAAAAATAATTTAATGTTGCAGTCTCATTACTTAATAGAGGGAAGAATATTGATAGATTTTTCATTCATTAATGAAAAACGTAAAGATTACTTTTTTTCCACCAAGGAAATCTGCCTTTATGCATATTTGAACACCTATTTGAAGTCCTGTTATGTACAATCTGACTCATATCAAATATTTAACTTCCAGGTAAATATATGATAAATTCAGGAAGTAGTTAAAGTATATTTCATATAGAAGTTATTCAGAATGTTTGTCTATTAAACTGAATTGTACTTCAAAAGCCTAAGAAATGCAATCTGTTAGTTATAAAACTTAGTCATACTAATGTATATTTGCCTTAGGCTTGTGGTCTCAAATAAGTCTGATGGAATTTCACCCTCCTACTTCGGCTTAATGCTTTTATCATCATAAAAAATGTATTTGTATTTTAAGCCCATTGTATTCTCTGGTAATCATGGCCTAAATTTAGGGTAGCCTATCTTTTGGGCTGGTCTGTACATTTTATTTAAGTATTCGTATGGAATAATTTGTCAAATCCAGCACTGTTTTTCAGCTATAGTTCCTGTTCTTTGAAAATTTTTGAACTCCACAAGAAGCTTATATCCACTTCTTGATTAAACTCTTCTACTACAAGGTTACTTTCAAAATTTGGATATGTTGTCTATATGTATCTCAGTATTTTATGTGATATTTTTTCTCTTTTTAATTGTGCTACAATATATTGTGGAATCATTGTGGTCAGAGATGTTTGGTTCTAGTGGTGTAAAACTTATAAATTTTGCTTATTCACATAGCAAACAAACATTATTTTAACTTAATTTATTAAAATCATGACTTTGATACTTCTGGCAGAGAACCTTGTGCCTGGCCCCTCTGGGGACTGGCAGTCTGTCCCAGCCATGCAGTTGCTGGTGGCACTGCTCTGTGCTCTCTCTTTGCCTGCACAAAATGACTACGCATGCACCAACTGACTGGATAAGCTTGCACTGACTCTCCATGGAAGTATTTTAAAAATGTATGTCGAAAGCAGTATATGCATAAAACTTTGCACATATTCAAAGCAAAGCATGTGATTAGGTTTTTTAGTGGCCCAATTCTAGAGTACCTTATGAAATGCAGGCAAATTATGAGAATTAGAAAGGAAATTACTTAATGAGGCATACAATGCTACACCCATAAGTAGTGGGGTTTTTTTCCAAAGTGCAGAATTAAAGTAAGGATTACTTTTCTTTTTTTCCTTTTCTCCTGAGAACAATATTTTAAAAAGGGAAAAAATCCATACATTGTACTAGGAGATCTTCAGAATTACTTTTTGTATCTCAGCAGTAGGATAAATACCATGTAACAGTACATGAACATTTGAGAAAAGCCTTGTGTTACTTTTATTGTGCAGTAAATTTTCTACATGACACATGTAAATTGCTTGCAAGCATGAATACGGTACCTTGAAGCTAAATTTATTTATATAATATGCACCCTCCTTTCTCATGTTCACTTTTTGTGAGTATTTACAAAGCATAAACACATAGTAGCTTTATAGCCAAATGTCTTCTACTCCATTTTTCAAAATTATACTGTGCTATGTAGATGAAAATTGTCCAAATGCAAATAAAGACACTTCAATGACAATGGAACAAATTGAAAAAAACCCAACATATTTCTCCCTAACACTTCAGTTAACTGGAAATGGCTTTAGCTCAGTGCATTCCATACTGTTTGCATAAAAATTGTCTAAATTGGTCCAGATTTCTTGATAATCACTCTCACGAGTCAATATGTAGACCTTACCACAGAAAAATTGAACCCACAAATACAGAGATTTTGCTGGGGCGGTGATGGAGAGACATATGGGGAGCCAATCTTTTGCCTTCAGTACCATCAATATAATTTTTTGTTTGTTTGTTTTTAAAGTTACCTCACCTGATGCATATCCATATTTACGTGTTTTAATTTTTGTTTAACTATCAGTGTGAGTTTAAGTCTCAGTGTGAGTTTATGAAAAAACAGTAACCTTCACTGAAAAGAAAACAAAACGAGAATTATAAGAAATACTGATGCAAAAGATGGTAATTTTTCAAACTGGATATAGAGACTGAGATGAAAATATAGTGGAGGGTTAAAACCAATAAGATGTCTATCTTATATAGCCTTGCTTCGCATTATAGTTGCTTTGGTACACACAGACACTAAAAATCAATAATATTCCAAAAGAAACTAGGTAAGAAAACAATGACACATAATATTGGTTCAATCTACTGTATCATACAAGTTTCTCTCTGTATTACCTTGAAACAACATTAAGGTTGAAAACTGCAGTGTTCAGACATAAGGAAGTTGAGCATAAAGGATCCTATATGCAAAAAAAGGACACTTTATCATATAATTAATTGCTACCATAATGCTTAGTAGAAAGGGATCCTATAAATCTCTTGGATAAAAATAGCATTCAAGAAATATTCCTCATATATTTCCTCCCTCTGTAATTAGGAACTTAAATCCTACTGCTGGCTGGCTCTTACAGTGCACCCAAAAAACCCAGAACTGTACTGCTTGAATGAACAGAGTTTGTAATGTACAAAAATTGAAGAGAGATAAAACGCTAAAGCTAGATTTGGTCCTTAGACATGGAACAGGTGAAGTATGTGGAGTGCTTTCTGGAGAAGCTGGCTAATGATCAAGGCTTGAAAGGAGAAGGTATGGGTTGGAATTATGCCAGTGAAAAAAAAAAAAACCTCAGAATTTCCTTCTTGAAAGATTTTAGATTGCATTTCTTATGAGGTTTAAGTGACACCACACCATACTGAAATGATTTGTGGCACCTATTGAGGAGTTACATAGTTTTACAAAGTGTAAATGAATTAAAACTAATACATTTGGCTTTCAGCTGTAAGCTGTTAAGAACTTTTAGAGCTATTCTAAAAGTTTTCTGGAAGAATCATGTCATCTAAAGTAATTAGGGCACGTAACAACTATGGATGAGGTAATTTTTTTTTTTGCCCTGCCAATTATGAACAAAGCATAAAAACTTGCTGCAATGGATAAAAATAAAAGTACTTCAGCACTGCAGTTGCAGAAATGGTTAGACTACACTGTGCATACACTTGAGCTTGCTCTGCAGTGACTATTTCAGGTATGATAGCCACCCCCCAAGGCCATCAGGACTGTAGCCTAAGATATAAGACAGTTTGGGTAAATTTTCCTACCATCAGCTCTGTCACTTCAGGACTGCCACATCTCCTTTTGCAAGGCAAAAGGAGAGCTTGATGCTGAATCTGCATGGTCTGGAGAGTCTCAAAGCCATCTATGAGTGCTCATTCCTCTCCCGGACCTGTCATGCCCGTAGTCCCAAGTGTTGTTGAGCTGAATTCTGTGGGACACACATTTTCCTGGAAGCTAGGACAAAGGAATTTTGAATGTTTTGTAGGTGTTTCTATGCAAATACTTCCACATTATCGAGCAGATATGTCTGTACTCATTTGGTTTTCAGAAATTCAGGTAGATGGCTTCTATTTAAGAACCTTAATATTTCCAGAAGACAAGGGATCTGATCATGATTTTTCATTTTTCCATAGAACCTGATTTCAAAAAAAAAAACACAGTGGCATTGGGATTATTTTTTATTTTATGTGGAAAAAAAAAAAAGTCTAGTTTGTGTAGCAGAAAATTTGAAACTTCTCAAATGAAAAAAACTACATAGAGGATCTAAAAAGACTGAAAATCACTCTTTCGTTCTCATTGAAAGATGTCTTAAGTATGTGAAATAGTACGACTACCTTCAGAGAAAATGGTCCGGGTGTAACTAATCACTGCTTTTGCTCTATTTTTCTGTGTGAGGTTGGACAACAGGGAAATATTCCAATGCTGCCTTCTATTCTTGTGATTATCTTTGTATTGCACACACTGTATCGGCATCTCAGTAGTCAATCTATTATAGTTCCTGAAGCAAAAGAAAAACTTAAAATTTCTATGCCCAGTAAACAAAAACAAATAGGATGAGCTCACCAAAACCTCTTTTGAAGTTTTTGTTAAAAAAAATCCCCACTATAGCACGATGGTTTGCAATCAATTTTTCAGGTTATCTGTATTTTGAAGCTACTGTAGCACAATATTATACTGCACTTGTGGAATATCTGAAATACTCTGTATAATGTCTCCAACCTTTACAGCAGATGATACATGCCTTTAAAAGCTAATGTCAGGGGCTGTGCTTTAGAATGTCTATTATTATCTTGCTTTGTCAATATAAGCTATTCATCTTTATAATAAATGCTTTCTCGTAAAATAAACAGTACCCCATACTTCTCTCCATGGTGTAACTCCACATACTGCCACAGTCTTTCCCAGTTCACACAAATGTAACTTAGGAAGGAATTACATCCTGTAGTAAATAAGGAAGGTGAAGGACAGCTCTGATGTCTGGAGCAGGATATTGAGGTTTGAGAATGCAAAGGTGGTAAAGAACTGCTGGAGGAACAGCAGCGTTTTTACTTCACAAATTAATGTATGATCTCCCTGAAATGTGAAGCTGAAACTAATTTGGAGATGGCAGACTGGTGCATAAAGCCTGAAAGCTGCAAACAAAATTTACTACCTGGCTAGCACTAGTAATAGTACAGACTCTACTAAAACTTTATGATATTCTTTTAAAGCTGAATAAAGTTATTTTACATCCTGCTTATTTATTAGCTATTTGCATCACTACAATGGTGAGTAGTTCAGTAGTTTGAAGGAGAGTAGTTTAGGTGAATCAATAATTCATGGATTTGAATGATAGAACTAATATAGCAACCTCCTGAAATGTCAGCATGCAGTGTGATGCCTATTACTAAAAGGTCCTCTTTTTTCACAGAGAAGTTAAATATTTTTTACTCAGAACAACAGAGTACAAATCTAAACATTTAGAGACAGTCCAGAATTCTTAAAAGACTTTTCTGTCAGTACATCTTAGATAAACTTGTGTTTCCAATGCAGTAAATGTTTATCTTTACTCCAGATAACAAGGGAGTGAACTGTGAATCATGATGTCACTTGGTTGTGTTGTCAAATGGAAACCAAGGATAGTTGATGATCATGGATTCCCCATTTCCACTTGCATTATTAACTGGGGCTCATCAGAATTGGTTTTCTTCTCATACTTTCTGCTTACCTGTGCCCAGGCATGACAAAGAAAAGTTAATGCTCATGCCCATGTCCTAAATCGAGTTTTAAGGAGCACATTTAGTTTTGAAAGGATCATAAACCAAAATATTTGTATACATAATGTGTATATTTTTGTTACATCTAGAGAAGCTAGAGAGGCTAAATATCAGGATTTAGCTTTCTGGAGGTGAATGATGAAAGTAAGCTAGAAGTTGACTATATCTCTATGAAATAATTATAATGGTCGCATGCAGTGCTGATACAGATAGACTTGCGAAGTGCACAACAGCAATCGTGTAGCAGTGGAAGAAATGCCAAATAGACATCTAATCAACATCTCTACCTTCATAGCCCTCTGGAGCGTTCACATTACCAGTTATGAGATAGGGACAATGTTCTTCATGAGAAAAATTAATCATCTGCTTTATGTTGTACAAGTGTTGAGGGGTAAGTGGACTATTTTGTTTCTTATGTTGGGTTTGCATTTATATTAAGCAAACGAGGCATCAGGTGCCTTTGCTCTGTTCCTGCTATACATTTATTTATTGCAGTAGATCTAAAGAAAGCCAACATCAATTCAAGTGATTAAAAGTGCAGATCACACTAAATGCTTAAAGTTCTAAAAAATGAGTTTAAATAGCAAATAGACTGTAACAGGCAACTGCTTCATATTCAAAAAGGTCAGATTCTCTGGTATGTTCAGGCTGATGAATCCATATGTGAGGTTTATGGCTGCTTTGAGTCACCAAAGCACTGCTTTGCGGCTAAAACACCTCAGTATCCCTGCCCTGCTGCATGGGAAATGATGCTTATTGCACTCTTTTACTACTTGCATCTAATCATAAGCATTTTTTTCCGAGTACCTTACACATCCGTTTAGATCACAGCTGCTTTCAGCATACTGAATACCTTCAGATGACAAACTATTCCAGGCTGAGTTTAAGGGAATATGGTCCCTAAGTTTTATGAGCAAATTTAATTTTTTAATCCTGATTTTCATAGCATTTCGGTTTAGAATCTGTTGTCTTGGGTTTGTTTTTTTTTTTTCCTAAATAAAATGCAGCTACACTATCTTTGTGTAATGGCCTTATCTTGTCTCTTAAAGGCTACGGTAATCAATAGAAAACATCTGGATCAGAAGCAATGGGGAAGAATTCTGCAGATACACAGCATAAGACAGTGTCAGGAGCACTTCCTAATAGCTGCTGAAGCGGTGGGAACACAAAACTTATGTAGGCCGAATAACATACTTGATATTACTTGAAGCACAGCGATAGTTCTCTAAATTGCTATCCATTAACTCCCTGCAAAGTCTAAATCATAATTTAATTGATTTCTCATCAAGTACAAAAAATATTACTGTGTGAACCAAATGTCAGTTTTGTGAATTGGAGAACTCCAAGTAAATTGAAAATAAACAAGCACCAATTGAAAAAAAAAAAGTTACATAATTTTAAATATAATTTTTGGTTAACTTTTCAGAATAATTTTATTTTTTCCTCATGAAATACTCTGCAAATCCATCTCCATATGTTTGGAGAATTTGGATACATGGGTGCTTCTGCTGAAAATGTACTGCAGCATCATGTATAATACAGTTACTTGTGATCTGTTTTCCATTGGTAATATTTTCTGAGTTTTTGTCAAAGTTACTGGATTGTTCTACCTCAAATCATATCATCCATCTCTTCTAGGTCTTTTAGCTGAATTTAACAATTTCAGGTTTAGTGCCAATTAAATTAACGTTTTAGTTGTGCTACCAAAGAGTTCTGTGTTATTCCTAGCCTAATAAATATAATAGCCAAGACACATTTCTGCTAACATCTCAGATGTAACTCTCTTTCTTTCCGTACAGGGAAACCTATTGAGAATGAGTCTTGGGATGGCAGTTGTCTTGTAGAGTTTGGTCATGGGCCAGAATTGTCTGGGGGGGATGATCAGAAAGAGTACGAATGCATGGGAACCAGTATATGAGTATGTAGCATCATACTAATATTTTACTAATATAGATAGTTTCCTTGTGGCTACTTCCATGCCATGCTGAAGAGTGAAAGTGTCACTATAAATACAGCCACTAGCTGGAAAATTGATAGGTAAACCAGCACTTCCAGCTCTAATAGTGTTTTTGCTAGGGATGGGAGTTATGACATTGGTATTCATCCCTTTTAGCTCACTCAGCTTGATGTTGTGGCCTTGACCAAAGACCTCAAAACACCACTCCAGAGCTGGATGCAGTAGTCCAGGTGAGGTCTCAAGAGAGTAGAGAAGAGAGGCAGAATCACCTCCCCCGACCTGCTGCCCACACTCCTCTTGATGCAGCCTGGGATGCGGTTGGCCTTCTGGGCTGCAAGGGCACATTGCTGGGTCATGTTGGGCTTCTCATCCACCAGCACTCCCAAGTCCTTCTCCTCAAGGCTGCTCTAAATCTGCCCAGCCTGTATTTGTGCTTGGGATTGCCCTGACCCACGTGCAGGACTTTGCACTTGGCCTGGTTGAACTTCATGAGGTTTGCACAGGTTTACCTCTGCAGCTTGTCAAGGTCCCTCTGGATGGCATCCCTTCCCTCCAGCATGTCAACCACACCACACAGCTTGGTGTCATCAGCAAACTTGCTAAGGGTGCACTCTATCCCACTGTCGATGTCACCAACAAAGATGTTAAACAGGGCTGATCCCAGTATGGACCCCTGAGGAATGCCACTTGTCACTGATCTACACTTGGACGTTGAGCCGTTGACAACAACTCGCTGAGTGCAAGCATCCAGCCAGTTCCTTAACCACGGAGTCATCTGTCTGTCAAACCCATGCCTCTCCAGTTTAGAGACAAGGATGCCATGCGGGGCAGGGTCAAATGCAGGTAGACGATATCAGTTGCTCATCCCTTGTCCACTGATACTGTAACCCTGTCATAGGAAGCCACCAAATTGGTCAGGCACGATTTGTCCTTGGTGAAACCTTGCTGACTCTCACGAATCCCCTCCTTACTTTCCATGTGCCTTAGCATGGTTTCCAGGAGAATCTGCTCCATGACCTTGCCAGGCACACAGGTGAGACTGACTGGCTTGTAGTTCCCTGGGTCTTCCTTGTTCCCCTTTTTAAAAATGAGGATTATGTTAGCCCTTTTCCAGTCATTGGGAACCCTGCCAAACTGCCATGACTTCTCAAATACAGTGGCCAGCAGCTTGGCAACTTCATCTGCCATTTCCCTCAGGACCCATGGATGCATCTCATCATGTCCCAGGGAGGGGAGAGAAGGAGTAGGGGAGGTGAGAAGAGAGGAGAGGAGGGGAGAGGAGAGAAATATACTTAACATTATGCAGAGGATTTTAAATTATTTTTTTTTATATTGGACCACTTCTCTGTTCAATCAAAAAGTTTTACTACTGACTTGACTAGTAATAGTTCTGAAATTAATATTAGGTTTCACTGAAAATCTCCAGAAGCTAGAAAATTTTATATTTTTAAGTATTTTCCTTAATGTATTTAGAATTTTATCCAGTACATTTAAAATTATTATAATTTTGGATTAGGAAATTTCAATATTACATTTGGCTTACTTTGGCATAAAATGAGGTCAAGTGTATAGCTAAGTCAAAGACACTTCTCTGCGTCATATGGTTCATGGAACTGAAGTTTTAATACATAACAGAAGATAATCATTCTTAGTAATTTAATACTTTTTATTTAATCTCATCATCTTGGGCTTCCCTCTGATCTTTAAATTTGGCTCGTTTACATGTATTTTTACTTTACAAGGCTTTTGCAGTCTTGGTTTTGGCAAAGCTTGGTTAAACGGATTGTATATGAAGAACAATGAGCCAAACCCCAATCTGACACTTCAAAGTTAAACAGCTGATGAATGTTGCTCTGGTGTAGTGAATTAGGAATTCTTCTGATTTCTAAACAGATTTTTTTCTAATTCATAAACAGAAACTATAATTAACACTAGTTTTGCCTTGGGAAAAAAAGCTCAGCACCACACTAACGATCTTGTTTTTGCTGAACACTGGCCTAATACACATAGGACTTTTGCTCCAGAGGACTCTAACTCCCAAAATGAAAACATCACTGCAAGGCAACTTGCAGCTTAATCTTTCAGTTTCAGTAAATTCTCCCAAAAATGGTGTGGTGCACAAAGGTTTGTGGCACATAGAATTAAGGAAAGAATGGGTTTAGACACAGAAGTCTCTTAAACAGAGTTATTCTGTGATTCACAGAAAAGGATAGTCAGTATGGTATCTGCTTTATTCAGTCTACAGTATGGGCCCAACAGATATTTTGCTTATGAGGCAAACCCAGCTTTGATTTTAAGTAAGAGAGCTCAATACCTATTATATTGTATTATCCACAGTGCCACAAATCATTATAAACAATGTAATATCAACAAGTATCCTGGGGAATTTAAGACAGCTGCAGCTGGAAATGTTTGGGGTTTTTTTTTCCCTTTACTGTTATTTATTTATTTAAAGTTTATATTACAGGAAAGCAACAGAAGAACAAAGTTTGTTCTTCTGTTTGTCCTGGAATATAAGAATTCAGGTCTGAATTGCATACACAAACACATTTACACTACCTTAACAACACAGCCAGTGCCCTATTTGTATTTCAAACTAAACCAATGAAAATGTGAGCCAGATTTAATTTGTCAGTAATTTTTTAAGACCTTGTCAAATTTCTGACAATAGAATCATAGAATGGTTAGAGTTGGAAGGGACCTTCAAAGGTCATCTAGTCCAACCCCCCTGCAAGAAGCAGGGACATCCCTGACTAGATCAGGTTGCTCAGAGCCTCATCCAGCCTGGCCTTGAACGTTTCCAGGGATGGGGCATCCACCACCTCTCTGGGCAACCTGTTCCAGTGCTCTACAACTCTCACTGTAAAAAATTTTTTTCTAACATCTAATCTAAACCTACCTCCTTCTAATTTAAACCCATTACCCCTTGTCCTATCACAACAGGCCCTACTGAACAGCCTCTCCCCATCTTTCCTGTAGGTCCCCTTGAGGTATTGGAAGACCGCTATCAGGTCTCCCCGGAGCCTCCTCTTCTCCAGGCTGAACAGCCCCAACTCTCTCAGCCTGTCCTCATAGGAGAGGTGCTCCAGCCCTCTGATCATCTTCGTGGCCCTCCTCTGGACCCTCTCCAACTGATCCATGTCCTTTTTATGTTGGGGACTCCAGAAGTGGACGCAGTACTGCAGGTGGGGTCTCACCAGGGCAGAGTAGAGGGGGAGAATCACCTCCCTCGACCTGCTGGCCACACTCCTCTTGACGTAGCCCAGAATGCGGTTGGCCTTCTGGGCCACAAGGGCGCATTGCCGGCTCATGTTGAGCCTCTCGTCCACCAGCACTCCCAACTCTTTCTCCTCTTAGGAGAACATTTAAAACAGTAATATAGACTGTTACATCTGAAACTGTAACTACATGTAGTTATTCATTCCTTGAACTGAAATAATATAGAAAATGAGTGTTTTCTTCTTTGACAAAACCAATATTAATTAAAATATTTATCTTAACAATTCTACCGCTAATGGCAGCTATGAATATATATTCTCATATATATACACACAAAAATGTATGCATAGATGTATACATTGCATATATACAGCACGTCTACCTTTAGAAGATGCCTGCATTAAACTCAATTAAGCTGCATATAGGGTCTTATCTTTTAGTTGTTGTTTTCACTGAGCAGCGATTTCACAGAGCAGCAGTAGAGAACAGTTTTCATAATATGAAAACTTCATCTTAGCTGACTAAGATAGCAAAGCCAAATTTAGATTGACAGCATATCCAAATTGAATTTTTCTCTAAAGTTGTCATGCAAGCATTTATGACCTAGGAACGTTAAACAATGGTGTGTTTTTGTTACCTAGATGTTTTAATAAGTCTTATACGTATATTGTTAAAGCAAGTTTGATTCACAGAGCAGCTACATAAAAGGAATCAGTGTCATGGGCTTTTTTTTACAAAAGTGAAATCTACTTGTTTCACAGCATTACCAAAATGATACATTATAATATAAAAATTACCTTCTTTTTGCTTTTTAGTGTGGTTTTTTTTTCATAAAGTCTTTACTAAAGTGAGCCTCTAAATTCTAAATTTAGCTCTAGGAGACATAAAATGTGAGTTCCTCTCAATATGTTGAGTTGATATGGTCCAACATCTTCTGCCAAATTTGTACTGAAAAAAGCCACCCTGTGTCTCCATACAGTGAAGTCTGCCGCCTTTAATGATCAAGGTTAAGTATAAAAGATGTGTTGCAGTCTAGATAACAGAACTATACCTTAAACCTACTTCAGGACGTTAATTGTTTGTGACCAAAATATTGTGTGTAAATGTCTCTGACGGAGGATGGCTATTTGTTGTATTAATCCACACTAGTCACCCCTGGTCCTGAATGGAATCACAGAATACACCGTTGCTTTTGTTTCTAAAGCTATAGTTAGATCTGTTGTGTGAGTGCTGATATAACGAGAATAAGGCAACACCGATCTACACTAGTAGCAGGCTTTAGAAGTAATGAAATCCATTTAACTGTATTAAAAACTTTCTGATTCGAAGTCATATCACTGTTTGAAATTTAATGACGTGACTTTTTTTCAGAGATATCAACAGCAATCTGACAGGTGCAAACAAAAAATAGAGCTATTACAGAGTGTGACAGAGTATGGGAAGTGAAGGTCAACTTGCCTGCTCAGGCGTTGCGTAGCTTCCGCTTAGGTGTACGCTGTGAGCAGCACTCAGTTTTGACATTACCAAGTTCAACAGTTTCTGTTCTATAGATATACATAATAGCATTTCCCACCGATTCAAATATTAGCAAAGAAAGAACAAGACACTTCTAAATAATAGATATGTTTTAATATAATAATTAGTGATCTGGCTGATATACTTGTGGATTATGATCCTGTCTATTTTCAAAAATATAGCATGTGTGCTTGTTATCCAGTTAATCTCATTTCAGTAACTGTGTTTATTCTAAAATTATTATGTCCTAAATTTGTAAGCCAGTGTTTTCTCCAGCTCTTGTTTTAGCCAAAGCTGGCTAAAAACTGCAAAACTAGAGTGGGAGGGTCTTCTGTAAATCCAGACTGCGCAACTGGCAGATATGAAGAAATAAAGCCATGACTTTCAAATGTTAGTCTTGCCTCTAACGGGCAATACATAGTCTTCGCTTACCCTAAAGTGTTATGGAATTTTTACCAAAGTACAAATAGATTAATGACAGATGTTTGTCCAAATTCAACCTTTTCACCACTTGCCTCTCTCATAATTTCAGAATCATAGCATAGTTAATAACCTGTCCAGTAAGATCATAATGTAGGATTCATCTTAAGAAATGGAGACATCCACATAGCTGATGTCTACCAAAGAAAAGGAACCTATTAGAGTACTTAAATGAGTCTGAACATGTTATTTTAGGTCTCATTCAAGGAAAGAATAGAGCAGGTTTTTTTTTCCTCCTATCTAATCTGAATCTATCGTATTTTAGTTTAAAAATATTACCTTATGCATTTTTTATTTTTAAGAGATACATTATTCTTAATATGGGGTACTCTACATTGTTCTCTTAGTTCTGAAGGCTCAGTAGGCAGAAAATAGCTTATTGGATGAAAAAAATAATTACTTTTTTTTAGAAAAAGGGAATATTTTTCTCCAAATAAAATTATGTAATTCTATGTTTCCAGTGAAACATGTTTATTACACGAGGAAACTAATGTAATAACACTCTTTAAAAAAAAAAAATGGGAAAAGGTACTATCTTCAGGAAGTTTTCTATTTAGAAAAGAATATTTCTAAAAGATTTTTTTTTTTCTGGTTGGATTGAAATTCTCACTACAAAGTAATAATGAATGATGCCTCATTTCCTGTCTCAGTTTCTATAATGTTTTACTCTCTATCTGCAAAACACTTTTTTTAGGGACTGCTTAAAAATATGTTTATAACATTTGGAAACATTTTTTTAGTGAAAATTTATAAGGTTTGTCTTTTTAATTTTCTGAACAGAATAAAGTGCTCCATTAATGACCCTTTGAGGAAAGGTTCCAGCCTTGGCAGTATGTAAAAGACGAGTCTCCCTGTAATCTTGTTTCAAATTCAGAATTTTAGAAAGCTACAAGGATACCTTATTTTTTGAACACAGGCTCAATCTCTCCTCTTCTCCTTTTTATTAGTTTTAATTGATTTTTTTTTTTTCTGGACTAGTGGGAAAACTCCAGTCTGTAGTAATTAAAAAGCTATTACAAACAAACAAAAAAAACCAAACAAAAAACCAACCCACACCCCCCCCCCCCAAAACCCCCAAAAAACAGAAGCCTTGCTTGGCTTTTTTTTCCCAGACTCATAATTTTAGTATGTAATAGCTACCAACATTGCATTATTATTAAAATGAAGGGAATTTGTTAAATATGTGTTCAATAGCAATCCTTCCAGCACAAAAGTTATTTATCCTGTATCCCGATTGCTCTGGACTTCAGAAGAAAAGAGTGAAAGTCTTTGGGGATAGAGAAGTTAGTTAGTTTTAAACTAATACGTCTTACAGGTTTTTCAATTTGATTTAGTTAGATTTAAACTAATACGTCTTACAGGTTTTTCAATTTGATTTCCCAAATATACGTGGCTTCCTAATCTCCACTGATGCACTGATTGCATCTAGAATCCTGTGATTTTTAAAGAAATCTTTGCTTTACCTACTGTCACAGAAACTGTGGCTATTTCCAGAAATGTAAATAGCTGACAGACACTATTTGCCGAGGTTGCACAGGATTCTTACTCAGAACACAGTAACTGAGGAAAAAATGTTCCTGGAAATGATTGAGCTTCATAAAGTTTAGAATACAAGAGGGACAGAGAGGTCAGCCATACTTAGGCAAAGAGACAAGAATTTTGTTCAATGTAAAATTATTATATCTTTTATTGTGCTTGTTTGGTGAGTCACAGAAATAATATATTGTAGATGATATTTGCTTTGACTGCAGCTCGGTGAAAACTGACCATATCTAACACTAAGCAAAATCATAGCATATGTTAAATTGTTGATTTTTTTACAACTTCAGAAATTAATTTTAAAATAACAACATCAGTGATAATAAAAATAATAAACAATGCACTTCAAGCGAAAAAAAAAAATCTCATTTCATTTGAGTAAAATAATACATTGATTGTAGACTTCTACCCCTCTATAAACTAGAGTATTCCTTATATGTTAAAGGGAAGATAGACAGGTGCCACTGTGCAGGATTTATTCCTTTAGGACTCAATATTTAATTTTTGGGCTAATAGAACCAAAAATATTTTCTCATATATAAAGGTATTGATACTGAAAAACTAGGAAAAGTACTGTTACTTGGAAATATTGGCTTATATACTTGCTGATGAATTAATCAATGATCACCTTGCCTAACATAAATCTAATACAATGCCTGTTTCTTGCTTCTCAGAAGAAAACCAGGCGATCAGAAGGAAAGTCAAAAGATACACCAAACATGAACTTGTCCCATGCTCTTAACTTGATCTTGTACATGTTGAAGGTGAAAAAGCAAAGGAAATCAAATTAAAGTTGTTGTAGCACTTCAGCAGTGCTTTGCTGTAACCATGGTGGTCCCAGCACATGCATAGAACAATGTGTGCAGAAGGAGGCAATATTTTTATTACACCAACCAGTCTAGCTTGAAACAATTAAACAGAACTTCAGGCACAGGTGATGTTCTTCAGGTCTGAAATAAAAGTTGAAATTTCTGAAACTAAATGCTAGTTGGAAACAATTTCCCATGGTTTAGTCAGATGCCAGGTATGTAGTGCTTACATTTCTCTGATGTGCTTGATGTTAACCACCTCAGCTGAAAAATTCGCAGCCTTTCTCTCAGTAGAGTTTATGGCTAATCTGGCAGCTAACCTATGAACAGATAACAGGCAATATATAATGAGTTATGAGGGTATGGATTTTCTGGGTGGAGGAGGGAGGAAAGCACAAGTTTTCATATTCCTTATTTCTTGACTCCAGATGAATACACCCAAAGACATCTGCTCTTCATCAGAGACTTAGCTGTGAGCACTGTCTGAATTCAGCTTGTGAGCAATGTCAGGGTTTGGACTTTGGATTGAGATTCATCCTGCTCAGCTATCAGCTTTAAGCTATCCACAGAGATCCTTAAGTTAGAAATGCATTTCCCTTAGACTCTATAGTCATCAATGGGAAATAATTTCAGTTTTCCCTCCCTAACTGGAGTACCTCTAAAGGTGTCCGGTTCCCTCCAGGGATGCAACTGAAGTAAAAGGAATGATGCACATTTTTGAAAGATTATCCAAAGAAAACTCATGCAGTACTTTCAGTGACAACAGCAGGTCTAGTCACTGGAGAAAGAATAGGTCATTTTAATTTAAATCAGAGCTGTACCAAGGACTGCTATTCACCTTCAGGGAACTAATTGCAGGAACCAAAAGAAAACATGTTAAAAGACCAAAAATAGGCTCTTGTAGTGTATGGAATCAGATTTTGGTAACTACATTTTTAATAACAATTTCTAAATAACTAATTCACATAAATTAGACGGATGTTGTCACATAAATATATAAATATCAGTAAGATGTTTGCCCTATCACAACTTAAAATTGCTGCCACCAGTATGAACTCAGTGAAGCAAGGAAACAAAGAAAGGTAATGAAACATGCTGCTACTTAATTTATCAAGAACCTTTTAAGTTTTGAACTGAAAACAGAGAATAAAGTTAAAACACACTTAGATGAAAAAAGAGCAACAAAAAGTGACAGGAAGCTCTACAAAAAGAAATTATTCTGTGTATGCCATTTATTGCCTTCAAAGCCAGATGTACTAAGAGAAACTCAGTTGCTTGTATTGCCACATGCCAGGCAAGACAAAAGCACTTTAGGATACATAAAAACCAGGTATGAGTCAATTATTATTATTAAGACAAACAGAAGAAGAAAAGAGAAGTTTAAATTTAAATTTAAGGGGAAAAGTGTATGAATGTCATTGCACCAGAAAAAGGAGAAAGGCAGGCATATAAAAATGTAAAGTACTTTCCTGGGGAGAGGAGATAAAGAGTACACACTTGAAATGTAGATGAGCTGTATAACACAGCTAAATTTGGGATATATGAGCAACTGTTTAAGGACAAGTAAGTTCTATTGCAGGAGTCATAAAGTACTTATATATAAATGTATGATATTCAGCAAAAAACTATATAAATAAATAAGAGTCATTCACAGAAAGAAAAATGCAAAAATATGGGCTTAAATGAAACTTTAACATGAATGAAACTTTAAATCATACTTTAACAACTAAACTTGGGATATTCACATTAAAGGGTAAGAAGGAATCGTATTTTTGAAGATGAAGTACTAGAAAAAAATATTTAACAAAAAAACCTCCAACATAACAGCAGGCTTAAATCTTGTCAATCATCACCAAAAATGTTTATAGACTCTAGTTTTACCTGTCCTCTTGTATTTATGACACATCAGCAATTAGCTGAATGTCTTTGCCTTGCATTATAGCTGCATATGTAACATAAATTCTACTCTTTATTATTCAATAAATACCGTTTCATCACCAGGAACAGAACAGATGTTAATATCTGCCTTTGGTTTAATAAATTATAGGTGCTTACAAAACCCAGAACTTATTCTTACCAAACTTTAATGACATTTAGATTCAGCATTGTATTTTGATACTCCTGTGACAAGTGTCAACTTCTTATACATGAATAAACACAGGCATAAATATGTGGATTCCAAATCTGCTAACACTTATAATTTATTAAAAAACTATCAACTCTTAAAATAACTTTCAAAGGAAAAGCCCTTGGAGCTGCACTTGAGATAGCTATCAAAGTCTATTTATGAAATTAAGAGTGAAAGGACATTATTAGACTAAGGTTATGTCTGTTGGATAAATAGCTCTGTGAATGTTATGTAGGAGGTCATCTTGCCACAGATGGCAATTGGACTGTGAAATGATGGGACTTTAAAAAAAGATGTTGAGATGTCCTGAGTGGTATTAATGGAAGCTTAACTATCCAAGCAAAGAGTGGAAAATATAAAGGAGAGGAAATAAGACTGAAAGTATGTTTGCGGATGTGGCGTACAATTGATTTTTAACTGAATATGTGCATCAGCTGAAAGGGAAGGAAATAATAATGGCTCTGGCATTAAGTAATACAGTCAAAGACATACACTTAAATAACCTTGTACTGCAAATGGATAAAGGCAGAGAAATTCAAAGAGGAGATTACTTGTTCCTAATTTTTGTCATTTGAAAGGTAAGAAAATTGTCACAGTTTTAGAAAAAAAAAAAGGAGAAAATTCATTATTTGTATGTGTAAATGTCAAGGATTGACAGAGAGACACTAGAGACAAACAGGAAGGAGGGAGGAAAATTAGTGACACTTAGCCCAAAATGTCTTTTTGCAAAAAAATCTGTGCAGTAGAAAACTTTCTTAAAAGCAATGATCCTTTAGTGTGCTGGGGAAATTATGGATTTGTGAGGACAAGGATCCCCTTTTTGAAAGGCTAGAGATCAGCAGTTCAGCCTTCGGAGGTCTCGGAGTTTGTTGCTGTCTTTCTAAGGCAGCAAACAGAGTTCCCTTACTGCCAGCACCTTATTTGCAGAGGGCACATTCTTGCTCTTTAGGTGGGAGAATAAACACTGACCAGTGAAGACCAGCCACTGTAGTAGTTTACAGTGAATGATGTATGTGTTTATTCGCTATCTAGTATGGGCTAGTGGATGCCCTATTTTGTTCTGTTAAGAGAGGATGATCTGTAGAGAGGAAAGCAACCTGCTACCAGGGTCAAATGAAACCCAACTAAAGCAGGCAGGGATTGCTCTTTCCTTGAAAATATTTAGAAATTCGTAAGTGGCTTGGGGGACTTCTCAAGTGCAAGGTGAGATGTGCAGGAAGAAGAAAAGAGCCCAGTGAAAATGTGGAGCGAGCACAGAGAGACTGCAGAGGCAGCACAGGGTCATTCTGGAGAAGACCAGGGGACAGATGTGCACTGAGGTCTGAGTGAGGAAGGGGAAAAAAAACCAACCAAAGTTCCCATTGCACAGCTCCTCAAGGCATTTAGGATAAGATTCTAATGGGTATGTATTAGCATATGAACTAAACTACTGAGGTTGCCTTTATTTAAACCCCACATGTCTGATAAGGGATTTTACTTGTGTCCATACATTCAAATGCTGCAAAATATATGAACCAAAAGTCTGACAGTCCCTCATTGCTGTGCCTGTAATTCCTGATTCTACAGAGGTAACATCATGTTCCTACTCCAAAATTCCTGTCTAGTTGAGCATGTACTCCTTGAGGATGGATTCCCAGCTGCAATGTACTACTAAAACAGTTGACCAAAGCTGTTTTCTGAGCTTTAAACATACAAATAGGCTAGACTCATGCCTCTTAATTAATAGCTCTCAGAAGACTGCAAATCTTAGTAATGGATTCAGAAAAGATTTTTTTTTTACCTCCACAGAAAGATCTTACCCATTCTTCCCTCTTATCCACTTGGAACAATTACATCAAGTAATTTATGTATTAAGTCCTGGATAATCAAATCAGGTGTAATTAATTCCAAATTGATTCTTAAAATCTTGAGGACCAATGTGCAGCTTGGATGGCCTCTGACATCTACACAGATATATATTTTCCATAATGCCAGAACACCTGACCACAAAGAATGGGTGAAAGCAGTCCAAACACAGTAATGTTACTATAAATTTAGTCCAGGAATATGCCTATCCAGACAAAGCTAATTGAAAAGCTCACAAGAATTAAGTTTTCAATACAGACATAGAGTTTAAGGCTAGGACTTTTATAAAAATATTGAGGGGAATGTGTATTTATTTAAGATTTTGTAAATTAAGTCCAAGACAAAAAATCCACAGAAGGTTTGTTTAGCTATCTGAGATTCTGTAGCTTGTCCTATAGCATCTGCTTAGTTACGTAAAGTTCCACTAGTGTAGAATCTGTCAATTATTCCACACATCTCCTTCAAATCTTGTTCACAAATATCTCAGATTTTAAGTCCTTTGATGAATGCACTGTTGTTAGGAGGCCTTTATGTAAAGGTGTTTGATAGGTTTTACATATCTATCTCATATTGGCATATTTAAGTTCAGTATCTGATACAGTATCGCCGTAATTTTTATTTAAAAGTACTAGAAAAGGAGGAGGCATTGATACCACTGTTTACTTTTTGCTTAAAATCCAGACATAAAATCTCTAAGCTACAAAACGGGTGACTGCAGACTCCAGGCTTTTCTTAACCTGAAAGGTAAAATAGCTTCTTGTAGGCTTAGACACCTGCTTCATCTATTCTTTGGTCTTAACCGCTGTGTGAGAGACAACAGAAGAGCCCGGAAGACAAAAGGAGGACAAACAGCTGGAAACTGGAACAGAATGGCCCAAGAAAGCTAGGTAAAATGTTCAAAGCTCACCTTCTCCAAGCTCAGGAGTAGTGCACCCCAACAAAGAGGTTAAAATGCCAAACAGCCTGCATGGATGAACAAGGAGCTGCTGGACCAGCTGAAAAACAAAAAGGAAGCCTACAGAGGCTGGAAGCAAGAACAGGTAGTCTGGGAAGACTACAAAAAGATTGTCCAAGCAGCCAGGGATTGGGTTAGGAAGGCTAAAGCCCTGACAGAATAAAATCTGTCCAGGGACATCAAGGGCAACAAGGAAAGCTTCTTTAAGTACACTGGGGATAAGGAAGACCAGGGAGAATGTGGACCCTCTCCAGGAGAAAATGGGAGACCTGGTTACCTGGGACATGGAGAAGGCTGAGATACTCAGTGATTTTTTGCCGCAGTCTTCACCAGCAAGGGCTCTAGCCACATTGCCCATGTCATAGATAGCATTGTTTGAGAATGACAAACCACCTGTGAGTCCTCAGGTAACTGGCAGATGAAGTTACGAAGCCACTATCCATCATCCAGAAGCTGTGGCCATACAGAACAGTTACCCCTAACTGGAAAGGGGGAAACATATCCCATTTTTAAAAAGTGAAAAGTGAAAAAAGGAAGACCTAGGGAACTACAGGCCAGTCAGTCTGACCTCTGTGCCTGACAAGGTCATGGAGCATCCTCCTGGAAATCATGCTAAGGCACATGGAAAATAAGGAGGTGGTTGGTGATAGGCAACACAGCTTCAATAAGGGCAAATCGTGCCTGAACAATTTGGTGGCCTTCTATGATGGGGTGACAGCATTGGTGGACAAGGGACTAGCAACGGATATCATCTACCTGGACTTGTGCAAAGCTTTTGACACTGTCCCGCATGACATCCTTCTCTCTAAACTAGAGAGGCATGGGTTTGATGGACGGAACTCTCGGTTGGCTGGATGGCTGCACTCAGCGAGTTGTGGTCAACAGCTCAATGTCCAAGTGGAGGCCGGTGATGAGTGGCGTCCCTCAGGGGTCTGTGTTGGGCCCGGCCCTGTTCAACATCTTTGTTGGCGACATGGACAGTGGGATAGAGTGCACACTCAACAAGTTTGCCAATGACACCAAGCTGTGTGGTGCAGTCAGCATGCTGGAGGGAAGGGATGCCATCCAGAGTGACCTTGACAGGCTGCAGAAGTAGACCTGTGCAAACCTCATGAAGTTCAACCAGGCCAAGTGCAAAGTCCTGCACCTGGGTCAGGGCAATCCCAAACAGAAATACAGGCTGGGCAGAGAATGTATCAAGAGTAGTCCTGAGGAGAAGGACTTGAAATACTGATGGATGAGAAGCTCAACATGACAAGCAGTGTGTGCTTGCAGCCCAGAAAGCCAGCTGCATCCTGGGCTGAATCAAAAGCAGCATGCCCAGCAGGTCAAGAGAGGGGATTCTGCCCCTCTTCTCTGCTCTCTTGAGACCCCAGCTGCAGTACTGCATCCACCTCTGGAGCCCCCAGCATCAGAAAGACGTGGACCTGTTGAAGCAAGTCCAGAGGAGGGGTACAAGGATGATTAGAGGGCTGGAGCACCTTTGCTATGAGGACAGGCTGAGAGAGTTGGGGCTGTTCAGCCTGGGGAAGAGGAGGCTTCAGGGAGACCTTATTGTGCCTTTCAATACTTAAAGGAGGTTTATGAGAAAGATATAGAGAAACTCTTTAGGATGGCCTGTTGTGATAGGACAAGGTTTTAAACTGAATTAGGGTAGAATCATAGAATCACATGGTTGGATGGGACCTATAAGATCATCTAGTCCAACCGTCTTCCCACTACCATTGCTGCCAGAGCTACTAAACCATATCTTGTAGCTCCTCATCAAGCCGCCTCTTGAACACTGCCAGGGACGGCGACTCCACCACCTCCCTGGGCAGGCCATTCCAGTGCCTGACCACTCTTTGGGAGAAAAAGTTTGTCCTCACGTCCAACCTAAACCTCCTCTGGTACAACTTGTGGCCATTTCCTCAGGTCCTGCTTGTTGCCTGGGAGAAGAGGCCAAACCCCTGCTCATCACAACCTGCCTTCAGGAAGCTATAGGGTGCAATGAGATCTCCCCCGAGCCTCCTCTTCTCCAGACTAAACAATCCCAACTCTCTCAGCCGCTCCTCATAAGACTTGTGCTCCAGACCCCTCACCAGCTTTGTTGCCCTTCTCTGGACACGTTCTAGGGCTTCAATGTCTTTCTTGTAGTGAGGGGCCCAAAACTGAACACAATACTCGAGGTGCGGCCTCACCAGCACCGAATACAGGGGGATGATTACCTCCCTGCTCCTGCTGGCCACACTATTTCTAATGCAGGCCAGGATGCCGTTGGCCCTCTTGGCCACCTGGGCACACTGTCGGCTCATGTTCAGCTGAGCATCAACCAACACCCCCAGGTCCCTTTCCTCTTCACAGTCCTCCAGCCACTCAGCTCCGAGCCTATAGCGCTGCTTGGGGTTTTTGTGGCCAAAGTGCAGGACCCGACACAGGGTAGATTCAGATTAGATATTAGGAAAAAAGTTTTTGGACTGAGGGTGGTGGAACGCTGGCACAGGTTGCCCAGAGAGGTGGTGGATGCCCCATCCCTGGAAACATTCAAGGCCAGGTTGGACTGGGCTCTGAGCAACCTGATCTGGTTGGAGATGTCCCTGCTCCTTGCAGGGGGGTTGGACTAGATGACCTTTAAAGGTGCCTTCCAACCCAACCTATTCTACGATTCTATGATTCTGTGAAACTTGACTCTCTAGCTAAGTGGTTAAGGCAGCCAGCTAGCAGACAAAACAGCCAGCTAGCAGACAAAACAGCTAGCATACCAAAACATTGGTTTCAACATCAGCTCTTGTTTTCCCCAGTAATCTAATATAAAATGCACAAACAGTCCATGGAAATGATGCCAGATGTCAGGTTCACTCCTATCAGATGCAAAGTCTAACAGAGTCAGGAACCATCAGCAGACAGGTAGCTCTTACGTTTTTTGGTGTTTCATTTTCATGTGTTTCTCTGTCCTTTTAAAGACCCACACAAAAAATAGAGAAAACCACAGACAGAAGGCAGCACGGACGAAAACTATATGATAAAAAGAGTTTTTACATTCTGCAGCAAAGCTGAATAGGAAATTTTTTCCTTTCCAATCTCATGCAGTACTAGTAATATAAGAAGTTGCAGGTAACAATAGGAGACTTTAAAATATCACACAGAAGAGAGACTTTTAAATTTACAGCATTTGTTTAGGTTGACTCAGTACAAACTAGCACCACTGCACAATACTTATCTGTGACAGTACTTCACTTTCATCATCAAAATTGCACAGAAAATGTGGAACTAATAATTTGCTTTGAATAAAACTGAGCTTGACCTTTATGCTCATTTATGTTTACTGCCTAGGTAGTTAATATGTCTCACTTAGAGATAAAATTAATATGGCTGGAGCCTAAGGTCCAGTTCACTCATGCCAGTTTAAAAAGGATTACTGTTAGCAGTAAGGCAGGAGAATTTTGGCCTTTGTACTGTAGCCATGTTAACTGTATGCAAGTAACACAGGGAGATGTCTATTGGTGGGATCTTGAGAGGGGACCTGCCTGAACTGGCAGAATGGCTATTTTTAATACTTCTGGAAAAGCCCTCTTTACAAGTAATGCGAGTTGTGGTGTTGGCAGAAGATGACAATAAAGATTTTAAAAGGTTGTGAGTGTAAATTACAGCTAAACTTCTCTTATTTAAGCAGCTCATGTTTAAAACTGAGAGTTTGGCTACACTGTGAAGCACAGCTCTCTGTTAGTGTTGGTCAATTTTAGGATTTTTGAGGGGTGTTTTTTCCAAGCTGGCTACTTTAGAAAAATATACTAGGTATGCTAGATAATCTGTGCTCCATTATTTGGGCAAAGGGAGTCTTGAGATAGCCCTATGAAAGGAAAAATGTTCGTAGTGGAGTATGAGAAGATATTAAAGGATGCGAGTATATCACTACCATCAAGCATCAGCAAAACAAAAAAACAAATTGATTCCATGAAATCCTATGCTCTCCAGATTAACATTTGGCCTTGGAAAGTAGCCTAAGTGTGTTCAGCTGGTATCACATATTATTCACGTGTCAGTTAATAAACCCTCCAAGGACTGATATTGGCTGTCATCTTCACCCATGGTATAGCTAAACTGTAATCCAGACAAACTCATGGTGGGCGACGTGGAGTTACTGAATGAGTGGAAGATGAGCTATATAGCTCCATTAAGTACTTCTTCCCATAACTATGTTCATTCTACCAGTGTTCCTTATCCCTTCATCCTATCGCTCCATTTCTGCACTCTAATGTACCTTATCCTCACATTATATTCCCTTTATGTCCTTATGTCCCTGGACCCTCATTCCAGGCCCCCATCTGCCCTTAACTTCTCCCAGCATTTCTACACTTAATACATTAATAAATGTATACCTATTAATATATGTTTTCCACAATCTTGTTCTAGCCAGAACAATTCCCACCC
The DNA here is from genome assembly GCA_009806455.1 of Tetrax tetrax. Classification (NCBI taxonomy): domain Eukaryota; kingdom Metazoa; phylum Chordata; class Aves; order Otidiformes; family Otididae; genus Tetrax; species Tetrax tetrax. The sequence continues at coordinate 68,894 of WHYT01014895.1, read as the reverse complement.
TTTGGCCCTCTTCTTAATGGTAAAATCCTTAACATGAATTTATATGTATTTGACAGAAGAGTGATTATTACGGAACCTTCCTGTAGGTATATTTCTGTTTATCTCCTTGTACCAGTAAATATCTATACAATTGGGATTGGGGCAATTGTGCTGCTTTAAAGCAACACAACTTTCCAGTTAGAGATGAACATAATGGTGATGAAGCTAATGCTTTGTGATGCTATGAAAAGTTTGGTATTGACAGTTACTTCAGTCCACCCATCTGTCTACAGGCTTCATATGCTTTATGCAATCCTTACTGCAATGTGTGCAAGAAACGAATATCTTTCAGCACTTTGCACTAGTCCTTGATTAAGTAGATTGTCTATCTCACCACTTTCTTTCTTTCTTCCCCCCATTCCCCACCGACCCCACAACATTTTGTCCCCCTATTTTTAATCACACGGGGACAATGTCAGTATAATTCTCCAGTGGCCTGTGGAGATTCCCATACTGCCATAGGCCCTGTGGCCCTCCTACCACGTCCTGTCTTTTCTCTTGCTTTGTTTTTCTTCTTCCTTGGGAGCAATTTCAGCAGCGTAGGATTCTGACAGCTCTCCTCTTTCACTTCTAACCTACAAGTTTTGCTGTTCTGTTTCAGGGACTAGGTTAACTCATCCCCTGGGCCAGATCTAGGCTGCTACTTGGCCAGCTCCACTGTGTAGTCAGGTTGCATGAGTAGAACTTGGCTGAATGAGCAGAACAAAATTATTAGGTTTGACACCCTAGGAATTGTAATTTCAGCTTCTGCCTTTACGGCAACACTAAAGATTCAGTCCAGGTCCCATGATAGTCAAGCTAACATAAATTGCAGCTATTATGGAATTCAAGCTAGCATTTCGAAGTGTGTTTGGGAACCAGATTAAGGATACTCTCGAGCAAAACTTTTAGCTGAAACTGCAGAGAAGACAAAACTTTAAAAAGAACAAATAGATGGTAGACAGAAAAGAATTTACAAGCAAACAAGGAGAAATGTTCACAGGTAACCACACCTAAATCATACAGAGATGCTGGGATATTTATTGAACTGTAAGTAATCACTGTATCTTCAAAGTGAATTCTATATGTCATAATAAAATGAAATAATCCATTTCATATGGATATATCTTAGCTGAAGTTTCTAAATCCAGTGTCCACAAGAAATATTAAAATAAATGAGGATTGTTTAAATTTAAGCCACCTTGAGATATTTATTCTTGTCTTTTATACTATGGCATCTAAGAATGTTGAAAGTTAATTAAATATAAAACAGAGCAGTGCCTGACAGGTTTTGGAGCATTAAACTAAACCTGAATGGTGTTCAAGGTCTTTAGCTGTAATGGGGTCATCAACCCAATACCCTCTGCAGAACTTGTTTTCTGTTTAGCAATTGTGTTTTACGTTGCGTCTGTGCTGATCACTAATGTAGAAGTAATAACCAATTTATTTCTTTCACTAAATGTGCCTTTCATAATGCCAGACAAACCCTTTTAAATGGATTAATTTTCTCTCTAACTCAGGTGGCTAAAATCTTTCTGTCATTTCCTTGATGGCCCGGATGCAAGGTTGTTCTTTGAAAATGTGCTACTTAATGCTTTGTTATGCTATATCAGAAGGCCATGTAACCACAGTGGAACTTGGAATAAGCAAGATTTCTATTACTGACTGTTCTGGTTTTGTTTAGTAAGGGGGGGCCTAAGGTGGTAGCTTCTGTAGGAAGCTGCTCGAAGTTGCTCCCCTCTGTTCAGTGGACTCGGCTGGGCCTAGGGCGGACCCACTGCTGGCCAAGGACAAGCCAATTGGTAGAAGATTGTTCCGAGATAATGCCTTTGCGATAACGTGTTTAAGAAGGGGAAAAACAGAAAAAAAAAGGAGAGAAGATGTGAAGCAGCTGAGCGGGGGCAGAAAGGGGGAGGCGCGAGCCTTGTGGGCCTTGCAGGCCTCACTCTCTGGCCTCCCGCCGGGCAGCCGACTGGGCCCAACTTGGGCCTGGCCTGGCTGCAAGAAGTGGAGAGGAGATGAGAAGTGAATAAGATGTAAAAAGGATCCTGAGAGGCGTCTGCCAGCCTGTTGTGAGGAACGGCTGCAGACACTAAGGTCAGTGAAGAAGGAGGAGGGTGAGGAGTAATGTGGCTCCTGGCCAAGATTCCCCTGCAGCCCGTGGTGCAGCCCATGGTGGAGCAGGTTGTCCCCCTGCAGCCCATGGAGGTCCACGGAGGGGCAGAGATCCACCTGCAGCCCGTGGAGGACCCGATGCTAGAGCAGGTGGAGGCCTGAAGGCAGCTGTGGCCCGTGGAGGGCCCGCTGGGGCAGCTGTTTTGGAGAGACTGCACCCAGTGGAAGAGATGACCCACGCCGGAGCAGTTTCACGAAGGACTGTGGTCCGTGGGAGGGACCCCACGAAGGAGCAGGGGAGGAATGTGAGGAGTTCTTCCCCCGATGATGAAGCAGCGGCATGAAACAACGCGTGATGAACTGACCGCGACCCCCATTCCCTTTTCCCCCCTGTGCCGCTCGGGAGGGGAAGGTAGAAGAGATAATATTAAGCCCAGGAAGAGGGAGGGGTGGGGGGACGTTATCTTGTTCCCTGTCTCATTCTCCTGCTAGTTTTAGTAATAAATGAATAGTTTTCCCCAAGTCGAGTCTGTTTTGCCCATGACGGTAACTTTGAGGATTTCTCCCTGTCCTTATCTCAAACCTTGAGCCGTTTTTCCTTATATTATCTCCCCCTGTTCTCTCAGAGGGTGGGGGGAGCGGGAGAGAGACTGTGTAGTCTTGTCCTGATCAGGGCTGAACTACGACACTGACTTAAGCTAAAGGGTGGGTTTTTTTGCCATTCTGGATAGAAAGGCTTTTATTTTTCTTCTTGAGATCTGGGGAGAGGAAACAATATGGAACCAGTAGAGCAGAAGTAACAGATGCCATTAATTGCACAGAAAGGTTTCTGTTCCTCAGGAAATAGCTGTCTTGGGTTCTTCCCAGAATTCTTACTCCACCATTGTCTATTATTTTAAACCTATCCTGTGAAATAGTCTCCAACATTAAACTGCCTAACGTGAATATTTGTGGCTCTTTTCTGTCCTTGGTTGTTTCTACACAATGCAAAGCACATTCTCAGCAGGAATCCCACTAGGGTATGGTGTATTGTACATATAATTCCTGAATATTGCAATTGCCCTTCAGCCATTGGTACCTTATCTAAATATTCACTACTATTCAGTCAGGCATATTTCCCTTATAGACAGGTTTGTCTATGGGGAAAGAATTACAGTCAAATAAAATAAAGAAAAACATAGGTGAAGCATCTATGCAAGCAGTAAGATATTGGCACAAAATAATTATTCATTCAAATCAAACAAAATTTAATAATATTAATCCAATAATTTTTGTCCTCACAGGGACTGAGTTAGTGGAGTTTTTCTTAAAGCCAAAAGTTCTGGATTCATTTTTGGCTTATATTATTGAAAATTTCTGTCAAATAATGTGTTTACAGGACATTCATGTCACAATTTGAAATGTGGACACAATTACTCTTTTCTTATTGTGGCATGACAGTAACTGTCTTTGTATATCCATACCGATTGCATTGCCTTCAGACCTTACTGTAGAAATTCCTTTCTTAAAGGATTGAGGGAAAAAAAGAAAAAGCCTGGCAGTAGACTTATTTTGGAGTATCCTATGTCTTGAGAGCTGAAAGGTAAAAAGATAACGTTCAACACAAGTTGTACAGGCACAGTCTGGATGTGGAGACCTGTAGAGTTTACAAGCAACTCCCACATAAATACAGAAAAATATTTATTAAAAGCTCTGAACACATCATCCTAAATCACTATTTTCTAACTGCATTAACCCAATTTGAATTAGCCTCCCCAGCTTGGTTATAATTTCAATCAAATTTTCATTTGGAAAACTTCAGTGTACTTTGAACCTTTTGGCCCAGGAGAGCTGAACCAACATCTGCAACCCTGCAACTCAGCATAGAAACGTAAGTGCAAATCTTGCAGATTTCTCTATAAAAGATAGTCAGTCATTATTCAATTCAAAATTAACAATGGCATGTCATAAATATTTAAGCTGGTCTTTTTAAAGTTAGAGACCTAGAACAACAGTTAAGCATGTACACTGCTTAAAAAAAATACTGTTTTCCCATGGCTCAAGGCATCCCTCACTACCACTAATGCAAATACCCAGGAGTTCTGAATGCAGGCAGCTTTCGCAAAGGCATTACACTTTGAACACTGAAACCAGAAAATGTTTCAGTCAGAAGTAAAATAAATAAATAAAATCAGATCAGTTTGTGGAATCATCAGAGGTTAGCGTAGTAACTTGCCTGGGGCACCTACGTAATCATCCAATTAAGAGAACATCATGATGCAAACTAGGAAGCTATCAAACTCAATGCTAATGATGGGGAAAATCATATGTCATCTGAGAAGGGGAAACAAGATTTGGTCTATGTGAAATTAGTGCCTGAACAGGGACCCATGGGGTGAGCAGGTTATGTTCTAGCTGATGGTGGAGGGAAAAAATAGAAGGGTTTTTTTTGTGTTTGTGTTAGATTGTCATTTTAATTTGAATATGGTACACTGCAATATTCTTTTCCTAACTAAAGATCTGTTGCTAACCTTACTAAACCCAGCAATGGTACCCTATAAACTAGTTTAGAAAACTGTGTCTATGGAAATGTGGATTATTTCCCAGTATCAGTTACTTATGATAGAAAATTTTACTGCTAGTCAGGAACACTGACAAATAAACCAAATATTTAATATAGAAAGCAAAAAAAAAAAAAACCAAGGTCTTCAAATCCCACAAAAAAAAAAAGAGAAATAACCTCAAAAAGCGTGTAAGTGGTTCACCAGCTAAATTTAATGTAACACTTAAATTGTGATTTTTTTTTCCCATGTCCGAAAGATTCAAGCCATCAGACGTGCTGAAGCAGCACTCTGTGGTCTTAGTTAACCTTGAATCTGAAAGTATTTCAGTTGATTCTACAGCCTCCCTTCTCAGAAAGCAAGCTGATATTTTCTTCAGCCCTATTAAATACGCTTATTGTTCTAAAAACTTTATTATAGACATCTATCAAAATAATTAAATCATGACAAAACAATTTATAAACTGTGAAACAGAACTCAGAAAGTACAAATGAGTCATGAACTGTTCTAGAGAGTGCCCCCACCAAGTGGGAAGAGACTTTTTAAATAAGAATGCCTCTTCACTGCTAGGTCTATACTTGAAAAATGTCTGCATGTGGTAATCTCTAGTGGGCTGCGTTAGACAGAAAAGCACATATGCAGTGGGTAATTTTTGCGAAGGCCTGCATTCCCATGCATGCATAATTGCCTGATAGCCCCAGGTTGCATGACAGATAATCTGACCTTCACAGTTCCCCACAATTCACCTTCACGATCTCTGAGATCTCTCTCGTGCATGAAGAGAGCAGTGCCTTGGTGCATCTAACCCTGGTAAAGTTTGTGATATCATTCATGCCATAAAGACAACGTGTTTACCATCTCCCTGGCTAGCATTGCTAATATGGCTGACAACGTATTTAAATACAAGTTATTGAAGTGGAAGTAGCAGTCAAATAAAAGCATGAAATTTTGATCCTCTAATTACTAAGATAAATTATGACTACTCCAGAGCAAATGTAACATAATGTTAATTAAATGCAATGTCACAGAGCATGTACTAGCCAAACAGGGCTTTTTCCTTTTGACGGGGCTCTGAGCAGCCTGATCGAGTTGAAGATGTCCTTGTGCATTACAAGAGGGTTGGAGTAGGTGACCTTAAAATGTCCCTTCTAACCCAAACTACTCTATGATTCTATGAGTCCTTGCAAAGTTCTTTGTAGAACTGGTGTTATTAAAAAGATGCAAGAAGAAAAAAAGTCTGTGCTCACCTGTACTGTCCTGACAATGGCTATGATCCTTTCAAAAAACAGCAACAGTTGGTGGAGCTGACTTTCTGGGGTGCTCCTTTCCTCCTGTTCAAAGGAAGAGACTGGAAGGAAAACCATGCTAAGGCACATGGAGAGCAAGGAGGTGGTTGGTGACAGCCAACATGGCTTCACCAAGGGCAGATCATGCCTGACCAATTTGGTGGCCTTCTATGACAGGGTGACAGCATCGGTGGACAAGGGACAGGCAACGGATATCATCTACCTGGACTTGTGCAAGGCATTTGACACTGTCCCGCACGACATCCTTCTCTCTAAACTAGAGAGGCATGGGTTCGATGGATGGACCACTCGGTGGATAAGGAGTTGGCTGGATGGCCGCACCCAGAGAGTGGTGGTCAACGGCTCAATGTCCAAGTGGAGACCGGTCACCAGTGCCATTCCTCAGGGGTCCGTGTTGGGCCTAGCCCTGTTCAACATCTTTGTTGGCGACATGGACAGTGGGATAGAGTGCACCCTCAGCAAGTTCGCTGATGACACTAAGCTATGTGGTGCCGTCGACACGCTGGAAGGGAGGGATGCCATCCAGAGGGACCTGGACAGGCTGGAGAGGTGGGCCCGTGCCAGCCTCATGAAGTTCAACCAGGCCAAGTGCAAGGTCCTGCACCTGGGTCATGGCAATCCCAGGCACAAATACAGGCTGGGCGGAGAATGGATTGAGAGCAGCCCTGAGGAGAAGGACTTGGGAGTGCTGGTGGACGAGAAGCTCAACATGACGAGAGGCCCAGAAGGCCAACTGCATTCTGGGCTGCATCAAGAGGAGCGTGGCCAGCAGGTCAAGGGAGGTGGTTCTGCCCCTCTACTCTGCCCTGGTGAGACCCCACCTGGAGTACTGTGTCCAGTTCTGGAGCCCCCAACATAAGAAGGACATGGACCAGTTGGAGAGGGTCCAGAGGAGGGCCACGAAGATGATAAGAGGGCTGGAGCACCTCTCCTATGAGGACAGGTTGAGAGAGTTGGAGCTGTTCAGCCTGGAGAAGAGGAGGCTCCGGGGAGACCTGATAGCGGTCTTCCAATACCTCAAGGGGGCCTACAAGAAAGATGGGGAGAGGCTGTTCAGTAGGGCCTGTTGTGATAGGACAAGGGCTAATGGGTTTAAATTAGAAGGAGGTAGGTTTAGATTAGATGTTAGAAAAAGATTTTTTACAGTGAGAGTTGTAGAGCACTGGAACAGGTTGCCCAGAGAGGTGGTGGATGCCCCATCCCTGGAAACGTTCAAGGCCAGGCTGGATGAGGCTCTGAGCAACCTGATCTAGTCAGGGCTGTCCCTTCTCCTTGCAGGGGGGTTGGACTAGATGACCTTTGAAGGTCCCTTCCAACTCTAACCATTCTATGATTCTATGATTCTATGAAAACTAGTCTGAAAACCAGAACCCAGAACTGTCCATACAAATGTATTATGGCTGTGATAGGAAAAAAAAAAAACCTGGCAATTTAAGCATAAGAGTAAAGACCTTAAACTGGATATTGCAGATAGTTGCTAGAGAGGGAGATGGCGAAAGATGATGGCACTCTTGTGAACTTTGCGTATCAGGAAACCAAAGAAATTTCCTTTTGCATGGTACTGACATCTTTGAAGGAAAAGGAACATTTATTCAGCTATTGTTACACGGTATGATAAGACTAAAATTTTTTTATTATTCAACATAAGTACAAATTGGTGTAGGAAGGAAGCAATTTTCTATAATGTTAAAGGAATAGAGAAACATTGGAACACAGGTTGTTAATTATGTGAAAATAGCTAGAGCTCTGAATTCTAGTTCTGAAATCTCTGTTTGAGATAACACTCAAATCCAATTTTTTACCTTTCCTATAAAGCAAAATTATGAAAAGTATATTTGGCAAGAAAATCAGAACAGTGAGGTGTTTTAAAATAAAATTAACATACTTCTTCATTCATTTTTTAATTCTTAAAAAGATAATTAGTTGTTCTAAACAAATTCCTTCAAAAAACAAAGTAAAAAAATCTGGAAAGTAGCTTCTGCAGTATTTTTTAAGTGCCTTGTTGCAGTTTTGTTGGAATAGAGTTATTTATTTACAACATTTCAGATTAAATAATGCAGCATTTCAGTTACAAAATATTATCTTCTCTAGCCTGAGCTATATGATACATGCTCATCAATACTTTCTTTTAGTCCATTATCTAGAAAATAGGCTAGAAAATTGAGAGACATAGGAGAACACTCAGGCTGCTATTAGAACAGACATTCTGTGGTGTTTGTACGCTCCTAGGAAAATTAATAAAGGTACTCAAAAGCAATTCAGTTCCGCATAAGTCCTAAAATACCACATTTTCCAAAACAGCTTATGGTCTGTGTACAGCAAATCATTCATAAAATCAGAAAATCTTTCAAAAGGTGCCAAAGAAGCTACTACCTTGCTGTCAGCAGAAAGGTACTATAGACACAAAGAAGTGCTTCATCGTGGCTATTATCCACTGCTTGGAGAAATAACTGGCAAGTTACCAATTCAAAATAGATATTCAGAGTTTGATCCGAATTTGACCAAATCTGCTTAGGACATGACAGATCATTCCTTCTGCAAATATATCTCAGACTACTTCATGTAATTACTTCTTTTGGGTTTAAAAGCCATACAGTAGCCATTATGATTAGTGACAAAGTATTTAGCTCTTCATAAGAAAGTCAATAGCTCGCTGGGGTCTATGCAGCCGTTCATGCGCATTTTGTGGAGTATGGCCCCTGATATCACTGTGATTTAGTAGCAGTTTGACCTTCTCCACCAATTAGAAGTAGGTAACCTGAACTTTACTCTTACATCACATGCAGACATGAGGAACCTTAGTATTTGCAATTTGCCATGGCAAAAACTCAAGAGTGTACCCAAATTTAAAACTAATTTTGAAAGGGAATTTCATAAGTTTAGCATTACCATACAGCATGAATACTGTACCCAGTCCCATCAGTGTCACATTACTATAACTTTGTGAAGAGAGCTGAGGTAAGCAAGAAGTCTATTTTTTATTTTTGCAGGGTTTTTTTTTTGTCTTTATATTTTTCCAGAAGTTTATTTGTTGCTTTGAAATATAGAAGGATTATAACTTGGCCATAAATACCAGAATAATTTGAACAACTACCCACAGCTGTTGCAATCATTTAAAGGTGTTCAGTAAATGTAATTTCTCTGTGGGAAATTTCAACATTTCAGAATTTGTAGACACTGTTTCTATGAAACAGAAATTAAAAATTATGTTGATAACATTTTTGATTCAGTTTAAATGATTTGCATATATGAAATAGTATATTGTATACAGTGATGTACTATAAAACGTACACACATATGGCGGGGGGGGGTATCCAACCAATGGATTAACATTTTGATTTTGAAAAAATCCAGAAAAGACTCTTATAGTGGAAAACACTGAACTAGTTCTTGAGGACTGTAATTTCCACCATGCTTTGAGGAAAAAATAAAATATGCTTTAAGTCAAAAAAGATGTTATTTTTTGCTAATATGCCCAACACTAAGAATAACCAGCTAATCTTTGAAAATCATTAATGTCAAAGGAAAACTTGCCACCGTGCCACAAGTTGGAGACAATGCCATAAGAGATACTATAGGTGAAACACATGTGAACTGAACCACTGAGCAATTAAGAGGAATATTTAACCAGATTAACCTGCGAATCACTTAGTATGCTATTTAGTTTGCACAAAAAGGGCATATTTTAGAACAAGGAAGTTGAAGATTATTTTTACCAAATCATTTATTTTAATACCTGTTTAGTGGGAAGGTATATAGATTTACTAATGTTAGCATTGTTTTAGCCACTAGCAACAAGATGATAATATTGAAAGTTAATTTGGGATTCTGGCTCTATTATTTGCTACTCTAATTATGTGCCTTAGTGAGCAAAGCAGCCTGAGGAAAACAAACTGGAATAGCACCACATCAGGAGACTGAAATGATAGAAGCTCCAGGCTAAGTGATCTGAGGTGTTGCCATTTGCAGAAAGACTTTGTATTCTAAGGCCTTTGCTTAAAGTGTATTTTCTCTTCTGAAGATTTTTTATACCAAAGCGCTGTTTGATTTCATGACATCGTTTTCAATAATTTCCTAGGAATTAAGCTTTTTTTTTTTTATCCCCTTGGCCTCCCTTCTCACCCAGTGATTCAGATTTGAAGAGGTAATAAGAAAAAAAGGAAAATTCCCTTTGAAAATATCACTTGAAATGCTTTAATAACTCTTTTGCCTCAGAGTGAATATTGAGTTGTGCTGCTGATAGGCAGGGGGAAGGGTTGTACCAATTAAATGGAACCTATTGTTATTCTGCAGTGTCTCATTTTTGTGCAGTGATCTTCTAAAGAAATAGGCAAAGAGAGTCTGTTTAGTACTAATGAAGGATTTCTGAGGAAATAGAAGGATGCCCTTTTACATACTGTGTCACTGTAATATAAAAGATCGTGCAGAGCATTCCACTTTGTGCTAATTCAAAATAGAAATACATATTGTAATAGATGGGACCATTATATACCTGTGGTTTTCTTTTGATGTATAATATGATATAAAATAAAATGTTAATGTATCTGCAGTTTAATTTATGACTTGCTCTTAAAACCATGCCACAAATATACACACCAAATAAAAGGTTGCCTTTATGTGCTCCTTTTCTTCCTACGCCTATCTTAAACTATAGAATGGAATTTAATTAAAGCCCCTACTTACTTCAATAAGAAAAGCCTTGTCAGTTTAATAGATTCTTGGTCAACGTGATATTGATTGGATAAAAGCAAATCCATTTGTTTCCCAACAATTAAAACATTTAAATAGACTCTGTATCCCTTTTGATGAAAGGACATGAAACCCCTGGCAGCTGTCCCTATGGCTGACGTTGATCATTAGCAAATGAGTTAATGTACATTTATATTAGTACCCATCTTGTTTTATTATAATATTCTGCTACATTAAGATCTCTAATGTCTGTCTGTTTAAACCTAGAGAGTCATATAAAAAGTCCTTACTATATTCTGGTGTAAAAACTGTTTTAAATAAGTGGGTTTATTTCTGGATCTGAGCCTATACTGAGTGCTTTTAGTTCTCACGGTGGATATCAAAGTCTGTTAAGGGTGTTGAGCATTTCAGAGTTACTACTTACTTAAACAGTTTAAAAATTATTTAAGTGACATCTTTCAGAAATCAGACCTAATTTACTTGCAGATAACTGTTTTAGCACTTCTTAAGGCCAAAAATCTTTTCCCCAAACCTTCCACACAGGGCATCCCAAAGAAACTTGCATGGAAATTTCTTCCTTGAGATTATAACTTCTGTTTGAGGTCTAATATGTCTAAGACTTCTGAAAACACTAAGACTTCTAAGACTTCTGAGAACTCACTTTTCCTAGCAGAATAAGATCAAAAGTGAACACAGTGTTACACCTAAGGTTCACGTAAGTCTGTATGCTGTCTCCATCAGTAGCTAATAAATGTTCAGAAGTGCAACGTAAGAAACAGCACATGTAGAGTGGTATTTCCCACTGATATTTTCTCAGTGGTCTGATGTGGTCCCTCCGTGGGCTGCCGCGGTACAAACTGCTTCCCCATGGTTTTCTCCGCTCACTCTGGTGCCTGCAGCACTTCTTCCCCATCCTTCTTCGCCAACCTTGGTGTCTTCAAGGCTGTTTCTCTCACATTTTATTACTCCTCTCTCTCCCAGCTGCTGCACAGCATTTTTTACCCTTTCTTAAATATGTTGTCACAGAGGCACTACCGCCATCCCTGGGAGGCTCCATTGGAGCCGACTGGAACCAGCTGCGTCTGATATGGGGACAGCTCCTGGTGTCTTCCCATAGAGGCCATTCCTGCAGCCTCCCACTACCAAAACGTTGCCATGTAAAGTGGACACAGACAAATAGATAACGCCTGTAATTTTCTAAAAATCCTTTCAAGGTAGTGGTACACAGAGAGGGGATGCTACTCAAGTACCTCTAGCCCTGGCGCTGGTTGCTTCTGGATGTGGAAACAAATGGAAGGACTTATAAAGAAAAACAAATCTGAGAGAAAGGGTACCAGAAGCTCTGTTAAGTTTGAACCTTATTGGTAGTAGCTTCAGACCTGAGATTGGAAGCTCTGCCAGACTGGAGTTCTCTTTTTGCTGTCAGTTATATATCCTTTAATTTGCTCCTGTGTCTGTCTGTAATTAAGTTAGTTTTTAAAACTATTACATGCAGATAGTGGAAAGAGAAAATATCAAAATAAGAAATAAAAAGTATTTATTATGTCTGCAATTGCAATAAATTCTTTCTGGTAGTTGAGAACTTGTGACATACTGTTTACTTGCTGAAATACACTGCAGTCAGTGTATTAGAGATTGCTGGAGAAAATGTGTCTTTTTCACTCAGATTCTATTACAGAAAAAAGCAGGACTGAACGTCTATGTTTATCCTCCTTCAGGTATGTGCAGTCACAAGAATGTGACTGGGGATAGCCATAGCTGTGTGTAATGAAATTTTTAGAAACAAGCATCACATTGGCAATCCTGTAGAAACTCATTCTACATTTTATTTTATTTTATTTTATTTTATTTTATTTTATTTTATTTTATTTTATTTTATTTTATTTTTTTATGTTATTTTATATTTTAAAAAACTCTGTTTCGGTTTTTACTTGTATGCTGAGAAGCAACCAAAGTAGCTAATCTTATTTATAGTCATCTGTTTGATTGTTAGTATATAATAGCATAATCATAGGGTTTGTGTAAAATTATGGTGCAAGCTATGGGAGAACACACAGGCTGATACTTTAAACATACTTTGTATGGTCTAGTTACAATTGACAGAGATATAATGTATATAGTATACTTCGGTAAAAGGAATCAGCCTCACTTTTCAACATTAACACTAGTGTGTTAAATTTCTAGGCTTTTAAAAATTGAGACCTTGTCAGCTACTGTAGTAAATTATTTGCTCTCTTTAAGCAGTTACCTCATCCCATTTGCCCAATTGGCATTGACCATATATCCCCACTTGGAATTCTAGAAAAATGAAAGCTCAAGTGTGATGATTTTATTTACTCTTTCTGATTTTCACAATACTCCAGTTGATTATAGAAATTAAAAATAAGATTTCTTAGCTGTAATTTTATTAATTCTTAAAAGTTCTTCTTTTTATTGTTTGTTTTGGTAAGACCTACAGCATTTCAAATATTCCACAAATCTTGTACCACGGTCAGTCAGCAGGGATTTTTCTTAGCAGAAGACATGAAATTGCCAAAAGCTTGGATAAAATGGACTTCTGTTTTCTACTGTCCTATTGAGTTAGTACAGAGAAGTCACAAGAAGGTAGTTGCATAAAACTATTTATTCTCAGAATAATTTTATGAATCTTCTTGAGTTTTCTGTATTTTTGCTGGCATTTATATAAATGAATAAAAGTTAAATGGGAAAAAAACCACCACATAGTAAGGTTTCCTAAATATTTCTGAAGTCTTCCAATTGAAGCTTTGCTTTGTTTTTATTTTTCTCAGTATTATGACCCTGTGGTTATTTTTTTTAAAATGCAGATATGACGAGGTACAGTAGAGAGCAACAAAAAGCCATTGTTCTCTGCAAGAATTATAGAACATGCTAATAAACATGATGGTAGATGGCTTCGTGTTTGTTCCCCACAAATGCATCTGCTAATACTTCCCCAGGTGCCTCGCGGTATCTCTGTCTGCTTTTTTCCTTCCAGGTGCAAGTTGGCAGGGCAGGAGTCCAGTTAGCAGGTTGCATTACTGTACCTAGTCTCATAAATGCCATTTAACTAAGGGTTTAACAAGGTTAGAATTTGTCTAAAACAATAATTGAAATTTGTGGAACTGGTTTTTTACACCTCTCTACAGGGAAAAAAAAAAAAATATAAAAAGCAGTAATTATCTGTGAGTTAGATCTTCCCTTGCTGCTTTGTCTGCAAGCCATGCCTGCTTTCAAACCCCATAAAACCACTCTACTCCATCCCAGAACTTCTGCCGTAATCGGCAGTATGGTTTGACTTCTTCCAGGGAGCTCCTTCAAACATAGCAAGACTTTTCCAGCCTTTAACCATTTGAAGAGCCTTTTATATTTTTCTCTTCAGTATCTGATAGCTTCATCCTGTCAGAACTTCTAGTCCTGACATGTACCAAATGGTGTACAGAAACAATCATTTTGCCACTTAAAAGCAGCATCTTTCTCCTCCACACCAGGTCTTCTCTCCCCAGCCCCAGCCCAGCAGTGATATCTCCACGGGAGAAACATGCTTATCTTCTGCATCACCACACAGAAGGGATAATTTTCATAAGGAGATACAGCCAAGATCATGCTGGCAATATTATCACGGGAGCAGCAGAAACTCCGCAGTTGCTCTAAGTAGGATTTTTTGGGCACAATGAAGACTTCAGTCCAAACAGCTGGACCATTAACAGCACTAGCAGTATCAATGGGTATTTAAATCACGGGAGAGCAACATTTTTTTCTTTCTTTCCATATCACTGCTCTCCTGAGACTTAATTTCTTATTTCCTGTGCAATGTGAGGGGACTGGTGTGTATGTCTGCCTCCTGGGAGCATCTGTCCACCCATCTGCACAAGTCTGGGACTGATACCACTTTCTGGGAACTCCAGGCACACAGTAGTGCGTGGTGATGCGAGAGGAGGTGGCAGGCTGCATTTCTTCGTTTTCTGTTAGTGTCAGATTATAGACAAGGGTAAAAGGTTACAGCGTGTTCTTTCTTTTCTTACCTTTTAAAACTGTATTAACCTTCTTATGGAGGAAATAAAAGCTTAGCTGTACCGTTACAGTCTGACCTACCTTTTTAAAATTAGACCTACTGACACTTTCTGAAAATATCTGAAAGTGCTCTGTCTACTCAGTTTGGGCTATATAGCATATATTTGATTACAGACATCTTCGTCAAAGGAAGGGACTCGTTGAAGATTTAATTTATACCTGCTCTTTATTTTTTATTTTCTTTTCCTGTTGACATCAATTGGACCTCAGGCTTATTTGGCTTCTGATGTGCCTAGATGCAGGACTGGGATTTCATTAATGATCAAGATGCCTAAACTGCGACTTCCAATTGTGCATTACATGTTTACCCTGTGTTATAATTAATGCATATCCAGAGCATGATTGCTCATACAGATGTGTCTGCTGTCATTTGACGTGCCCAGGCTACTCAGATATCCACTGCAGACATCTGTGGGGCTGGCAGATCTGATGCAGGGAGTTGCATCCAAATACCTGCTGGGAGAGGTGTCTGGTGGCCTGGTGGGGTTCACTAATGCATCTCAGATGAAACCAGTTGTCCAAGGATGAGCAGCAGAAACATTCCCAAAGCAACAAAGTCAGTGCTTAGATGATGCTTGAGCACTTGGCTGACCAACGCTGGCACCTGTTTGCCGAGGAGATAAATCCCTCTCAAGGCTATGCTGGCTGGTATGACTTTATATGCAGATACCTACATAGAGACACCTAACGCTAGACGTGAATTCCACCATTGGAGATGCAGGAAGGAACATATGTCAGCACAGTGGAGATGTTTCAGGCACTGTGGGAAATCTCAAATAGCTGTAGGTACTTCTGATTACTGAACTGAAGCTAAAAGGATCTAGGGCAGGAACACTTCATGTAGATGCTGTCTCTCAGTGGGATTCACCTAGCTGGTGGCAGCAGGGTGCAATGGCACCCATCTTTCTCTGTAGAGCCACAAATGAGCCCAACGCTACCCTGTAAACGAATGGGAAAAAAAGTGTGTCTTCATGGAATTGGGTAGTGGGAATCAGCTGAGGGAGTCTCATGATGCATGTGCCTTCACTTCCACAGATGCTCATCATCCATAGAACACCAGAGTTCAATTCTGATCTCAAGTTCCTCAGCAAAATTCAGTGATGTAAACCTTGGTCTAAAGATGCATCTTCAGTGTTTTACTGAGTAATTTATGTGGATCTATTCATAATAGATAAATCAAACAGGATTTTGACCTTAAATTGAAGTGTGAACTGAAGCAGGAATAGTTGAACTGTCAAGACAAATTCCAGTATAAGCAGACTTGTCTTTAGATTGGAGATGAGATTTGGAAGATATGGCCTGAGAAATGATACAGTCTTTGGTGGTGTGTCCTACTAAAGACACAGATTTAGAAATTGAGCCTTCCGTTCATAATTCAGGAAAGGATCTTTTTCTAAATCCTTCTGTCACAGTGGTTCCAAGAATCCTTTATCCTTTTAAAACAGAGTATTTTTGAAAATTTCCAGTGACATTCAGTAATTTCTTGTTGCTCTAAATCTGACAGTCATTCCTAACCATCCATTTCAATATAGCCAACCACAGACAACCATTTATCTCTCTGACCCCTGATCCCCCCCGTTTACATTTTCCCATGTTTCTGGCACCTTATCTCACAATGATTAGGGTGGTTGCAGCTGGCAGTAGGCATTTCTGCCATGAGCATCCCTAATTCCTGCCATCACCTAGCATCTGCTTGGTGGTATCCTGCTCCTCAGTGTAATAATTTCTAGCTCAATTTATCCTTGGGGTAAATATCTTCTCCAAGAATGATTCTTTGTCTGCTCTGTTCATATCAGAAAAGTGAATGCTTTTAGTAACCATGATTTGGTTTGACACATACAGCCAAATCCAACTGTTGTTCTGTTCAGCAGGCAGCAGAACATTTTTTATTAAAGTGTGTTAATTCACTGTGGTGGTCTATGCTATTTCTTTATTGAAGACATTTTGATAATATTATAAATTGTGTGTATCTAATGAGTTGCATTCAGGCAAGTTGCTATATTAAAATAATCCTTTTTAACCTGCAATATTTTTTCCTATCTATCTGCAGTTTTTGAAGGGAAAACAAGTCAGGAATGCTTTGGCTGGACTCTAGTGTGTTTTCTGGCTATTGTTAAGGTTCAGATCTGATATGAAATTATGACGGTCCAGTGAAGTGACTGGAGTTACACCCATTCATTCTACCTGAGCATACAGCCCTGGCTTCTGATTGCAGAGCAAGTGTTGCTGGGCCTTATGTTGCAATGCAGTAAAATTTTAAAAAAATATATATATATTTTGCCCTTCCAAATTTGTAATAAGGAGAAGAGTAGACAGTAAAAGAGAAAAAAAAAATCTTCAGCAGCACTGTGTTTCTTCTGCTTTCACAAGACTGAGATGAGAATTGTCATTGAGGCTTGTTAGAACAAGAAATGTAGCTCATATTAAAAAAAAAAAAAAGCTCTGGTAGTTTCACAGCTATACCTTAATGATAATGATTGAGGAGACTACAAGCACTTTTGGCTTTGGGGACCAGGTTCAGATAATTAAAGTGATACGCACAGTTTGAAATTCTAAATAGACTAGAATAAAATACTGAAAATATCAGAAAAATAAAATAAAAAGAAAGCCCCAAAGAAAGAAAATTTTAATACTAATTTTTGTAACCCAAAGCCATTTCCTACAGAAACCATTAAGACCAATACAGCCCTGAATCCTACACTGGTACAAATCAATATTGTAGGTCAAAATTGACCTGTGCATCTAGAATAGAACTTACCACAAGGGCAATTTGTTTTATTCTTACATAGGCTTCAATTTCTGACAACATTCTTCTTGAAATTGTGCAAATGCACTCTCCTGTGAAACTTGACTATTATGATTTGGGAATAAAAGTTTGTCTTCTGGATGGTGTTTGGTATAAAAATTTTATATATAAATATATATATAAGGAAAGCCTCTCAAGGGTAAGCCTTTTTTTTTTTTTCTTTTCTTAACGGGAAAGAAAATGCAGTTTACAATTATTTTTTCCTTTTCAAAACCTAATATCTGCATTTAATCTGAATGATGTTTTTGCCCTTCCAAAGTCCAGTTCTACTGTGAAAGTTGATTTTGTGTAAGGAAGGTATGGGACACTTACATAGTCACTGAAATCCTTGATTTCAATATGAAATTTGTTCACTTTCCCTCAAAAAATTAGGAGCTCCAAAGCAGCATAAGTTTGGACAACTAGGTAAGATTCTTAGCAAGTCCTTCCTCACAGATAAAGGACAAATTATGTATGCTGGTCTTTTTGGCACTAATGTATTTGAAATAGTAGCATAGGAGCAAGACTACAGCATGACGGAGATGTAGCAGAAGTCATGGTCTACCTTTACAAATAGACATTCTCATTGAGGCACAGAATGAAACCATGGATTTCTTCTCATAAGGTCTCCCCAAAATGTGCTTAGTTGTCAAACTATGTATTATGAAAACATAATCTAGGCATCAAGCAATATTCTTTTTTTCTTGTGAGGTTTGAGGTCCTATTTTTCTCCCACTTTTCTGATCTCTTATACTGTGAGCAGTGGTCCTTGGCAAGCCACCAGGCCCCCAGCCAGCTGCTCTCTCATTTCCCCTCCTCAGTGGGGCAATGGGGAGAAAATAAGATGGAAAAACTGGTGGGTCAAGATAAAGATGAGGAAATCCCTTATAAAT
This sequence comes from Tetrax tetrax, assembly GCA_009806455.1. Classification (NCBI taxonomy): domain Eukaryota; kingdom Metazoa; phylum Chordata; class Aves; order Otidiformes; family Otididae; genus Tetrax; species Tetrax tetrax. Next base: position 50,476 of record WHYT01014895.1, on the reverse strand, counting down.
CCCATCATGGGAAAAACAGTCTAAACTTGAAGAAAATTTAATTTATTGCTCCGGCACCTG
>WHYT01014895.1:35630-50396 GCA_009806455.1 Tetrax tetrax | reverse complement strand
GCATTTTTCCCCTTTTTTAGTTATATTTTCCCAGAGGCCCAGCCTTGGCTGACGGGCTCAGCTGTGTCCTGCGGTGGCTGTGTTGGAGCCGGCTGGAACCGGTTGAAACCAGCTGTGTGTGTCATGGGGCAGCCCCGACCCCTCCTCACAGAGGCTGCCCCTGCAGCCCCCGCTGCCAACAGGTTGGCACAAACGCACTTAAATCCAGTGAAAGAAGATAAAACGCAGATCAGTCTAGAGAGGACAAGGCTGAAGCAAGGCAGAATAACAGACTTCGAATGCAGGTTAGACAAACACTTGTCTGGGAGGGTTGAGGTTTGGTTACTTAGGCCTGGAGAGGTGGGACCACTCTGTTTCCCATGTGGGTCATGGTGCAGCACCAGGTGCTGGTTTTCATAAAATCACAGAATAGTTTGGGTTGGAAGGAACATTTAAAGGTCCTCTAGTTCACCCCTGCTGCAAGGAGTAGCGATACCTTCAGCTTGATCAGGTTGCTCAGAGCCCCATCCAAGCTGGCCTTGAATATTTTGAACCGTAACTGTCATGGGCACTCTGAAATTCACGACTTAAGAAAGTGTGATGGATATTAACCTGATTTCTGTGAAGTTATGTGAGTTTTGTGGCTCTTTAGCCTCACTAAATAAAACCAGAATAGTCATGAAATGCATATTTTATGGTAAGAAGTATAAATGCCAAGTCTGAACATATCTGATTTTATAACTTACTATTTTAGTTACAAAGAAAGAAACGAGAGGGAAAATAACTTTGAAACAGTGCATTTTTTTACTGCCAACTGTTAATCAATTTACCTTAACAAAGAATATTTTTTCTGGTTTATTTAACAGGCTAATGACCTTATCCAATTGCCTGCAATTTTCTTTATGAGAGAGTTTTGAGATTAAATTTTACAAGTATTCTTTTTAACTTGTGTCAATGCAGTGACCATCTGCATGGTCATCTGGACATCATGACTGTATACGGCAATCAGAGGGTAAATTAAACTTACTGGGAATTTTATTTCTTCCTGGGCAAGATGTCACAGAACAGACTTCATGTTATTTCTTCAGGAGTCTTATTTTGACAGGGTTTGATGCCAGAAGTACTGTCTCATGAGGCTTGTTTGAGAACTGAATGACAGAAATGTAACAGTATTATATCCTCCCATTTCACTGACCTATAGCACTTCTCCTTTTCTAAGAATGCTGCCAGGTTCTAGGAAATAGTCAATATACCATGCGATACAGCAAATTAAGAATATGTCAAATTGAAACAGTTATGGGAGATACTATTTAGTCATAATGTAAAAGCTACCTTTTCCCTTTCATTCAAAACATGATCTAACTCTGTCTAGAATCAAAAAGTACTTGAAATTGCATTTCTTTCTACGCATCTCTCCATCGCTGTCTATCTATGTATGAGGCTTTAATGAGTTTTCAGTCAGTTTTCAGTTTTGCTTTTCCCTATTGTAACAAAGTCTATCGCAAATCCTACCCAAAATTAGCATACTATTGGTCATCGCTACCATGTACATCTGTAACAACAGTGATTACTTGTGCAAATATTAGCTAGGGAGACCAGACAAAGAAGAGAAATAAGATATTTGTTTTTACTTTTAATCTGTTGCTTGTAGAAATGGAAAAATATCACAATAAGAAAATCCAGCCATTCACTGTAGTATTCCAGTACAGTAAAATAGTTTGAAAACCCACACATCTGCCTTGCTGTATCTAAATAATGTTCTACTTGATTTTTTCTGCTTTGCCTACCCCTATTGTGTGAGAGAAAGATGCATTCTCTTGTGTTTATTTCCATAAATATCATACAAGTGCCAGTGTTACAGCAGAGTAGGTATGAATGAATACTTACATACCAAAATCCCCAGAGTTATAAACAAACCTTCATATGTGTAACATAGATAACAGTCAGCCATTGCAATTTATTTTTTCTTAGACTTAGGCTCTTCAAAAATAAGTAATAACAGTGAGACACACATGGGATTTCAATTCTCACCTTCATATATCAATATTTTTTGGTACAATTTTTTTCACCTTTTGTTTGTAGGTAGGACCACTGATCTGTCTTCCCCTGAATACTTTCCCACCCCTCCCTCCTCAAAGTTTCAGAGACACAAAGCATTTAGAGTTGCTATATTGCTTTTATATACACGATTAACTCTGGAACAATCAATACTTTGCTCAGTATCTAGTTCAGATCCCACTGCAATGTCCTCAGGTTTATTTTTCCCCATATAAACTGGTTCAGTATATTAACCATAACCAGGGATCTTCTAATGATGTGAGTCTAAACTATGTTTACCACTACATTTCAATTGCCTGAAAATTTTAATGTTTTCAAAAAAAAATCTTCAGAAACGTGATGCTTTCCAGCTTGTTGCAGAAGCTGCTTCTTTGACTCTCATCTCATTCAAGGAATTGAAATCACCCAAAGTCCAACAACATTTAATTTCCATAGTTTCCACATGTTGTTTGTCTCCTCTAGATCTCTACCTGATATCTCAACAGTTATTCCAGAGAGATCTGGCTAGCTCTCTTGTTACAGTCTGTGTCTACAGGCTGTCTACTTTCTCTTATGTGTGTATTGATGTTGAAACAACAGTGAATAATCTGAGTTCAAAACTGCAAAAAAAAAAAAAAAAAAAAAAAAAAAAAAAAAAAAAAAATCTATTATCATTACATAGAGGATAAAAATGAACATAGCCTGCTCAGTATTACAATATTCAGCGCAATTTTACCTTGTACAGGCATCATTTCTGACCTATATTCCCAAAGAACGAGCTGAAATAATAGAACTACTACGTAGGAGTTAAAAAGTAAAGCAAGAATTAGAAACAAAAGATATCTAAGGTATTTTAAACACGTAAGGAAAATTCTGATTTGCTGGCGGGTGGGGAAAGGGAAAATTAGCTAAGAGGAAAGTCCAGAGTTACTATTTAGTAATTGCAGTGAGTCTTTGTGTCCTGGGGCACAGGAAGAGAAGAACAGCATTCCAAGTACGTGGGAACCTGGATGGCTGGGGCTAGGACAGGTCAAAAGGCAGGGAGCTATAACAAAAACCAGGAGACTGAAAAGTCACAAAGTGGAATTGAGGTGAAATGGAAGTGAGACAATGAAATGCAAAAAGAGAGTAACACTACAGAGCTATGAGATGTGCTGAAGGAAAAGTTCACGTGTAAGGCAGATGTTTACGCTACACAGGACAACCAGGTAGCAGAAAGGGACATGCTCCTCCTCAGCTCACGCATCGAGTCCAGCCCACTGAGTTTCCCCTCCTCCTACCTTCAGCTTCCCATCCCATGGAAAAGTGGCAGGAGGGTGGGGGGATAATTTCTATTGAATCAACTCTCCTAAACAGTACATCATGCAACAACTAGGATTTCTGCAGGAGCCAGAATGTAAAAGCAAGGGGCAAGAAAGCATCCAGCAAGAAAGTATGGCCACCAAGCTCAGTTCCCATGGAAACTCACCTGGAACTCAAAAAAAAAAAACCAAAACAAAAGATCTGTTCCTGAGGATACGGCATTTTCCCATGCAAAATTTCATCTTGTTGAGGCTTTCCTAAGAGAAACACCTTATGTTTTTGATCCTCCAGATGGATGGAAAGGAGAAACCAGACAGCATCAAAAGAACAAGCAGAAAGATGAAGGAAAAGCTGTCACAAGGAGACAGGCAGATAACTCAGTAGTGACAGCAGAGAAGTATTGCACAAAATTTGGGCACAGGTACTTTCCAAGGAGTTAGGAAAGCCCTAAAGCAGGCTACCTGAGCAAGGAAGGAAGAAATTGGCTCAATGCAGTATTGAGGGGGAAGGACGTTGGTGGCAGTTAGGCTGAGAACTTAAAGAAAATTTTTGAGACGCTGGTAGAAAGACCATATGAAAGATATGTACTTACACCATGTAAATCAGACACAGGTGCGACCCAAACCTAATTCTCACCTCAATTACATGCAATGACTTGGGTAAATCTGACCCATGGGGCACTACACTTCAAAGGTGTCCCAACAGGCATTTCATTTTTTTCAGCACCATGCAGCTACAGAACAAATAGATCTTTATCAGTCCTGGCTATGTTTAAGCTGGAAATTAGTAGCCAGGTTCTAAATAATGGAAGAATCAAGTGACAGGACCATCTTCCAAGCAGTCCAATAGGGATGATAAACACAAATTTTTTCACAAAAGAGATTGATAAAATTGTGTCAGGGATTTTATGACAGCATGAGCAAGGAGCTGGAAATCTGAGGCTGTGATATAAGGTCTTGGGTACTAGATTTGTTGCGACTGACAAGAGGGAAGGAGCAGAGGTGTGACCATCATTTCTGCATTCACATTATTACACAGTACTTAAGTCATATCACTCTAATGCCTTCAGGCATCTTCAACACTTTTGAAAAATATCCACAAGTGCACAATAGCACCCCTCCCTCCCCAGCATGTAATTTGGCTTTTGGAAAGTGTTCTTTTGTTTTCTTTTCATTTTTTAAACCTTCTTTGGATACTGATAACAGCAGGAAACAAGAGAGTGCTTTCAGTGGTATAGAAAAGTCTTTGAGATCCCCAGTGAGAGGGTCTAACTGACATGGTCCGGTCATACTGGTATGCTCCATTCACACCGACTGACACAGCTGGGACCAAAAGGATTTTATTTTCCAGAACAGATCTAGCGGAGTGTGCTGGACTTATGGCTCTGTTTTTTATCCATCCATTTGCTTTACAAAAGGGAATGTACAGAAGTGAATGTAGGCCATTTCCTAGGACATCATGAGTAGTCTCACTATAAAGTTTCCCCTTAATGTGGGAATCTAGGACATGAGTGATCTCCTCAATCTTTTCATCCTTCCTGCAGCATACTTCAACTTTTGTGATTTTTTTATGCTTCATATTAAAAAAATAATAATCTTAAGTTTACATTAAGAAATGGAAGGCTATTTTGTGATTTACAATACAACACACATACAATTGCATGATTCCAAAAAACTACATTTTATCTTTCAGCATCACATTGCTATAAAACTCCCATTAAAAATGGAGTTTGATAATTTTTCAAGGCGACTATGGAACTCAGGCAGCTAACTGCCTGAGACTGACAATCTCAGGCAACAGTCTAACAATATTTATTTACAATTTTATTTCCCATTAAGAAAATTGGTATGATGATGTATTCGGTATGATGTGGTATGAGCACCATTGCAGGTAAAGTCCAACTGTCCTTTGACATAAATCAGTAATTCCAATAGCAGTTAGATGGCGGACATAACTTAAACTACATAATCACTGTGCACGCTAGAACACAGGCTGGGAATACAGTGCTGAGAAATCAGACAATAAATAGTAACCAAATGAAATTACTTTGAAACCTTACAAAAACATCTTCATGTGCTGCCATGTCCCACCCTTGCTGAGCAGAGCAGTCAAATCATTGCTTATTTCTAAACTAGTTTTTAAAAACTTTTTTTTTTTTGTCATTGTAATTGCTTTTCACCATCTGTGAGATGTTCACGTGAGCCTCTACAGAAATATCATTCAAACTCTACCTGAAAAACACTTTTTGTTCTAATACTGAGAACTGACCCTGCTCTCATCTACTGGCTCTTAGTATTCAGTACAGTTTTTCAGCCAGTAAAAAAAAAAAAAGTCACATTTATTATGCCTTGCTGAGCAATGACAGAAAAGACTGCATTCCCATGTATGCACACTTTCTGCCTTCTGCTATTTATTCAAGCAATTCCCTTCCCAAACAAAAAGATCATTATGATAGGAATCCCACATTTCAGATAGTCAGTGCAGTAACTTTTTAACATTTCACTGACAGAGTACCAACCGGCAAATAATATTTTCTTTTTTATCCCCCCTCCCTTGGTTGCCAGGCAATCACAATAAAAAAGAGGTAAACAAACAAGCCATGCCATGAGCAACAGAATTAATGAAGCCTAGTTTCCTACAAATCTGTGTCTCATCCTTCATCTCCAACAAGGACTCTGATGTCTAATAAAAGGTGAGCACAAAAAAGTCTCTTCCTCATTGGAAGCATTAATGGCATCTGTCTCTCTCCCTCTTCCTCTCCTTCTATTGCTTATTTTCATAAATCTTGTAGGGACTTAAGCATTTGGAGACCTCTGTTCCTCTATGAAACTGCTAAAATTCACCCCCGAGTTCAAAAACTCTTAATTGGGGTCTTCATTTCCCCTGTATACACACGCACACATTTATATGCACACGTGTCTGTGCAGTTTCCATTTTCCCCACAGATTGGGGTAACAAGAAGGCAATGGTTTCCCATACAGGCCAAACATAGTGTTTAAAACTGCTAAGATTAGCGCAAACACTACACATTTCTATTAAGGCTTTTATTGGGGGGGTTGGGGGCAGGGAGAACACACTGTATTTACAAGCAGAAGATCAAAATGATCAAAATATTCCATTATCAGCTTAAAGTTAGCCATATGAGGGTTTCATGCAGCACCTGGAAAACGCAGAAATATTCTAAAGCTGAATAATAAGCATTCAATTCCTATAAGCACTGAGGTTACTGATCAGCAGGTATTTGAGATATTACTCTATATTATACTGTTTAGAATTAGTATTTTACTCAGTGAATAATTTTATATGAAATCAATAAATTTTTAACAAAAGTAGAAAAGTTACAGCTGGCAGTTCAGTAGAACTCCTGAGTATGAGTAGAAAATAGACATTCCTGGTGAAAAGTTCATCTCATTGGAAATAAGAGATCAACATAAAAAAAAAAAAAGAAGTATTTGACATATTTTTTTCCCAGTTTTCTAGAATTGGATTTCATTATACCAGAAATGTATAAACATTAAGTTAATTTTCTTATTTTGGAAAATGGAAGTGCTACCAAAAAACATTTCTTAACCAAAGATATCCTTTGTCAAGTTGATATAACAACAAATTGTTTTGCACATCTGTTGCTGTAATAGTTTAGCGTCCTTCAGTGTTACACAATGCTCTCTTCTATTTATCTGAAGAGTCAAAAATTAATCCTCACTCATATAAAACTTTTATTTACTTTTTGGTGTATATCTGACACTTGTGTAAGAATCCTTGATCTTGCTCTCAAGGGACATTTGCTGTTATCTTTAACAAGAGCACGAGCACAGCCTCAGTTGAAATGTTGAAATAAAACCCCATCTCTTAAGAAAGATGTATTATGATAAGCAAGACTTTCAGAAATTACTAAAAACTGAAGAAATAATATTGGGCAGAAGGAAACCACAACAAAAAAGACAAACCATCATCACCACAGACATTTGTATCTTTATAAAAGAACCCCAGATCTACAAGTGATTTTCTAAAAACTTTGTGCTTGTCACCTTAATTAAATGAGAATATAATTCATGTTAAGTGTGAAACATCTGACATACTTTATACCATAGCAACATAGCAAGCCAAGATTGAAAACCTCAGACATGGGAATATTGGCCACTTATCTAAATAACATTTGTATTGTTGGGGTTTTTTTTGTTAAAAAAAAAAAAAAAAAAACAAAACTTTGCACAAGAGAATTCAACCTAAAACACTTTCAGTATGATAAAAGGGAATTATATCCTAATCACACATACATATATTTTTCAGTCTAATACTTTCTTTCTCTATCGCACACTGTCCAGTATTTCAAACATTTCCATTGTGCTGAAGCACACACTTGGGAAACAGGTTGCAGGATTTAAGACAAGATGAATAACTTCGATGCCTCCTTTGTTTTAGTACTTAGATCCTCTGCTGACTTTTTTACTGCAATGTTAAATATGTCCAAATTCAGATCAGTAAGAGAATCAAGCTTTCACGTATGTTGAACATGATTCTCATGTATACTACTCAACTTCATAGCCAAAACACAGAGAAAAGGAACTTTTTCAGTTACTTGAAAGTAAAAATGTATTCAAGGAGAGATTTCTATAAACAACAGACAAAATTCTGAGGAGTAAGGAAATCAAACAGCCAACAAAATTTAGCACACATTTTAGGGCAGCTTGAGACTGAGAATAAAATAACTCAATTCTAAATGCAAAGTGGAACTTCCCTACATACTATACAAAAGTTCAGCAAAATAGTAACAGGATGCAAGAGCTCTGAAAGCTTGCTATTAACAAAAACCTTGTAATGACTGTATCATAGAAGAATGCATTCCAGAGCAGCTCATCAATATGAAAACATTTTCCTCATAACATCGCCAAAGGCCCATAAATACCAATCAGCTGAGATCAGAGGACAGAAAATGATGCGAATTTGGGAGTTTAAGAAATAACAGGGAAATTTTCTTCTACATTTTGCTTTCAAAAGTCAATGAAATTACCTGCTGGTACTGGGTCTCCTCCCAGTTTCTATTTTTAGTTTTTTTCTAAGTTGCAAATGAAAGGAGAGGAAGTCACATTGTAAGAGTATCATTATCATCACAGAAACCCTTCTAAGACACAGACTTTGGTATACTTTCTCCTAATGCGGTTTTACTAGCCTAAGATTTTACATCAACCAGTCATAACTGTTAAATGAAGAAGCTCTTCTGTGACAGAAAATAAGCATATTAGAGAGAATGTATGCTTGAAAGGAGGCTATATTGGTATAAAAGTACACAAAACTATTCAATTTAAGAGCCACCTAGTATTACCACTGCGGTGTTCTCCCTCTCTGTTCAGCTAGCCACTCAAGTCGTCACATTTGTGGGAGCAGATGAAACACACCTGAGGGCATATCACTGTATTCAGGAAGATGTTGTTCATAGCCTCAACCTGAAAATTGGGTTTTCTTCATAACTAAGCAAAAAAGTTTTAGAATTACAACCAAGACAAAAATCTTAATTTCTTGTCTGAGAAGAGTTCACGTGAAATGAGAGTATTAATAGTATCCAGAGATTAAATCTGGCCAACAAAAACCACGATACAGCATTTTGCCATACAATGCTTAGCTCCAAATTTACCATAAATTATCCAAAACAATCAGATCTAATGGAAAATTCTTATCTGACATTTTGTTTGGTTTGTTTTTTCACCTCTTTTTCTTTCACTATAAGTGAAGACAAAATAGTGAAATGCAGAAAAGAAAAAAAATTCTTTTTTTTTCAATAAATTAAATAAATAGATAAGGAAAGCAAAGCAAGCCCACCCTTATCCTCCCCACAAGTACATAGGGTTCCTGGCACATGACCTAACAGTGGATGGAGAGAAACAGTGTCCTATGATGTGGCCAATAAAATGATAGCCTGGTCAGAAAAATAAGACCTTAAAAAAGACGCAAAAATAAAATCAGACATGGAGGAAGGTGGAAAGGATGAGAATCTCCTCCCTCTACCTGCTACAACTGCATCATTCTCTGCTACCTACAGCACAACACACATTGCCACAATGATTTAAATATCTTTCAAAATAAATAAGCCTCGTTTCATCAAGGCATAACAAATATATACAAAATTTAACATAAATCTTGACCCTCTTCCTGTCACAAAACAAAAACACCCAAAGTGTTGGATGCACTAACGCCTCTTCGTTTTTAAAAGAACTTTCAAATGGGCAGTAAAATAACATAAATATTACAACAAATAGGATCCGTTTTTTAAAAAAGTGCAACTATCTTAAGGTACTAAGCACATATAAACACACAATATCTGAGAAAGCAAGAGTACACACCTTATTATGCGATTACTAGACTAATAATTAAACCAAATTGCAGAAAGGTAAGCAAAGCCAACTTTGTCATCCAACTCTAATTGCTAGACAGCTGAGTAGTTCATCATCAAACTAGTAAGGACAGCTGATTCTCACCCTTCTGCAGGCAAAATCCTCTAAATCACACTGAGGTAAAAAGGTCACTACAATGAGGAAAACATCTGACTTCCTAACAGACATCTGAATCCAGCATTCAAATGCTCATTCAGAGCTTGGACAAGCAAAACATTTACAGCTTGATTTTTCTCTAGGCTGCCTGTCTCTTTGAGAAACCCCTTTCAATTTTCTTTATCTCACAGGTTAAGTCGATTTCCTGGGAAGCTCTTAACGCAACAATCCCCGTGGTTGAAATCTTCACTGAAGTCCCGCTTGCATAAAAGCACCTTTCATCCACGAGCATTGTACAAACTAAGTAAGATTCATCCTTTCAGTGTAGCTTTTTCAGAGATGGAAATAAGCAGCTGCTTAGTATAATGGGTACTTCAGCAAGCAGAATTTTGTCCAAGATGGAACTCACCCAAGGCTGTGGACACGGCAATCTGGTGAAAAAAATTGTCTTCAGTAATTACAACTAGAGATTACTTCACACTTCATGCTAGACCTAACACTTTCAGCTATATGGCTCGTAACAATAAGCTCCTGGTAATATTTCATAATACCACCAATAAAAAGCATCAGCTCCTCCAGCATTCTCCTCTGCTTCACCTAAAGCACCAGCTCTGGCTGTAGCCAGGCAAGTACTGATGGTGAACCTTTACAAAGAAATGATCATACTGTAGCTACTCAAGAACGGAAAGAAATCAGTTCTTCTCCAAACTATTCGCTGGTTAGGTAAATCTGAAGATAACCCGTGTTCCACATTTACGGCTCAGTTTTCTAATATGTAGAAGAGGAACAAATTAATAGTGGAGAGAAATATTTGTTACTATTTTAGTTATTACTCGGACTCTAACAAAGAGTTGGTCATGCCTTCATAAAAAAAGACCCAAACCATTAGCAAATGGCTTCAGAAGCAGCCACAAGCAGGAATTTTTTAGCATGAAACCACTACTTAAATAGAAAAACACCACCACAATAAAGTTTAAAAACATTTGTGGCACAGGAATACTTAAAAATTCACATTTGAAAAGCCTCTGCTGCTTGCTGCTTTGTATTTGCCAACAAAACACAAACTAAAGTATTTACATCAAAATGCACAGAACAGGTGCATTATATAGCATTTCCTTGGTAGAGTCAGTCTTTCAAAACAACGTATTTTTACACAATGGCATTTCCTACAGAAATCCCAAACCACCCCACGTTCCCCCATTGTCATTAACACAACACGGAACGTACAGTGAAATTCAGCAGTGTTGTGCTGAATGTAACTGTAAAAAGCACCAGCTGGCTGTATTAGAAATGGCATTCTTCCAGGTCTCAAATGTCTTCTTTATATACAATGGAATCCTGCCAGCTGTTTAATATTTAGGGCTAATAAATATAATTGGCAGTACTACTGCACAAGGACAAGTAACACAAATACACATAAAACTCCTTCCCAACAGAAAATATGATTTGTTCTTAGACCATTAAACCAAAGATGGATGCAGAGTTCTGAGCAAATTTTATGTAGCTGTCTTTTTTCTTTAATCCAAACAATATTTGCTTGTTTTCTAAGTGCAAAACTGAACAGAAAAAAATACCAAACATCGTTATGCCAGTTGCTCTGAGACCAATGTAGCCTTAAACCAGTGTCTTCCACAGACCATAAATAAAGATAAATTGCCAAGGACAGTGTGCTGAGGCAGAAAGACAGCACACAGCACAGGTTTCCAAGGTGGGGAGTAGTTCATTATTCATTCCATCAGAAGTGCTGGATCACTCCAGAAAACAGTCAGACAGCACCAGCCAGTCCAGAAGTGATACTCATTCCCATGAGCAATTCTTCTTTGGTCCGCAGGACAACTTTACCTCTCCCAAGCAGATGAACTCCATGTTGAGTGGAAGGTGAGTACAGGGCACGTTAGGATGCAAACATGACAGAGTTGCCCTATGGACATGCTCTAAGACTTGTGCCCCTTTTTCCAGCTTTCTGGCAGACTTGATGTTAGCAAAGCCACTACATCGTTGCCGAAGTAGCAGTGCAGCAGATTACTGCTGAACGGAGTAGTCTTCCCTCCAACTCCAGAGGGTAGGCAAATCCCAAGAGTTGGGTCCCTTTACAGGCAGCTTCACAGATACTGAGAAAAGCTTCAGGACCTGTGGCCCCCAGCATGAGAACTGCCTCTAACATCACAACACAGGATGTAATCCTGCACAGCAGACAGCGAAAGGCAAGTACCATGACTCTTTCCCTTCTGAAAGACCTTGATTCCCTTGAAACCTTCTTCAACTCCCTGGCACGACCTAGACGGAGAACTAATCTAGAAATGGGGAGGTTTAATTTGTGTGAGTGGAGCATAGTTAATGCTTCATAACTTCATATGAGAGAACAATTTAATTTGAAAACTCAAACAACTTTCATGACAGATGGAGCCCACAGCCAATTCCATAAAAAGGCTGCTCAGTGTAATTACCATCATTTAGAGGTATTTGGGTTGTTTTGTTTTCACTTAGATCACATGACAATGCTCTTTTTCGATATTCTTCAGCTAAGCACAATTCCACACTCACACATCTCCACACTCCCATCTTCAGCATCATTTCCTAATAACAACTTGAAGAGTCATTCTTTTCATTCCTCATTTCACACTTTCATTGAAAACTGCATTCTCCAGTATAGTTATTTAAACTACAAAGTTCACTATCATGACTACCAGCAAAGAAAATGTTAAACAGTCAAACACTAATTTCAGTCATCAACTGCCAATTCTTCAGCCTCAGCTTCAACGAAGTGGATGCAAGCAGCTATGGCATCCCGTTGCCGAGACGCTCCCTTTCATACAGATCTTCATCCAGCGTCCAGACTTCTCTCTCCTAATCCCCTCCACGTGTTTCAGCTGAGGCAATGACCACAGCAGGCACTGCCTCCCTTACCTTGGCTGTACGCTAAGAACTTTCCCTTTCAATCTCTTTATTCAGGCACTGAGGAAGGCTTGTACTCAGAACCAGCATCCTTGCCCACGCAGAATGGCTTTCACCATTCCTATAAGGCTTTCACCTTCCTGTATGTCATCAATAAACCCCAATGTTTTTTCTCCTAAGGTTGCCCTTTTATTCCTGTAGAAGGCAACATACCCACTCTTTTCTTAAAGGAAACAAGATCTGAAATCATGTCTCTGGCATCATACCTTCCCTTTTACATAGATAAGCCAGAAATAGCTATGAAATGTACCTGAAAAACATAATATTGCTTCCTCCAATCCCTTGCTTGGGAAGTACTGCAACAATGGCAATAACTAAAAATAGTATAGGTATTACTTTTTAAATCTATCATATAGGGTCTGAAAATCAAGCATATGTTGAAACCAAAGATTCATTATGCTTAAAAGGTTAAGTTAAAAATATCTCTAAAAAGGTTATTATTCTTTTGTCAACTGCTGGGTCAAAAGAGTAACGATAATTATTATATTTTTACTGTAACTCTATGGAAATTAATTTCCTCACCACACAATTAGGAAAAGTTAGTTCTATGCACGTATTTCCATAGTTATTTTAATTGAAAAATATGTTTAACACAGGAACTCATAGGTTGATATTTCATATTTTCTAAAGATAAATTTGCTTCAGTTCAGCAAGAAGAAAGTAATTAGACTGGGAATTCTGGAGGTAGTCCAGATATCTTCTCAGTCTCTGGCTAAGATGTTCTTAATTTCTCAAGGCTCTAAAACATTATTAAACAATTACTTTTCATATGTCAAGCTAGGGATGAAAGAGGAACTCATGTCTAATTTAATACAAAATAAATAAATAGAAGTAACCCAACCAGGACTTCAACCAAAGACTCTTGAGGAGCACCATCATTAGTTAAATCTTCACTGTTCCATACTGTAGCAGTAAGTTGAAGATGCATCATTTTCTAAAAATATTGTTCATTATTTGACAAACTGTACACATTGGGAACTGCAAAAAAAAAAAAAAAAAGCATGACACAGAAATACATAGTTTTACATGTAGGGGAAAAGAAAAAAAAACAAACAAAACCAACAAACCCAAACAGTTAACCATAGTCCTGTAGCAACTGGGCAGCTTTTAGGTTCATCAGTTTCAGTCTTCTAGGTAAACAGAAGCTCATTAGATAAAATAGCTCGCAAACACAAAAAAACAAACCCTCAGAAAAAAAATCTGTTGTTCACATCATATTACCTGCATCTTGAACAGCATCTTTGCTGCAGACCTAGGTCACAGGTCATGCATTGCAAGCCCAAGGAGGAGTAAAATGTCTCCTGGAAATAGGATACATGCAATACTAAAAGTATTGTTATATTTTAGAGAAGCCTAAAAAGAACCTCAAATTCAAATCTCATTATATAGGTATATTTGTATACTTACTATATGGGAGGTGGACAGACATTAGCAGCAACACAAACTCTTGACCTATAATCCTGCTAACAAAATTCCTCCCAAAAACCTTGTATGTAAGTATGAGGCTTGTATTTCATTTTCTAGCTTCCTATGGTACAATGGAGCACGATGTGCTTCAAGAGACATGCTACACTAATTATTATCATTACTATCAATATTGTGCTGCAGAGATTAAATATGGTTCAGAGAATTACTTTAAAGCTAAGAAGTGCTCATGAGCTGTAATGCTGAAAATATTTCTATAGCTTACTTTTATTTACTCAACCTTCATTTCTTTGTCATAACTACATACCCAATAGTATAGTATTGCAGGCTTTGTATTCAAACGTTCAAAATTGTCTCACTCCTAGGACCTGTGGTTCAAAAAAGAAGTTAACTTTGCACTGCTCTAAGATACTGATTACCTACTGTGAAAAGCTCAAAATGAAAACAACTGCACAGGAGAGAGGGTTTTTTCCACAAACAACAGCACTAAACATAAATTAAAACCTGCTGGGAATGTCTATCAATACATGTGAGTGTGCTTGACTCAGTTTTCTGTATTTGTGACTGGGGGGGGGGGGGGGGG
>WHYT01014895.1:0-29413 GCA_009806455.1 Tetrax tetrax | reverse complement strand
ATCACAGGGAAAAAAAAAAAAAAAAACCAACCAAACCAAAACCAAAGCCCAAAACAAATCAAAAAAAAAACCAAACCCCAAAACACTTCACTATGAAAAATACCCCCACACACCACCATACCCAGTGCCTGTGCGGCTGTTAGCATGTACAAGAAGATGCTAATAATAGAATCACAGAATGGTGAGGGTTGGAAGGGACCTTGAAAGGCCATCTAGTCCAACCCCCCTGCAAGGAGCAGGGACATCTCCAACCAGATCAGGTTGCTCAGAGCCCCCTCCAACCTGGCCTTGAATGTTTCCAGGGATGGGGCATCCACCACCTCTCTGGGCAACCTGTGCCAGTGTTCCACCACCCTCATTGTAAAACATTTTTTCCTAGTATCTCATCTAAATCTACCACCCTCTATTTTGAAACCATTACCTCTAGTCCTGTCACAACAGGCCCTACTGAAGAGTTTTTCCCTGTCTTTCCTGCAGGCCCCCTTTAGGTATCAAGCAAGCTATTACCACGCTCAGTCCACTGACTGACAGTGACAGCTTCAGACACTAACACTAAAATAGGTCTATCTACTACAAAGAAAACCTTTTCACATTGGGAGTTGGACTAGATGACCTTTAAAGGTCCCTTCCAATCCTAACAGTTCCATGATTCTACTCCTCAAAGAAGTTTCCTATTTACACTACACCACACTTCCACCTGGAAAGAACCAGCACACAGTCCCATCCCATCACCTCTGAGAAGTTATCCTTCTCATTTTGTTTTTCAGTAAATGAGCACACTGTAAAATAAAACACCCCAAAACTATTTAGTAACTTCAAATTACATGAAAATCTACACCAAAGTATTTGCCCACAGCGAAACAAAACCCATATGAAGTACTGTATATAGATGTGATTCGGGAAAAGTAATTTTACAGGTAAAGAGTAAATTACTCTTCTTTCTATGACAGTATAAAAATCCAGCCAGTTTCAAGACCACTGGATAGTCTTTGAAAGCTACATTATTTACTTAAATAAGTCTGTTAATCTCCCCATTTTCATTACACTGAAAATTCTGTATTTTTTTTTAAATGGCTGCAAAAGAGAAATATCAGCTTCCCTGAACTCAGGGTTCAGTCTTTTTCTCCAGTCTTTTTTAGGCCTATAAAGCTCTAAGCTATCAAATCTTTGCAATATTAGTCCTTCCATACGAAAAAAAATCCTCAAGAATTAAACATCAATTATGGTAAGTTCAAAAAATACACACACAAAAAAATCCCTAAACAAATGTTCTGTCTCTTCCTACTCAGCAGGAAGGCACTTACTTCTTTCCCTCAGAAAACAGCATTCTTCTTGATTAGTTCACATTTGTTCATTTTCAGCAGTTGATTCTTTTCCACGGATGTCTGCACTTGATATTGTGACACCATGAAATCGAACCTGCCAAGCTTCCACCTGCAAATACATTACTCAGCACAACAGGCATTCCTGATGTCGTTTTCATGCTTTAATTACCAGAAGTATCAATTGATCTTATTCATCACCAACTGAGAAATCTCCATTTGTGTGATTTTGACCCACTGACAAATTAAAGAGAAATAGTCACCTAGACTCACCTCTTCGGGTACCCAGTGAGCCTGCTATGAACATGTGCACAGAAGAACTTGATCGAAAAACACATCTACCTACAATCAAAAAAATCTCTTAAAGGTCTCTTTTTTACAAGCTGGGACCAAGAACGGTTGAATTGAACTGTTATCAAACAAAGGTAACAGAAAAAATTTTAGTTTCTCAAGCCCCCAAACACCCTTTTGTTGGGCAAACTGCATGCTGCACAAAGAGATTCTTATGCACGTAATACTGGCAGTTGTATTTGCTCCAGAAGGTACACACATTTTCTCAAGAATTTCTCCAAAGAACACATTCAAAGCAAAGGTTTTTAGCCTTTTTCACAAGGTATTTGCATGCCATCCAAACTCAGCAGAAGGATTAGGATGTCTAGGGAGGGGTGACATTTTACTACTACAATATATTCCACGTATCTCCTGATATACACCTGACACGAACCTCATAAGGTCTTTAGGGAATAAGAAGCTGACTACCACAAGTGATTTAACGCATCTTTCAGTTCTAGCAAGATCCACATGCAAATTTGACACTTCTGGAATCAGACAGATATGTAACACACTTTGGAGAACCTTCAGATGCGAAACCAACAGATAGGACTCAGCTAATCACACATTACTTCCTCTGCAAAAGGCAGAAATAAAGGTGTTTTAATCCGGTTTCCTCAAGACACAAGGATTACATAATTATGCCCACCAATTTTATTCTCTCCTCTCCCATCCAGGCTTCCCTCCCTAACTTTGGAACCTATTGGCCAACTTCAACTAAATTATAGAAGACTGGGGTCTCAAAGGATTGCTAAGGGCCTCGTGAAAGTCAGTGGAGAGGTAAAGGAGAGGAATACAACACCCTTTTGAAGGACAAGGCTACGGTGGGACTCAATAGCTGCCACCCAGTTTGTGTACACACACATCCACACACTTTTCAGAGCCAAGCCCGATGTAAGATGACCACTGTCTGCCCACTGGAGGTCAGGGGGCAGTGGGGGAAGATGACACGTGTAAAGTGAGAAAGCTGGTGTACACAGGAATCCATTTGAAAACCTACAAAAGGAATGACGACGGACACTAGAGTAACGGCACCGCCTTGAAGGCAAGAAGCCGCAGGATATTTGTGGGTAAGATAGGGTATTAGGAAGATTAGGACAGGGTATTAGGAAGATTAAGATATTAGTCTGCAGAAAATAAAAATTGCTTGGCTCTGCCACTTGTGGAACAAGCTACTGAATTTAGTTGTCCAGATATAATTCAGTAACATTGACAAAAACAGTCTGAGCTTCATTACATTTTAAGCCACTGCACATAAGGAAGTACAGTTGAATGAACAGGAGCAGGCATTAGCGTTGCGCAACAGGTGGCAAGTTTTTCAAGACAGTAAAAACCCACATAAACTTTGAGATTATAAGCAACTTTAAAGCTCACAACCTATTTTTTCATTCTCTTAGGCCTCATAGTTTGAAAAAAAAGACATTCATCCCGTGCTCCAATCATCATCTTTTTAAAACTACTGCACTATCAACTAACACTTTCGCCTACCAAGAAACATTATCCTTGCCCCATCTCCCATGGAACATCGAGTGGTAATCGGAAGAAGGAATGAATCAAGATGCTGGATTTGCCCTGCAGGTCAAAAGGTCCTGACAATGTAGAAGAGAAATGGTAGAATGGTTCCAGAGCTGCAAGCTCTTTACTAAAAGGCCAGTAACACCTCCTGAAAGAAAGCATCCCCATCAGATCCTCAAAAAGACAGGAATCCAGAAAATAACATCATTTCCTCTCATTCTTCACAGAGCCACTGAAATGTCAAACAATTGTATGCTCTCTGAGACATGGAAATCTAACTCTGTTTCGCTGTGCGTATGCATTATGACACTGCCTAAGTAGGTGATTATACACCTCTTTTCCCACAGGACCTTTGTGTTCCAGGAGAGTGGAAAATCATTATGAATAGGAAGATCTGGTCTGGATTCAGATACTTTTGAGGAAGACAGTTTACAGGGCAACCAAAAATTGTATTACAACTTCTGTCCACAGGTAAAGTTGCCCCTGGATTTGGTACAGTGGGTACGGAGCATGCATTTACACATATCCTAAGATCCCTGCTCAGCAGAGAGCCCAGGCTGCAGAAAGACAATGTCTGAGTAGGGTCAGCTTCACAAGCCGGATGCAGATGCTCACCATGGCAAGAGGCAGAATCCAGAACAAAGGCCATGAAACAGGCTCTCAGCAGTCTAACCGCAACAGAGCCTTTGCTCAAGCATCCATTTAGCACTTTACCTGGCAGCCTCAGGACTGCGAGGAGTTTTGCTTCTGGGATCTGTGGCAGTTAAAATTATATAAAATGACCTGTGCTAGTTAGATGTTTTGCCTCTGAGTGTAGAAGTTGAATGGTGCTTATGCAGTGAGTCAGCATTTAATACTTGGGCTCACTTTTTTAAAGTTTCTGATCCGATCAGTTAAAGACTGAACACACAGTCATTCACAATGTTTTTTCTCCTTAGTTTCCTCTGATATTAATGCCACGTAGCAGATCCAGAAACTATTGAGATTAAAGAACAAGCAATCAAATAAAAACCTCCAGTGATTTTAGAGGATTTTGACATGTCCCTGAGAGACACTTAGAAGAAAAAAAAAAATCTGGTCATAAAAACATATCATCACAGAAGAACTTCTCTTAGAACGGGGATTTCTCTTAGAAAGATCAAAAATTTCTTTATATCCATATTCTGCCAAAGCTACTCACAACACATTAGAGCTCTTTAGTGGGTGCTACCAAGACAGGTGTAAGCTTCTGGGACAGTGTTGGGATTCTCATTAGAAAAATCGCTAGAAAAGCATTAATTACATGTAGAAGCAGAAGCTAGAAGACTAGCTAGAAGACTTACTAAACTCCTCCTATGTGAATTTACACAGAGTTTAAGATCCAATCAAATGCATAAAATGCATGTCACGACGAAACTACTTGAAAAGATAGCAGGTGCAGCAGCAGTTGACAAGCTGGAAAAGTTAAATCCTCATTTTCACAACTTGACCTGAAACACCTAGAGACAAAAGTGAACAAACAGCTCAGCTCCCAACTTGTCAGCTCTTCTGTCACATTTCAGTCTGAAAAAATCTTTCTTTACAGCCACATTTGTTTCAGAGAACTTTACTCCCAATGTTACGATTTCAAGGTATAACTACAAACCACATAATCTCTGCATTGAAAGATTGCCAGTCATAGCTAAGCCATTGAGTCACTGATCTGAACAGTCTTGTGCCGTATTCTTGTTTTATTCAATTTATTATGAGCAAACTCCAAACTACTCAGAGTTCTGAGCTATCTTGGGCATATGAGTTGAAAAGCCAATTAAACACTTTTATTTAAAAAGAGGCTCACATTTGTCTGTATTTAAAACCATGTGAAGTCAATTGCATAGACAAGAAACTGAGCACTCAAGCCAGAGAAAGAAATAAACAGCCCTGAAGACTCCAGGAGCATTCTTAACTAAGTTGCAATGCATGAATCCGAACAGAATCTTTTTGTCTCTGCTTTCACTTTGCCCTGACTAACGACATACAGCTGTATTTACGCTGCTGAATATTTACGTAAAGTGTGCCTGCAACCTGTGTAAGATAAGCAATGCTTTTTGCTGTTGGAACATTAACTTTTGGCTTTGCTGACCCGTGTGTTCAAAACGTTCCGCCTTAATATCCCCTTCATTTTCTTTGCCCTGAATATTTGCGCACGCAGCCTGCAGACCTGTTTTGTGTTCGCAATGCTAGAATTCCTAGCTGCACTTTGATCACGGCCCACAGAGCGGTAATTTTCTACCTTGAGCATGTCAGCCTAATAAAACGAACAAACTGTTCCCAGTCTCAGAGATTTAGAAACAAAAAATCCACAGTTGCCAAAGTTATCTGCTTCTTATCAAGATCCATGTTTGGCACCAGATGCATTTGATTCATTCATCATTGTCAGTGCACTCGCACACTAATTATTTCAAATTGTTTCCTCAGGCAGAGGTCTAGGACAAATGCAAGCAAGCCAAAAATAGCAGTTATGAATAATTATGCATAATTTACCTCAAAGCCTGGGCCAGTCTATCATTAAAACTTCTTGCCACCTGTGATCCAGGCTAATTGTGGACTTCAAATTAGTTCAAGATTACTTTTCTTTTTAATACAATGCCAACATTTAACCTATTAGTAGTTTTCTGATGCTTTCAACATTGCCAATAAAATGCCAATAAGGTTCCTCCTTTTCCTTTTTTTTTTTCTTTTTAACAATGCCTTCGTATTTCATAGCCTGACAAGAAGTTTGCTAACAGGAAAAACTTCAGAGACAAGGTCAGCACATGTAACCTAACCATAAGACTGCAGAATAAGGTTTTTAGAAAAGCACAATTCCTCTGCCTCAACCTCAAAGTTAATTCTGATGCTACGAAACCAAAGCTGTTTCAGTCCCTAGAACTTTCCCTATTACAGCTCTAACACCTTACAGAGAAAAGAAGAGAACTTTCATAACACCGACATTTCAAACAACAAAAAGAAACACTTGCTCCTGCATATTCAGAAGTTATCTGTTTAATTTTACAGATAGCAAACTCGTTAATTCCAATGGGATCCAAAGAGATAAAATAAGAACAGCTGAAAGAAAGAAAACCCACTCTAAAGATTTCCGGGAGAATACACACGTATCATACCAAAAATTAAGTTTACATACCACTGATAATTCCTAAACACCACTCCAGTTTGGGAACACAGTATGGATCTTTCACTTTCAGGGACATTCAGAAAATTCATAACAGTACCCAGAGCGATCAATGCACAAATTACAAGTATTGCTTACTTAGGGAAAACCATCTATAAATTCCTCCATTCGGGTATGAATACACAAAGATCAGACCTTTCAGGGACGATAAATACCTTACTGTTCAGTAAACAGTGTAAGGCATGCAGGAACCAGTCCAGCTAAGTTCTGAAGTCGTTTAAGCTACAGATATGCTTATATACTTCCCTGATTCAAGACAACAAAAAATCTCAAAGCAGAGACAATTTTTTAAAAAAGGTTACATTCAGCAAGAATATATAAGATATTATTAGAGAGGAGACACACATTAATTCAAGCTGTCTTCTGGATAGCTACCTAGAACATTAATTACAAATAGCTCTTCTATTAAAATCAGATATTCCTAAGTTATCCTAAGACGAAGTGTACATGGTCTGATCAGTTCTAAAGCTGACACACAATTCTTCATCATCAACAGACCACTGACAACAGACAGAGCAAGATAACATGTTTTAAGTTGGAGCTTACTAAGTTTCCCAAACAGAAAACAAAGCCAACCTGCAGTGCTGTTCTTCTGAGGATCAGATGCTTCTGCATCTCCACCTGAGTTAGGCAGCTCCATTGGATGCCTTTGCACCCCATTATTTTGTATCAGGGCATCTCCTGCTGAAATGGATGGAGCAAACTGCATATTTCTAACCCTCAGACAAAGTAGACTGAAGAATGGTGGGAATGCTGAAGAATGGATACGGAAAAGGGAAGAACATAAATTCACTTCCTCTGTAAAGTATCTTTGTGGCTGCCATGCCATCAAAGTTTCTTGTGCATGTAGTTGATACAAGATGTTTGACTTTGCAAGTATAAAGTGACTATTATCAAAATATTTCATATACAATCACAGAATAGTTTCAGTTGGAAGGGACCTTTAAAGGTCGTCTAGTCCAACCCTCATTATGAGAAAATAATGGAACTTTCATTTACATATCTTGCCATCTTGCCCAGGTCATGGCCCAATTCCCAAAAACATCTGCAATTTTGCATAACAAATTTCCTGTTGCTGAGCAAGGTGATGCTAATGTCTGATCTCAATTCTGTGTCAAAGAGAGTTGCGGCTGGTTATTACTGTGGATCTTATACCACTGAGGTTTGTAATTTACCAATCTATCTGTGTTTGTTATGGAGAGTTAGGAAGTGATTTACACTTTGTAGAGCAGATGTCTCCAGGTCCTTCAATACCGAATTAATGCAAGTAAGTTGCACTAAGTTTTAGGATTCAAGTGACTTTTTCCATTTCTGTTTTCCACAAGGAGAAAACAAAGGCATAAACTTATCTTTCAGCTGTTTTCTATCCATCACAGACATACTTTCACTGTGAGGTGCAGCATGCCAAATGCTTCTCAAAGCAGATTTTATTATGAACAACTTGAAAGCTTTGTCATGAGTAAAGTTTTCACAACAACTAGAATCCATAGGTAGTATAAATCCCAGTGATCACAATTTTTCTTTCCTGCCACCATACTTGAATTCACAATTTATATATATATACAGAAATTAGTGTCTAAGTTGTATATACACCAGAATAATTAATATTAATTTTTTAAAGCCATGGAATGTAATTTATAAACATCTGTATGCTAATCACTCAACGAATACAAATGAAGGGTGTTTAGAATGAACTAATTTTGTTGTCTCTTTGTGATTTTAAAGTGGCAAAATCAAATTAAAAAATACAATTTTCATAAAACAAAAGAATTACAAGTTCAGTTGGGCAACAAGTAGCGTTTATGTTGAAATCAGTCCTTTAAACCTTAATCTGCTCTGATCTGCTTTTCCACAGGGAATCAATTTTTTAAATTGCAGGGTTAAAATTACAGTGCATATTACTTTAAAATGTTTATGAAAAATTGACATTTACTGTTGACCTCTAATTCAAGTATGCTGGTATCAGAGATAACCAAGTTGTCAAAGCCCAAACTTAAGGGTTCTTATGTCCCCTGCACAAGGAGGATTTCCTTCAACAACATCAAAATATGAAACTGATATTTTCCCTTCAAGTGACAAATAGTACCTAGCACCCTGCTTACTGTATAAATCAAAGTGCATTTCCCCTTTTACTATCTTCATGTTGCTAACTTACCACAGCTCATTGTAACTTCAGCTTTGTGTACAAATTGGATGCAAGCAATTAATAAACGATTACTTTTGAAGACAACTGTTCCTTTTCAAACACTTTATATAATTCACTGGATTCATTCAAGCAGTCCCTTTGCAACCCCCTCTTAATTCACACGTTCCCATTCTCACAAATACTCACTTGACCTTTTCTTCATTGCTTATCATCACTTATTACGGGTGAAAAACTTTTCAGGTTCCTTCAAATGATACCTATGCTTCCACCAGTTCAAAACTAGGAGACTGACCAGTGAGTTTGCTTTTTACTATTAGCAACAGAAAGCAATCAACAACGGCAAAGAATCACAAGGACAAACAGAAAGGGAAACTGGGTAGACTGATGCAAGAAATAGGAGTTAGCGAGCTATGTATTTTTGCTAAAGAGAGCAAAATCAAAATGATGACATAACAGCTATTTAAAGAGCAAATAAATACAAAAGGACGTATTTCATATGATTCACCAGCGTAAAATTCAAAAAGCATTCATTAAAAAAAATCCCATTAAGAAATAGGAGACTGGTTATCAGCAAAAAATTCACAGCAGAGAGAGATATAAACCAGGCTGTAAGAAGATCTCCCAGAGGAACTCCATTAGCTGGAAATTTAAAATTAGGCTGAACAATGTATAATAATATATACCTCAGGGATCCAACCTGCTCATCTAGGGGATGGGAAGATGCCCTTTTCAAGTGTTTTACTTTCCCAGTTTAGTAGGATTTATTTTGCCTCTTTGTGTGATACCTGGTTAGAAGGTCTGAAAGGAGAAAAGTACTGAGAAGAAAGCCAAGCGGTAAGACCATTTGCATTACTTCAAAGAACTTAGAACAACCCGTGTTAGGTTTTAACAGATAGCTTATTCCAACATATTTACATGCTGATTGCTGAACAGAACAAGCAAGGAAAGCAGAATCTTTTTTACTGCAGCTACATACTACAAATTCCTGTCCCTATTAAAAAAGCTAGAAAACAGTCTAATACCCTAAAAAGCACCTCCTGAGCTTCTCTCCAAGAAGCCCAATATAACAAGATGCAAATGGTTAAGGTGGACTACTGGAAATGCAGATACTAATAAAATTTCCACTAATCTTACACGTATCACTGCAGTAGCTCTATGACGAATAAGGTGGGACTATTAGTGATCAGTCCCTTAAGAGGAATGGTTTTAATGCTTGTTTGCATTCTCCCCTTCTAGAGCAGGGGTCTATAAAGGCTGGAGTATTCAGTTATGGCCTCAGTTACTTTAGCTTTTTTTTTTATCTGTAGCATTCTTTTACCTATTTTATGTATCGGGTAACACAGGAGAGATGCAAAGATAAGTTGAAGACATACTCTGTACTGTTACTTTCTACAGCAGTGTTGACATACAAATCTGCTGCTTGAAGTACCAGCTACTCCATCACATTTTTCGGAAACAGACAGGTGAAATACCTCGCTGATGCACCAAGCACACACACTCACACTATTCTCAGCCACGAGGTCTCACCCAACTCCTGCAGCAACACATTGGGCAAGAACTCCAGGGTAAGGGATGGTGTCTCCTGTTTTTCTGTACTTACAGAGCACACTCCTCCCAGTTACAAAACTCTGAGAACTCCAAGGCCAAAGGTAATAAGCCTTTGTACTGGTCTCTAAAAAGTTGTTCTGTTTCTGATTCACGTGTTCCTTTTCAATTTAAATCTGTTTCTTATAGTCCTCTCAATGCTCATTTTTAGTACTAGAGTTACCTGCAAATATTTTATCCTTGTTTTATTACATCCAGATACTGTTTAGGAACTAATGAAATCTTACCATAAAACAGATTAATACAATAAATTATACCATGAACTCCACTATAACAACATCATAGTCACCTTAAATAAATTACTCTTAGTAAATTTTACTGAAACAAACACATTTGCTTTTTCAACTACAGTGGCACCAATACTGCTGGATTATTTTTTCCCCATATGCGCCATTTTTTTTCTCCAGACAATGCTGCTCTGAAGAGGCTTTATTTCACATCTCTTCAATGCTATATCCTCAAATTATTTGTCACAAAACATCTGCTTTGAGTAAATCAATATTTATAGAAGAAAAGATAAAATCCTATTAGTTGCATTTGCAGAAGCAGGCTAAAAACAACAGGACAATGAAGTATCTGGTATTTAAGACAAACTCTGAACAAATTCAGAGATGCTGTGAACTATGGTGTCAGTTACACACAGTGAAATACAGATAATTCAGGGTGAAAAAGACTAGCTGACGTTCAGAAACAGAAAGACAGACTATCCTCCCAAAAAATAACAACTGCACGGCTGTTTCATCTCATCATCGGACAACAGCTTGCAATCCAGTTTTCTGGGAAAGCTTGGAAAACTCCATACTCCCACTCTGCATTCACTACTGCCTCTGTTTACCTTGGCCACAGGTACAAACATACCTACAGAGAACCTGCCTTAGGAGGGGACTAAGGAAGTTTATCTCAGCATTCATGGCCACTGTGCAGTAAGCTCAAAGAGCAGGAGAATACTGGAGAAGTGACAAAGCCTTGTCTGTCACTCAAAGGCAACATTTGTCAGTGTTTGACCTTCAATTGTTTTGAGTTTTTTCTTTTTTATCTGCAAGCTAATTTTCCCTTTTCATTTTTTGACACCCATGCTGCAGTTCCTGAGTATGGTAAATCTCTTTTTTTTTTTTGTATATATAATGTCTTTTAATATCCTGTGCTCTCTTATCACAGTGCAGTCCTCCCCTGTAATAGACTGTCCATAAGTTTTTCAAATTATATAAACTTTAACAGCTATGATGTGAATGAAATACAATGTTAATTATTTTTCTCCTACAAAAATATTCTATGGAGATTCACATTCATTCTTTGCACTTAAGTAACATCTGGGTCATGCAAATTTAAAAAATCAAGAAAATAATTTTAGTCCCAAACTCCCCAAGTCATGAAAGACCCCAAATCATAAAAGACGCAACACTAAAAATGATCCTTTTTCCGGTCTCCCCTGATTTATGACATACAGTTACTTGACCATCAAAGGAGATGCATAAGATTTTAAGTCAAATACATATAATGAAAATACTAAAACTCAAAAATGTGATGTGTCATCTGGACAGCTGATAGATGTATCAGCCATAAACATATCATGTGTGAATGGCATGCAATTCATGTACCACAAATCAAAACTAGAATTAAATATGGTTTTCTTGAGGAACCAAAGTGTTACAGAATACTGTTTACAAAACAGACAGCAATCCTCAGTCCTCCATGGTAAAATGCAGTCCTTTCTAAAATGACCCCCCTCACTCACTGACATGTATGATTTTTGCTACTTTTTTCAGCATTTTGCTGGGATAATTCCACCAATCTCAAACATTTGTATTTGCTGAACTAAAACTCTAAATTAGCTAAATGAGCTAAAATTCCAGCTAAGCTTACACCTACTAAAGTAGTGTGATGTCTTCTGAATTTTGCAACTTATTTTTCATGTCCCCAGCTTCTAGGGGACATGAAAATAGTATTCCACTCTGCAAAACCCCATGGTACACTCTATATAATGTAGACAACAATCACAATTTGTCATAGAAGCTCAAACACATGGATTTGGCTGCAAGTTACACTTTTGACAGTTCTTTGGAGATGCCTAAGGATACAGCAGACACAAGAAGCTTCTGAAACTGTAGGTCCAATACCCTACTAAATTGAGTTAATAATCCTAGTGAAGCATCCCTGAACACTGGTTGACTAGTTAAACAACCAAAATGACTACCTGAAGCTTTTTACTGGTACCCAACTTACTATTTACAAACACTACCACAGTAAAATATTACCTTGTAGTTTAGAATGTGTCAAACTATACTAACAGAAGATTAAAGAACTTCTGCTCAAAAATGACATTACAGAAAATTTGAAAATCAGGTCCATGGAGTAAAGCAACAAGTTACACAACTACTTGGTCTCCAAATACCAAGACTTTTAATGTTTTTTGTATTGCTGCAGCAAAAAAAAAAAAAGCGTGGCCAGCAGGTCGAGGGAGGTGATTCTCCCCCTCTGATTCTCCCCTGGTGAGACCCCACCTGGAGTACTGTGTCCAGTTCTGGAGCCCCCAACACAAGAAGGATATGGACCAGCTGGAGAAGGTCCAGAGGAGGGCCACGAAGATGATCAGAGGGCTGGAGCACCTCTCCTCTGAGGACAGGCTGAGAGAGTTGGGGCTGAGAAGAAGAGGCTCCAGGGAAACCTTATAGCTGCCTTCCAATACCTTAAGGGGGCTTGTAAGAAAGATGGGGAGAAATTTTTTAGCAGGGCCTGTTTTGATAGGACAAGGGGCAATGGTTTTAAAATAGAAGGAAGTAGATTCAGACTGGGCATAAGGAAGAAATTTTTACAATGAGGGTGGTGAGGCACTGGCACAGGTTGCCCAGAGAGGTGGTGGATGCCCCATCCCTGGAAACGTTGGGGTGAGGCTCTGAGCAACCTGATCTGGTTGGAGATGTCCCTGCTCCTTGCAGAGGGGCTGGACTAGATGGCCTTTAAAGGTCACGTCCAACCCAAACTATTCTATGATTCTATGATTTTTGAGACGTGTTTAACAATACAGTAAAAAAATCCCAATTCAAAGTTTATCAGCTCAGATGAAAACTCTATACCTCACCAATTTTAATTCTTGTACCATTCGTTTCATTTTAACTCTTATTTTGCCCTGGAGCAACTTGCACAAATCACCAGCAGGAAACAGAAAACTACCTTCTCATTAAAAATTACTGTCTTATTCAGATTCTCATACCTCTCAAAAAAACCCTTATGCTTTAAATTATTTGTTTCCACCAGCCCCTGGCTGGCATTTTCTTTCTTTCTTTCTTTTTTTTTACCCTCAGAAGAAAACATGCTAGTGAGACATATAGCAGGTATGCAATGAACAATTTTTTTTGTTGTTTTTTTATCACTAAATAACACAGACTATTAATTTCATTTCAGAAAATAGCAATATGTCATGTTTACCAACTAAGCCCATGCCATAAAAATGAGGGAGAGGGAGATGGTTACTAATTTTAAGAAAAATCAAACCTGTAAAATTAGCCAGACACAAATAAATGTCATAACAGTAGCAACACTTCATTAAGTTTGGATTGTAGATGTTATTACACTTTCCACCACCTAGATTTACTGATTATCTGAGGAGAAAATGTAATTTCATTAACAATACTCTAAAATAAGCATTTATTCTGATTACATAGTGATATAACCACAGAATAGAAGAACTGTTCCTCTAAAATCAGCACACTAATGCTACAGCAAAAGGTACTAAAATTGAGATCAAATTTGCACCCAAAGAATTTCCTATTAATATTTAAATCAACAAAGAAGAAAAAAAAAAATCACTAAAGCACACGCACATTCAAAACTCTTCAGACACTATGATTATAGCTGCCATTGAAATTATGCTGCAGCCCTGGAAAAGCTCACTGCAAATTACCTGTCAGTCACAGGCACATTCTGTTCTCATGACTTCCATATCATAAATGGATTTACTTTAAAACCACTGGATGACTTAATGCTGTTAGTTCACAGTGAAACCAGTTCCATATAGCAACCTTTAGTAAGACCAGAACCTAAATAAGAACCATTCTGTAGTAAATTGAATCAATTCAGATTAGAGCTGTTAAGTCTCTGTCATACGTCACTACAAGTTACTAGTGTATAACAGTAATAGTTTCTTCTTTTCCTTCAAGAAATATTGAGATGTATTTACTACATTTTACTACTAGAGATTAGGATTTTACCAGGCTCATGATAAGAAACATCACTCACTGTCTCTTAAAACTAAGTTGCCACAATGAGAAATACTGTGAATCTAAGCTTGACAAATTAGATTCTTTTATTTCCCATTGCACACCATATTCCTACATCTCACCTGAAACTGTTATGTAGTCTGAAATGCCCATTATTTCTAGTAAGAAGAATAATTTTGTACAATATGTGACTACTTTCCTTTACACTTACAATAGAAAAAATGCAGTAGTATCGATTTCTCTACAAAAGCGATACTTGAGAGGTATTTATATGGGTAGTCCAGTAACCAGCCACTTAAAGCAAGTCTGAACGGATCAGAGGAATACATAAAGGCTCTGAATGGTACCCACAATAATTTTCTCATGCCTACTAGCACCAAGGAGCCAGAGGTAATGTCATGAAAAACTGACATTAAACTGAACACTGTATTCATGTTTAAATGCTGTCTGCATTGCAACTTAAATTCCAAAGTTTCTAAAAATAAATCACATTTATGTGGTTTGATGACTTTTCAAAGAAGCTGTCTGAAACTCTTGAGAGCTCTGGGATGAAGGCAATACACCTATGGAGACAGATTAGAGAATACAGAGCACTTAGACTGGTACAAGGTAGAGGAATTTATTGCCTAGACTGTAACTCTGCAGACATGGTGAGACTTTTATACATACAGCCACCCAGTAAAAGCCTTGTTTTGTTATTCAGACTTCAGAAGCAAGGCACTTAATGAAGGCTTAATTTCCCAAATGTAAATTTGGAGGAAAGTGTTCCAGCCCAAATCATCTTATGCCAGTGAAACCAAATGTTCAAAACAGTAAGGAGAGCAAGATCAGAATGCTCGCTTCTCTCTTCGTATTCAGAAATAAAAAAAAAAAATAGGAAGTAGAGTAATGAGAAATAACCTTCATTTTAAGAGCAATAAGAAAGCAGTCAAACTCTGGAAGACAGATATCACACTGCACATTGTCAATACACTGCAGTATAAGATCAATGACTATCAAGTTAACTTCACATTCACTCCTGTACCATAAATCATAAAGAACTGGATATCAATATAATGATCCGGTCTATAGCCTTCATTTGAATGAAACAGAATTCTTTTAACACTTAATGCTTTTTTTTAAAAAAAAAAAAAATTCCAGTAAAATAAAAATCTGATTTCCAAGACTTGACAGCATTTCCCTCAGTTCACATTTATTGCATTTGGCTACTCTGATATACCAGCCCATTGCTTAGCACTGTAGGTTCTACCATAATAAGCATTAGTTTATGAAAAAGTATGCATACTTCATGCTCTTTTAGGAGATCCTTTTCAAAATTGGTTTGCATATACTTTAAAAAGAAGGACATGTTTGCATGATGAAAAGACGAGATTTGTATAGCAGACTGTAATGATAAAACCCATTGATCTGTGAAATATTTTTGGTTTAGTGCCTTATAATTCAGATAATTCAGGTAATAATTTTTAATTCAATGCCATAAGCTACAACTATGGTCCTAGAGTTGGGGGAGGACAATGTTGTTGTTGTTTTTTAATTACTGGTAAGAGCTCATTTTCCAATGGGAAATTTCTAATATGAAAGTAGAGCCAACATGTTGGCGCATGGCACCAAGCACCAAAAGGTCAGTTATCAGCAGCAAACACTTCATAACACCAACTTTCAGTCATGAAAATTATTCAAATACTCTATTTCCCTGTTATTGTTGTCATCAAGTTACTGAAACTAGTAGTACAGTCTCCTTAAAGCTTACCTGTATTTCCAGAGTAGAAAATTAAAATGCTGTGTTGTAGAGCTGCCCTTTGCCAACTGCCAGCAGATGCCAGGACTTTTTGTACTGGCTGCCAGTCATCAGAATCAGCAATTTGCTGTATAGCTTTTTATTTCAAACTTACACAACCATAACAGACGCATTTACAGACAGCACAAGGACTACCATCTCTGACACAGACCACTGTCAAAACACAAATGGGAGGAAAAAAAAAACCTGTTCTCAAAAGAAATTCACAAATTCTGGAAGTACAGGCACCTGAGATTCCTGTTGAATGGTAACTGTGAAACCTGCTGGTACTCCCACACTTACAACATAAAGCAAGACCTTATTCCACAGCTGAGAGAGATCTTTCACCAGCTTAGCACCTCAGAACTAAAACCAGAAAGAACTAAATAATAATACACATGAACACACTCCCCTTCCATGGAATTGGTCTCAAGTGCTGGAATCCAAAGTCCGAAATTGGTAAACTGTATTCATAAAAAAAATTTACAGAAGAGCCCCTTGCAGATCAAGGTACTGATTACTTCAGGGATTCAAGACTAGAAACTTCACCTCCATTTCTGCTCTTGGGGACTAGGTATGAGAAGCAGAAAGAGGGGAAGGAAAGAGAAGTTAGGTCTCCATGATGCAATCAATTTCATACAGATTAAAATCCTAAAATGATACTTTAATGAAGGGGTAAGTCATTGTCATGTGTGTCTGTCTACGTACCACAGATATCCGATAAAGTAAAACTCTGCAGAGAAGGAACTCCCACAGCACCCACACATTCACATCACTTTTCAAAATTCCCTGGAAAAGGCAGCCCACGTGTCATTAAACTGCACACACACATTCACTGCATACTCAGTTCTCCCTCTCCCCCTTTTTATTTATCGCTTCCTATATAAGCATGGAGTCCTTTGCCTTTGCTCCCAGCATCCTTTCGTACCTGCAGTATAAGCTGCATTGATAGAGGAAGAACACCTCTCAGAATTTGCTGCTGGAAATCTCTGTATGACAAAATATGCAAGCTAACTCAAAAATGTCATGTCCATAGAAGTTTGAAACCTTAATAAGGAAACTGAAACATGTGGGAAATGGACAGACAAAAAAAACCACTTTCATTCTGAAGAATGCAAGTTGACATTTGAAGACTTAAGAAAATGTAAGAATTAGACTCACATTTATTAAGTTCTGTGATCCACTGCTGAGATCTGAATTCATCCTCACACCACTAGACTCTAGGAACACTCCTAAAGGGAGATGCCATTACTTTTGGCAGACAAAAGATGCTACCCATGTGGAAAAGAGAGATGAGAGATCTTCCACCACTAACAAAATGTTTTATATTTCTTCCCTGCATCCACAGAAAAGCCTTCTCATACACAAAATAAAAAAGAAACTTTAAAACTGCTTAAAAGAAAGCCAAATTAACAATTTTCCATGGCCAAATTCCTGGATGTAGTACATGCTATACTGCACATACCAGTTTGGTGTCATGTTCTGACACCCAGTCCTTTCACAATTGTGACCATATAATCTTTCTGCCTCTCTCAATTTGGGCAAAAAATTAATGTTCACAATGTATGTATGACACTTAGATAACTACTTTCTTTTAGGGTTTTCTCTTCAGTGCTCCAGAAATAATCTATCTGTGAAACTGTGGCTGAAAGCACCTGAAAATTAATTCATTGAAAAAACTCATTAGAAACCAAAACTGGGGGGGGGGGGGGGGGGGTGGGGGGGTACAGGGGTTGAAGTGGTGGTGTTTACACACAGAAAAGGCTGCATACAGTATTAAATGTATGTAACTTTGGACAATCACCTGTTTTTCATCTCCCCCTCTGCTGTGGTGAGACCCCACGTGCAGTACTACATCCAGCTCTGGAGCTCCCAACATAAGAAGGACGTGGACCAGTTGAAGAAGGTCCAGAGGAGGGCCACAAGGATGATCAGAGGACTGGAGCACCTCTCCTCTGAGGACAGGCTGAAAGAGTTGGGGCTGTTCAGCCTGGAGAAGAGGAGGCTCCAGGGAGACCTGATAGCGGTCTTCCAGTACCTCAAGGGGGCTTAAAAAAATGGGGAGAAACACTTTAGCAGGGCCTGTTGTGATAGGACAAGGGGCAATGGTTGCAAAATGGAAGGAGGTAGATTCCAACTGGATATAAGGAAAACATTTTTTACAATGAGGGTGGTGGAACACTGGAACAGGTTGCCCAGAGAGGTGGTGGATGCCCCATCCCTGGAAACATTCGAGGCCAGGTTGGAGGGGGCTTTGAGCAACCTGATCTGGTTGGGGATGTCCCTGCTCCTTGCAGGGGGGTTGGACTAGATGGCCTTTAAAGGTCCCTTCCAACCCTAACCATTCTATGGTTCTACTTTATCACACAGAAGAGTTGGTGTGTGCATGGCTACAAAGCTACCTGCATTTGTGTGACCTTCACAGAAAAAAAAAAAACCACTGAAAGCCTTTACTGTGTTCATAAAAGTGTAGGCAATAATTTTGCTCTATATTTTAAGACTTTTGAACAGGATTCTGTATGCACTGTACCTATTAAGGTATCTGCTGAACCTCTTTTTTTTCTAAAAAAAAAAAAAAAAAAAAAAAAAAGAGAGAGAATTGCCAGCAGCAAAGAAAGTGTTTTGGAATGGCACAGAGGTCTCATAGTTGTTGGTTTTTTAATTACTCTCTTCATTGAACAACACAGAAATAACAAACTTGAAGATACGGAACAATGCCAACTGGTTTAAATCCACTGATAAACTTCTAAAAACATTGCATCTTATTGTTAGAAATCAGAGCTGATGGTAAATTTTATTACTTTGTCAACAAATAAAATTTTATCTGGATGACACAAGGGCAGTTACAATTTGGGGCAGGCATCACAACAGGATCCAGCAACTGCTGCCTCCCACCCCTACCCTCCACCACGCCATTCTCATCCCACAGCTACTTTACAGAACCAGTAAAAGGACTCAGCAACTAGCCAGCGAGTAACACTCCAGAGATACAACATGAAGCTGCTACCAGCTTCTGACAGAATTACAGAGGGCTGCTATGGAAGGAGCCACTGCTCAGAGCACTGCCCATTGCTCACCTTTAACTTTTCGGTACCTCCAGAAACACAGAGAGCCCTTTGGAGAGAAAGGACCATGCTGCCATACAGATCACAGGCCATGAAGCAAATACGGATTCTCTTCTATTAGTGCAACAAATAGCAGGAAAAAAAAATCAACTTGTCAGCCATATGGCTTTCTCAGTTTACAGCTTGCTTATACATAGCTATATATTTTGAAGTAAGATTGCATCCTTCATTTTTCTCTCTCTTCCTGAATGATCTCTTCTTCTCCTTAGTTTCATCCCCTTTCGCACAACATTTGCTGTAGACATGTATTACATTGCCATGCATGGTTTTCCCCCATATCCCCATTCCTTTCCACGTACAAAATGTCAAGTGTCATCAGAAAAAAAGCTAATACTAAACCATTCCCACTGTCAGTTAGCCCAGTGTGATCTTGCTTGCATTATTCTTGTTTTACACATTTTTAAAGATTTGTGGACACTGAAATGGTTCTTTAATCTAATTTTGGTTTTATGCAAATTCCATGTTAATTAAATTATTCTGGGTTATTTCTAAGATTTTTCACTTTTTTTTTTTATTGGTCCATTCTATCTTCGACAACACAATATGTCTTTATTATTTATTTTGACCTTTTGGCACTTCTACTTTATTATCATTTTAATATTGCCATTAACCATTCCATAACCTTTCCAGTTGCCCAGCGTACTATATACATTGCTCACACCACCCATCAGTGATTGCTTATTGCACTTCTGTATCCGTTCTCTCTTCACAGCAAAGGCATTTATAGCCATTTTCAACTAATGATTTCTCTTCAGACACTTATTTCATTTCTGTCCTTTCCAGCCATGACTTTATCCCACTGAATGTCGGGCACAAAACGTGGTGCCAAGACGTAACAGTTTATATTCATTGCAGTTCATCACATTTACAAAACACTACTCACATTTAGGATGACAGAGGTGGGAAAAAAGAAAAACCAAACTACATTAACTAGCCTCTTTGTTATGTTCAGTGCAGGAGCATTACTTGCACAAGGCCATATTTTACTCTTAGTTACAATGTAAATCCAACACAACTGCTATGTCTACTATGGGTTCACTCGTAGGTTAACAGCAACTTTAATACACTATAGACCCTAGAGCTCTGTCAGTCCTTTACTTGCTCCGGAGTGATAGACTTGCTAGAATAAAAGTGATTCTGTCTCCTGCTAAGAACTAAGTTTCAGAAACTTATCAGGGTAAATCTTCTAGACATCTTCTTCATTATTCTTCTTCTGTTTTTCTACACAAGCTTTTCAACTATTCCGCATTGTCAAAAGCATTCAGATGGGAAGTAACTATGTCAGCTATGGTTATGGTTCTGACCCTCCTTTGCAAAAGCAAAGACCTCCTAACATCATCTTGTCATCTGGCATATATATATATATATCTGGCATATATATAAAAAACTTTTAATCTTAGGTATGCCATATATATATATATTTAAGGAGGAGTTGGTCACTTCCCACTCACACGTCCAGTATTTTACTCCTGTATCACTTTCTTCCATATCATTAACAGCAGATATTGCAGAAGTTGTTAATGTTGCATATTTTTCAAATACTGTTAATACTCAATGCAATTTTTTACTAAGATGTAGAATCAAACTTCAGTGGAAAACATAGTGACCGTGTACATATATCCCCAAAGTGCTTCCCTCTTAACTCCAGAAACACATGCTTGAGATTTTCTAAAGGATGTTAATTGCTAGGAATATAAACATCAACTTTCAAACATGCATGTATTTCTAAGGCTTTTTAAATTCTAACCATGTATTACAGTTTTGTGCAGTAAAACAGAGATGTCCATCTTGTGTGTGGTCATACCTATCCTTTGCCATTGCACCTCATGTACCACGCCTCAGAAGCCCTCCGAAGTCAAGCTTACTGGAAGAAGAAATTCCTATGCATGTGAGAACTAAGGAAGCCTGGCTTCATACAGATTTTTATCTAGTGATCATCTGACACTAGGTCTAGGGATTCAGAGCTTTATCTAAATGATTTTCCCGATATAGACTTTCATAATGGTTGTCTTCCATGTAGATACTGCAGTGGTTAATAGCTACAGCTTCAGTGGGGCAACTCACTGGAAGACGAAGACCTTCTTACACGAAGCACAGGAATTAAGTACATTTGAGACCTATGCTGCCCAACCCCCTCCAGTCAAAAGTGGCTGAAATCAGAGAGATATTCTTCAAAAGTTATTAGGGATGGATGAAAAATAACAGAATTTGTATCTGGATTACTAAAACCAATTTCCTTAATAGATCAAGCTAAACATGGCAGGATTCAATTCTAATATTGTTAAGTGTGTAAACAATCTTTTTAAAAAAGTTATATATTATCATCATTTTTACTAATACAGCATACAGGAAGATGTATCTCTATATACATATGTTCCAGAGATGTCCAGCAACACCACAGCTGAAGAATGCCTTGCACTGACAATACATCTTAGAGGATCTCTCAACCTTTGACAGAAGGTCATCAAATCAACTCAAGAATGCTTGTATCTTAAAATAACAATTGAAATATAAAGCAATATAAATTACATTCTTCCAGAATATCCAGCTCTTAAGAATACACACAGCTAATTCTGCACAATCCACAGCAAAGCACTGAAGAAAACCTCACAATATTCTCATCCTATTGGTGCTTCAAGAGACTCCAGGTCTGGCACTCAACTACATTCAGCAAACTTCTCCCACAGCTGGTAGAACCTCGCTGTATGTAACAAGAGGAAACAACTGGACCAAAGCATTCCCTGGCAAGAAACACAGACAGGAAGATTGGTCTGTCCTTCCTGTAATGGTGAAGGAGGGCAATTCAGCCATAAAAAGATAAGCTGAACGGAATCTTATCACTCCCAGACTTGTTTTTCTCATCCCTTCGCCTCTCCTTTTTTTTTTTTTTTTTTCATAAAAACATTTTAATAAAACCGAAAAGGAACAGAAATTACAAGCAGACTGTTTCTTGTCTGTTTCCTAGGTCTCTCCTGTATCAGTTTGAACAGGCGAATGAAAGGAAAAAAACTTGTAAGGTTTTAATTCAAAAATCTCTGTTTTAGAGAAGAATGCAAAAGGAAGATTTTAATCTGTATATTTAAATCAGTTTTTCTAAACAAGGCATAACCAAAGAGAAAAAAAAACAAAACAAAACCAAACAAACAGTGCTCTAGTTACTAAACGAACTTGATTTCTAAATAAAACACATTGCAAGTGGCCATGCCAAAACTTGTTTACATTTGGTCACAGTACCGCCTTTAACTCAACTAGTAAACTCAGTTAAACAAACCAACATCACATTTGACCAGTGTTTGTAAATATCTCTAACATGCACCAGTTAAAATGCATATGGTTTTAAAAAGTTCACTTCCAAACATGTCAGCAACATAAATATACATAAATGTACATTTTATATTTAACATAAAATAGGATGGCAGACATTTGTATATCAGTCATCGCAAGAGTCCAAGGGCATACCTTCAGTTCAGATGTTTCCTTGCCCTACTGCTGAATTATTTTTGTCTTTAAAAGGACATAAACACAAAAAGATTATATACTTCATACAGAATATATACTTAATAACAGATCATATTACTCTTTTACACCTTCTATATGGAGATCTGCCATTCTTCAGAATAAAACACAACTCCTAGTCAGGTAAACCTGTATTCTCTTTGTTCAATCCTCAGAGTCACTACATTTCAACCTACATAACACAGATTGCGGACCTTCCACTTTGTGGTTTCACCAAGTTAGCTCTGAGTTCAATGCTGCCCTCCACCTTCTAAATCAAGACATTGCATTAGTGCAATCACATGCAATAACTGAGTTTTCAACATGTAGTACACCACTTATCTGCTATTTTTCTAAAATCTTAAGAATACCAACACTCAGCATTTACTTTCTATTTCCAAAACGTTCTCCATTCTCTCAGTTTCTGCTTACACTTTATTTAACAAAACTTCAAAATAAAATCACAAACTCTTTGGGAACTCAAAAGTGGAGTACTCCACAATCCACCCTTTGCTACAGCATGAGACAGACAATGCACAGCCTTCTTTTAAAACTCTGCGTGGATTGAAGATGTGGCAGTACTAACATACAGTAAGTGGTTTGTTCCAAAATTTGGGAACTGTTGTCCGCTCATGCAATCCCACCTTCTGTGCTTAAAGCCAGTTCCTCTGTTTAGTCACATGCGTACTTTGGAGACACCTCCAGTTAGTTCCCAGTCTACGAGAGAATAATAATTCAGGAGTCCTACGGTCCTGGCACACCAGTCCTGTAGTAGAGGGAAAGTTTCCACCTGGGCTGCACATTTATTTTGTGCACTGCTTCACTGCCCCTGCCTGTCCCTCATCTACATAGGACTTTTCTACCAACCTTATTAACGTTCACCCCTCTGGATGTTTTCATTGTAAGAGGATGTTCTAATCTGAAAACCATTTACTTCTGAATATATGCTGCTGAATTACAATGCCATCAGGAGAAGCGCAGCTCAGCTTCTCCTCTAAACATTTCTTCAGGCTAAAACACTTTTACATAAATGCTCTACAGTTCAAACATTTATTACCAGGTTTCAGAGTAAATTAAATTACTGTCATGGATATGTTATGTTTATTAATAAAGTGTCACAAAAATATTAGTGAAAGCTAAACAGGTAACACAAGGATATCAGGGAACATAAACGCTCAAGTTCCAGTAGCAACGTTTGCTTTGCCAGGTTACACATCCTGTAAGTTTGAGGGAATGCATTGCACATTATGTATCAAACTACACGGCCAGGAAGAAAATTAACTTCTGAAGTTCTGGCTGGGATTTTAATTTTGCAGTAAGTGAAAAGGGGAAAAGCAAGAATCCTGTTTGTTTGAACTCCTAGTAAATATTTACAAAGAGGTTCATGAAGGCAGAGTTCTGAACAGACAACAGGCACAAATATCATTGACTCAATCTCTGCAATATGAAGGAAGGAGTCAAAGTCACAGGGAAGCTGGGAGCTAACCCAAGCTCTGTCTCTCCCACAGAACCCAAAGGGTCCTGTCCTTCCTCTGGAACATGAAGGTTGTTGTGGCATCTTTATTGCCTGCTGCCACATGGGAAAGAAGCTCCAAGTCTTCCAGAAGGAAGGCAGCAAGAATAGCTTCACAAGTCATTTACATTGGGTTGCTTTTCTGCATATTTCAATCTTGATTCTTCACTTGCCCTCACACCTCTCTCCACGTAGGTTTTGACTGTTTAATGTAACTCTGCCCAGAGTTCTCACCTTCAGTTCAGCTGCCATTACTTCCACAACCCTCTTTTTATTGTGCTCTTGTGCTCTATTCACCCCCAGGAAACATGTCTGCCTTTTTTTTTTTTTTTTTTTAAATAAAAGAAAACACCCAAATCCAAAAAGCACTCGTGCTACTGAATTTTAAACAAATAAAGTCTCCCCTTCAGGCAGAAAATACAGGCTTAAGATTTTTTGCTATCATGGAAAAGGCTCCTGAGATTGGAAAAGGCCAGGAAAACATTCAGATTCTAGACAAACATGTCTCCTATTATAAGAGTTTTTGGATAACAAGCTAGTACAGGACCAGAATTCTCCTTTTTAGGAGCTATGGAAAAGTAAGTCATACTATGCTGTTATCTTCTCTTTCCAAGAAATCTCAGCTTCCCCAGAACTCATTCAGCTTCTACGTATCAAATCCCTATGTGGTAAAAGGAATGTAAAATAAAATACAATGTTGCTTGTGAACCATTTCTAGACTGAAACACTTGATCAGTTACATTAGATAAGGCACATACTTCATCCCATTCTTGGATTTTTTCTGCCATGCTAGTTCATCTCCCCACATTTAAGGAAGCTACTATGGCAATGAGCATGGCACTGTAACTATTAAGATTGCTCAATACCAAGACAGTTACAGGACAAAAGCATGTGATGTGAGGAAGGTGGGCTTGTTCAGTTTTACAAAGAGAAAAAACCAGGAAGTGATGTAATTGCAGATTGCTGCAACTTGAACGGGACTTAACACAGACGAACTCTCCTCAGTGGTGGCAGAGGGCGTAAGAAGAGAAAACAGCCACAAACTGTGTCTTATGAGATTCAGATTAGGTATCAGGCAGAATTCTGTCCACTAGAAGCCTGTGCAGCACCGAAACAGGCTGCCTGGAGGGGCTGTGCCATCTCCTTCCTCGGGGGCTTCCAAGAGTCTGCTACCCAAAGGCACAGCTCCTGACCTGATACAAAGTTAGCAATAGTCCAGCACTCAGCAGGAAACCGGATGGACTAGACGGACAACATTTTATGATTCCTCTGATAATCTACATCTCTGGAGCTGAGATACATTTCAATATCAAACTTTAAAAAAATATTCCAAGCAAAAAGTGGATTCTGATTTATAGCGTTCTGCAGCCTGATCCATAACCAACACTAACGTTATCAACATCTCCCACTGGTCATCATTTTGGGCAACAGCAGAACTTGAAGCAAGTTAATTTGCCACAACTTTTTTGTCAATATCAACGAAGTCCAAACAGGCAATAATTAAAGGACTGTTGTTCAAAATCTACCTGTAATGTTCTAAGATAAACAATTGATAAGGGATACAAAAGCCGTAATTCCTACCATTCTCTAGCTTTTCTATACAGAAAGCACTGTATGTGAATGTTGACATCCAACTCAGAAAGTAAGCCTCAGCTACTGTAAACAGTAACTCTCCTGTAGATTTAAAAGATTCACTTTGGGTTTAGGTTTTTATTTTGTTTCAAAACAAGAACACAGACAGAGTGATTCCAATTTTTTTCCCTGGAGTCTAACTAAAATCAATTGTCAGTCCCTCGAGGAAGGATGGTGTTGACTGCCTATACTTGTCTAATGTAACAGCACGCAAACCACACAGCAGCACAGCACTCAGCCATTCGAACGTGCGCTAACAGACAACTAGCAATCATTCTGCGTGTCTTAATCACACTTCGGGGCTTCTGAAAATCCAACAGCTGGAAATAGAGTTCTAGCCTAAGAGACATCAAGGAATGGCAGTTAGGCAGGGAAAACTAACACACAGGTGCAAGGACCAAATGTCACAGAGGAAAACTCACATATTTCATCGCCGTATTATGTATAAGATCGTATCTACACAGAGTGCAGAGGGCCCTTAACCCCAGCATATCCTTCACAGGGCTCAACTGCTGATTAAAAGCAGAACACGAGGACAAAACACGCATTTCACCACAACACCTTCCAACTCAAACCAACCACGCCAAGAACTGAATTATCCGTCGCCTGCCACGCTCCGCAGCTGGATGGCGCACCTAGAGGGAACCACAGCAGGTGCCTGAAAGGCCGTGGCAAAGCCTGACCACGCGGGAGCCAAAAGGTACCGGCCATGAGCCCACGCCCCGCCATCGCCCGGGGGACTGGGTACGGCAGCGCGGCGGGGAGGGGGTCGTGGGGGGGCCGCGCTGAGGGGACAGCGCCACCTGCCGAGAGCCGCCCGCGCCGCGGAAGAGGCCGGGGTCGGCGGGGCCGCTCCGCTCGGAGCCCCGCTGCCTGAACCCGCGCCTCTTCTTCGCTTTTGGCTACCGCTGAGGCTGCTAATGCTAGGAGGGGGCCGTAGAGGAGTGCAAAGTGCTGTCCAAAACACTGTCCTAGTGCACCCCCTCCCCCTCTACACCCCCGTGAAGTTTTTAATCCTCCCCGCGCCCCCGGGAAACCCGCCGCCCTTCTCTCTGCGGCCCCTGAGGGGAGGCGGGGGGGCCCCTAACGGCCAGCCCTGCGCGGGATCGCCGCTCCAACGGCCGCAGCGGGTGCGGCCGTTGGAGGGGTAACGGCCGCAGCGGGTGCGGCCGTTGGAGGGGTAACGGCCCGCAGGCTCTGAGGGAGGCAGGGAGCTCCCGCACGGGCCTTCGCCCAGGTGCCCCCCGTTCCTCCCGGCTGCTGCTCAGCCGCCTTCCAGCCGCGGGTCCGAGCCTGGCGTGGGCCGCAGCCCCGCCACCGCCCGGGGCCGAGCGGCCGCCGGCGTAGGGAAGGGAAAGGGAACCGGCGGGAAGCCCCTGACACCGCTCCCCTGGGGGGCTTCTCCCCGCCGCTGCTCCTCACGTTTTCGAAAGGCTAACAGGGAAATGACCCCGGGGAAGTTAAAGGGTGCGAAAGTAGGAGACTGATCAACAGAATCCTCAGGCTGTTTTCACAAACAACTTTGAAAAATTGGGTGGGGGGGCTGAAATTAAGCAACATACTAGACTGTATTCTCAGTCTCCCTGCCTTAGCCTAGCAGCCGGCAAGGCATCAGCGCACTTGCACGGCGACTCACCAGTCCTTTTCAAAAGAACAATTTTAAGTTGTAGAAAACACGATTCTACACGAACAATCATTTCACACTGAATATTTTCAGAAACCTGGAGGAAAAAAAATTTATAAGTAAAATAAATGACCTACCAAAACTATTTAGACCATAAAAAAATAATGCACTACGCAGCAAAACTATCAGGTGAAAACATTTATGGGCGTTTTTAACTGGAGACTGTAGCCCCTCTTCTTGCGGCCTTGATGTTATAAAAACAGTCTTAAAATCGACCGTACTGTGCCCTTGTGATAAATAATGGTGCATTTCATGACAGTTACTGTATTTACTCTGTTCTATTCTGGTTTATGCAAATAAATTCAGCACAAAAGAAAATGAATAAAGTAAGCATTTTCTTTACAAAGGGAAAAATATCGCATGGTGATCAGGCCATTTGAGAGAACTTCTCACAAACGGCCTGCATTTATGCTGACAGGGCTGATAGAAATAAAATTCTGCCCATGAGGAGAATGATGTCGTTTCTAAGCTTTGAAAGTTAAAAAGAAAAAATTGGAAGCTGAAGTATCTGCAATTCCAACTCTAAATAAGATCTTTATTTAACATGTGGAACAGAAGCCAAAACTTGGCTTTTTTTTTTTTTTTTTTTTTTTTTTTATTTGAAACCACGGAAAACTGATACCCAACATTCAGCAACCCATTACCAGTAAGTAAAGTGACTGATGAGGCTAATGAAATATGGGAGATTTTTCCATATTATTCATTATAAAAAATGGTAGAAGGACATTGCACTTATTGTCCATTCAGCTTTTTTTGCTGTTGCCTTTTAAAAAAAAAAAACAGAAATCTCATAATTTCAAGTAATATGATAAAAATATAGTTTGTCCCTCCCTTAGGGGTGATCATGGAATAGAAATTAGCACATTTTTTACTTTATGTAAAGTTAAAAGTTGTTTTTAAAGTGTACCAAACACAGTACCATTACAATTATATTGAATGTCTCAAACTAATGAAATACAGTCTACAATTATAAAAAACAACACATATGAAGAATATCAGTGCTCCACATTTTAAAAAGACATTTCTTTCTGATAACGATTCCTAACAAGAGACAGTCATAAATACAATTGTGAAGTAATATACATGATCACAAGTTTTTTTTCAAAACATTTCCCCCGTTTGTTTATTCAACTCCACCTATTATTTTTTATTTAAACTTCTGTTTTAAATGCATGTTTAATACAAGCAGCTGAAGACAGTGTGCAGATGAAACAAAAGTCAAAGCCAGCTAAGGAACACCAAAAGTACATTCTACCCTTGACTACTTGCATACTGCTTCTGAAGACATCAAGGAAACTTTTGTATTGTATTCAGAAAAGCAGTACTAAACAATGTGGTCATCAATTTAACAATATTATAATTAAAATTATCATCTGACATATCTCAGCTTTATAGTGCTAAAAGTAAAACCTATTAGAAAAGTAAAACCTATTGGTACAGTACAGATGAATTTATTTTTCAACATGTTCAGATTTTGTGCGTAAGCAGCACCCACAAACTGAAAAACCCACCATTGCATTCTGATTCAAGGCTCTGAGTGTGAATTTAGAGATTTTAGTTCGAAAGAGAGATTAAGTGTCCCTCTCCAAAGCAAAACCATTCACATTACAGTAATAAAAATAAATCCAAATAGTTTTATTCTAGTAGGAAGAAAACCAAAAGTCTAACAGTGAGAAGCAGCACGTGCTTGATTACAGAAATTTGTAGGTGAAGGGAAGAACTTAGGAAAGCTATAGCAGAAGTGCTCTTAACACCATGTCTTTCATTATGCAAAAAAAAGGAGAACAAAATGAAACATATACTTTCAATGCACCCTAAAAACAAGTATCTTACTAGGAAAAAAAAAAAAAAAAAAAAAAAAA
>WHYT01014894.1:134346-177689 GCA_009806455.1 Tetrax tetrax | reverse complement strand
TTTCCAGGGATGGGGCATCCACCACCTCTCTGGGCAACCTGTTCCAGTGCTCTACAACTCTCATTGTAAAAATTTTTTTTCTAATATCTAATCTAAACCTACCTTCTTCTAATTTAAACCCATTACCCCTTGTCCTATCACAACAGGCCCTACTGAACAGCCTCTCCCCATCTTTCTTGTAGGCCCCCTTGAGGTATTGGAAGACCGCCTTTCACTGGCTTTTCTCTTGTTCTCTTATGTCATGGGCTAGAATGGAACAAAACTGTCAATCATTGAAATCTCAGGTTTCACTCAATTGCTCTGGATGGACTTTTTCCAAACTCTGCTGCCAATCGTCTTTGGAATAACTTGTATGTTTCAAAATTATCATTGCAAAAAAGCCTTCCTGGAACTATGAAGCATCCTCATTTCAAATGAGAAATATTTAGGCAATGTAATAATGCTATTCTTTGCTTTGTAGAGCAGAGCAAAAGTGTTAGGTACCTGCTTTTTACCCCTGAGCTGAAATTTCTCCTGTTTGTTTGCTTTAGCAGCAATGAGGATGCAAACAATGAATTGGCAAGATCTTACAAATGCTGAATATGATTTTATTCTTGTTTTAAATGCCTCCAGTTTTCTTTTCACGTTCAAAGCAGCAGACAGGTCAAATGACTGCATTCCTGCTGAAAAGGACTTAAGTCCAATGTTTACAAGAATTGTTTACTTACATGGGCACTTTGAAGTTTTTACTGGTA
This sequence comes from Tetrax tetrax, assembly GCA_009806455.1. NCBI lineage: Eukaryota > Metazoa > Chordata > Aves > Otidiformes > Otididae > Tetrax > Tetrax tetrax. Next base: position 176,955 of record WHYT01014894.1, on the reverse strand, counting down.
ATCAGGAGTTTAATAGATAAATCTACTTGTAACTGTTTTCTCCTTTACACATACCTGCATTTCCTTAGGCAGTATGGACATTAGGACATGTCCTGTCATAAGTGGTCAGTCTCAACCAGCACGACTAACCTATGTGCTTACATTACCTCTTTCAATCTCTGTGAGATATATTGAAATATAACTTGAAATCTAATGGCTTAAAACCAAAATGTATGGGAAGTGATACATATTGGACAGTTCATTTTGGTGTGCTTACTGCACACGAAATTTTCCTTTTATGTCTTTATTTTGCTGGGAAATGATGTGCCTCTGTTCTTATGATTTGTTGCTAACAGTTTATATCATTTTCATTGTTGCCTTTAAGTTTCAAGATTACAAATAAGATAAAGAGCCTGGACTGTACCTAATAAAGCACTTCCTTACCTGCTACACAACTTCAAGCACTACATGGCTTTGTCATTATCTTGTTGGGAGCCCAGCGTGCAGTGAGTTGCAGGATTGAGGTACTTGTTTAGCTGTCTTTAAAGCACTATGAAACTTCTGTTAAATAATATTTAGTTAATAATATTTATTGGTAAGGATATTTGCCAGAGCAATTTCACTACCTTGTTTAAAATACCATACGCTTCATGTAAGAAAATGCAGTGTTGTAAATATAAAAGAAATCCTGTCAAATAGTTGTATTCTTACTCCTTGTATGCTCTGGCTTGGCAATTTTCATGATTTTTCTGATTTATTTTTTTCAGCAGAAATCCTGTGCTATTATAGCTCAGGTAGAGACTTTCCTTTCTATTCAGCTGTGTCACACTGCTAACACAGGTTGATCTGGCAAATCAGGTGAGCCATGTAGAAACCTCCATGCAGTTACGGTTCTTCCAATTTATAGGATGAATTGTTTTTTAAAAGCTTGTCTTTTTTTTTCCTCCACTATAAGTACTCCTAAGTGACACCTGAATAAATAGGTTTCCTACAATGACAACAATTGTCTCTAATTTCTGGTTAACTTGTTCATTCCTACCATAGTTTTGCAAAAGTTCTGATGCTTTCTGAAAATGAGGGAGAGGAAGCATTTTAAGAACTCTTTCAAATTTTTTATTGCAGTGGAAGTGTGTAAACTGTAAGGACTTACAGCATCACTGAAATAAAATATTAAATAATCACTATTTTTATACAGTTGTAAACTTTGTAAACAACATACTTAAGGATGACAAATGTCTCATTTTCACATATCAGTCACGTAAGACACTGCTGAATCTGGGCCATTTAACTAAAGAAGTGAAAGGGTCTGACTCTTCATCTGTCGAATTCCCATGGGTATAAGTTCAATAAGAGCAGTACTACCCTCCTTGATTGTTTCCTAGATATTGCTAATCTATATTTAAGCCCTGTGTTTTATTTAAACTTGCAAATTAATTTTCTTTAACATCTGTGTAAAACAGATTAGAATTAATGAAGTCTGGCCCCCTTATGGGTTAGCGTGAGTGAAATAATTACTCTTCAGCAGCACAGGATGTATTGTACTGGACTTTCTGGCTGCAGTTAACAGTAAGAAGTCAAAGGAAGTTCAGGAAATACCAGAATTCTTGAACTGCATTACAAAATTTAGGTTTGCAGTTTTGCTTTATGAACATTAAAAATGCATTTGCTAGGCTTACTTAGCTAATAATCACTGCTAATAATAACTATGGAAAATTACCCACATAAATTGAATATAGGAATATTCTAATTTAGAACCTGAAACTGATTACAGAAAAATTAGTTCCTAAGGATGTGATAAGGATGCTACTCTTTAAAATAATGCTAATTCAGGTATCATCAGCTGGTCTAAATTCAAAGTGAAGAAATGTCTTCCCAAATCCTTTTGGCACCTGTAAGAAGCTACCACTATTGGCTACAACAGCTTACCATACCAGGTGTATTCAAAGGCCAAAGTTTCGTTTGGCCTCAGCTGAAAAAGGATCCAGCTACAAAGACAGACAAGGTATTACTGTGGGTGCAGATACTGGCAGTGTAATTAACTGAAAGCATTTAAAAGGAAAATCCAGTAGCAAAAGATTTATTTCTTTATTGGGCGAAATAAAATTCACTAAGGCTTTTATGTAAAACCCTAGTTGATCTTCAATGCTAACAAATTTGCTTGTACAGATATTTTGCAGAGTGGGCTTCTACCAATCCCCATTAAACCTGCTGGCACCGACATCGGAAAGTCTGTCTTGATGTCTCGCAGCCTTCTCACGGTTCCATGACAGCTCTTCCTGCTTAATCCCTCAGGGCAATCCGGGAGACCTTAATTAGAGAGATTCCCTACTGTTATATTGCTTTGTTTTTTTTTTTCTTCTCAGAATGATTGCTAGCAGGAAAAATGAGATGTGGCTGCCCTATTTGGTACATATGATAGCCCAATCCACATTTATCTGGATGTCTGCTCTGTAGGGGTACTTTCCAGTATGACACTTTCCTTGACAGCAGCTCAGAGTGCGGTCTGAGGAACAAGCTGCTGGCTCTCTCCTGGATCATAATCTATTGTGAAGAATGCTTTTTAAGCCCCTTTTTTGCCCCGCAGCCTTTCCACATGGCCATGCTGTGGGTACTAAGTACTGTGAAGCCTGAGCGGTGCTCACAGCTCCTGCACCAGCCCAGCAGCCAAGCCTGAGACAGTCTCGTAGGCTGCCTGCATGCAGACTGGTGTTCAGTCTATGATGGAAGCAAAAGAAAAACACTACTTTTAGGACTGATGGGGAAGATGATGGGAAACACAGTGAAAAGTTGTTTTGCAGATAGGTTTGCTAACCTGTGAAATTCACCAGTCCTCCCTCAGACCTGTGTCAACCTGCAGGAGATGCTGGAGGTCCTAGGTCCAGTCCCTTGCCCAACAGTTTCCACTGCTGCATCTGGAGCCCCAAAAGAAGGCCTGAGATTTGGGGCATCCCACCTAACCCTGTGCTGCCCTGCATGAGAGGGATCTTATAATTTCTGGGTCCATAGCATGAACTGAGGAAAGGTGTGTGGCAAGTGCTGAAGCTGGCAGCGGGCAGCATCCCAACCCATGCCTCTGAAACAGCATCCAAGTACTTCCCTGGAGCAAGGTGCCACACAGCCATCAACCCATCCTGCTGCAGAGACAAGGCATGCAGGAGTGCCAAATGGGTAGGCAGGGTCTGTGGGATGCACCTGGGCCTCCCAGTAGACCCCAAGAGCTGCAACCTGCTGGATCCAAGCAAGACCTAAGCGTTCATATCCCTGACAATGTTGCAGTACTTTGCAAGCACGATATGATAGCAGTGTTTCAATACCCCATTGCATGAGATAAAACACTGTAGAGCTGACATATCTTCCTGCAGCAGGTACTTGCTCCTTCAATTTTTTTTCCACCCACACACTGACCCTGATCAAAACTGAGCAGATTGTGTGGCTCTGCAGTAGTTTTTGTTTGAGTGGACTCAGATATATCTTTATCCTTGATTGGCACAGCTGTAACTGGCAAAGGCATTTGTTAAAGGGAGGGGTGAGATGGAGGGTTTTTTCATTTCTTATGACCCTCATTTCTTCTTACATACTACTTCTTCACGCTCAACCTCTGCAAATAGTCTGTCTCAACAGCTTTTGTTTTCTGGGGTAGGGAACAGAGCAGTGAAAGAATGCCTTCAATGCCAGAAACTGCTGAATGGGTTTACCTATAAAATGGGGTTTGTTTAGCCTAAGGAAGAGAAGGTAATAGGAAGATTTTCTTGTACACCCCTGCCTAATGTGAGGGCATAGGGAAGATTGAGTCAGACTGCTCTTGAAGGTGCACAGTGATAAGAGAAGCAACAGGCAAAAGTTGTAACAAGAGAAATTGCAGATATGAAGAAAAATGTTTCACCCTGAGGGCATGAGTGCCCAGAAAGATATACACCTCTCTGAGATGCGTTAGAAACCTGGCCCTGGGCAACCTGACCTTAGTGGTCCTAAATTACTCTAAAATTTATGGTTTCAATGCTGCTGAATAGATACCTGGCTATTTCTTATGTTCAGTAAGACACATCTTCTGTTACTGAACTCGGTACAACCCTCTCTACCCTGATCTGCATTTTTATTTAGAGCAATAGAGGAATGAAGTACTGTGAAACAGACTCCTCTGAAGTTTCTAGTTATGCAGGATGTTGTTCTATTTATAGCAACATCTGTAGCTTCAGAAACCTTTGATAACTTAGTTTCAGAATGCAGATATCTCTTCATCCTGATCTGCCTCCCTTATTCAGTGCATGGTGTTCCCTGTTGCACAGCATCCATTCAGCACGCAGGGGCTATTTTCTGCCTGCAAAGGCAAACAATGGCATCAATTCCTTTATTGCAACTGGTATAACTAAGAAAAGAAATGAAGATGACAGATGTTGGAGGCCTGTCATATCCCACGTGCTGAAAGTCAAAGTAATTATTTATATTGCATCCTTAAGTATGAAAAGCTGTTTTGCCATGCTGATAACCTCAGCATGGCAGGCTGTGATTGGAGGAGGGAGAAAAACAAGCAGAATTGCAGAGTTTGGCCCTAATGTGTTACACTACCTTAATAAGTCTGATCTGGTAGGATGTGTTTCTCCAGCCAAAGCTGAAGGCTTGTGTGTAAGGCTGGGAGTGGAGAGGGTTCTGGCACACACAGCATCCTCAGCGCTGGGCTCAATGTGACAGTGACTTTCGCTGCATTACACTGAAACTTCTCTTATTTGTATTTTCTCCCATCCTAAAGATACTCAAAACTTTTCCTGCTAAAACAGATATGCACTACACATGAAACACAGCAGAAAGCACTTTCTTTTTGATTTTCAGGAAGCCTGTTAGTGCCAAAACATAAATTGCTTAAGAAGGAGAAGGAAAACTGGGGTAAATGATATTTGGCAAGATCCACATGTTCCATTTGTTTATGCAACAATCGCTGCTGCTGACTTACAGCTTTAGAGGCAGCTGTTTAAATATAGGCCTGTGATGTCTGAGGAAGCCAAGACACAAGCTGTGGAAAAATAACAGATAAAACCAGAGACGTTCTGGATGCCACAGGGTAAGGCAGAGCTCAGCTCTGTTGCAGACATCTTGCTGTGCTTCAGGATACCTTCAGCATCCTTTTTCGGAGTATCTTTCCCGCGTCGGAGTTTTTTATAAGAACTTGAAATTAAAGTTTCATTATGAAGGAGATTCAAACAATTCCTGAAAACTTAAGGAGACTCTCTAATGTGAGCAGCCAAACCCTGCCTTACTGACCCCGGTGCTCCTGTGCGCAAGGGCCAGGAAGCCTTGAATGTATCAGCTTGTGGTGTCTGCTAGGTTCTTGTAAACTGAGCTTAATCCTTTGTTTTGTGGAGCAGTCATAGGGACTGCAAACTATTGCATTTAATAAGCACTGAGGCTGCTGCTACCCAGTCCCTATGGGAGCTGACCTCCCCCAGATGAGGCCAGCGCAAGCACTTTTGTACAAGGCTAATGCCTGCATCCTCAGAAGGGTTCTGCTCTGCAAGCTAAGCCTTGGCAGGCTGTCTAGTATCTCTTTGCTTCTGATAAACCAGCAAAGAGATCCTGGGTATAGAGCAGAAGTGGATTAGAGAAGGTTGTCTATTGGATTTTTTTTAAATGCAAATATTAACCTATAAAGCTTACTAATTTCAGCATACCTTTGCCAGAATTAAGCAATATTATGAAGCAACAATATTAAGCAGTGTTGTGACACTGGTCACGGTAAATGATGCATCTGAGCAAGTACACCTAAGTCTCATTTTCCAAAATGCTGCCTTTATCTTTTTTTGACCAGTGTGTTAGCTTTGTATTTCTTAGTGACATACTTTCTGACTTCTCTGCGCATGTATTGTCTTTTAGCTTATAATTGAATACATAACTTCCCCTTGCTGACCAGGTCAGATAAAGCCTCTGCCAATCACACTTTTAAATGATTCTCTAAAAATTCATACAATATTAATATGTCCTAGGATTCTCTTGTTTCTTATGTATCTGCTACACTTCATCATAAAATCCTTCTACATCTTTTTCTCACTTTAAACCACTGGCCAAATAGGCGTAGTGAGTGTCATTTAACTTGGTGCCATAGTCCAAAAGCTCAGCATGTCTTAAACAGGCTGCAAACTATGGAAACAGTTGGTTTCTCTAATGATGCTTGCAACTTTCACCCTCTTTCTCTGCTTTTGGAATAAAATTGCCTGAAATATATGCAGAAATCCAAAATTTGATTGATTTATCTCACTCTGGGCAGAAGGACAAACTCTTGCTCATCATAAGGAGAAGTAAAAACAATTCTCATAATACTTTGAGCTGTTTACCATTGACAATTTAAGGAAAAACTCTTGAGAAAAAAACATGTTGATACCTTATGTAGTGAAGGGGCATCTGAATATTCATCTGCCTTAATAGGCAATAGCCTAAGTGGTGCTATTTTTCTTTTAGCAGTAGCACTGTCATTGCTGCATTCCTATGTTCTGCAAAAACTTTGATGAATTTTCTCTGTGCTCGGCGCAATTTTATTTCTCACTCAGATCAGCCATCATAAATCATAAAGTACTGTGATAAAATTTCATGTGTTAATCAACTGATGGAGTTAAGCAGATATATATCTTCTGACTTCATCCCTCCAGGTCGGGGTTGTGTTTGGATTATATGGGCAGTTCCTTCAAGTAGTGTTAGAGTTCCTTATTCCCTTTCCAGGGGTACTAGTAGTCCACTACTGCAGAGGTGAGCTCTTGCTCCAATTGATTCTCTCTGTAGAGTTGGGGGTAACTTGAGTCAGAGATAGAAACTGGTTTCTGGCTAGAAAGTAAGAAAATGAATTCTCTCTTCTATTTTTCTTCCAAGGAGGACAGTATTTTCTTGTGATATCCCTCTGGAGCTGTGAGAATTGAGATTATATTAAATGAAATAACAGTTTGGCTGAGCAAATCAATCTACGAAGTGCCTCTAAAGCTGTTTATTAGGGTCTGATTTCAGTAAAAGATGTGAACCTTAAGGGCATGCTTCTATGTGGAGTTATTTCTGGGGAAAAAAAAAAAAGAAAACAAACTGTTGAATTGTTGGGTAACTCAAGAGCAGATGTGTAGGATAAGAGTGCTTTTTGATGATTTAGTTGGATCCAAGCAGCTAAATAGAACTGTTGATACTGAGTTTCCTGGTGGACATAATAAAAACTATTTACCCAGTCACAACAAAATTTTGCCATGTATTTGAAGAGACATCAGGTCCACTTACAAGATAATGGTAGCTTTTAAGATAGAAATAGTTTACCTTTCCACAGAGTCATTGATAGGAAAACATCCCAGCATTTTAAAAGTGTGTCTTCCTATCTAAAAGCATTTTTCACCCTGACTTTATAGATGAGGGAACTGAGGCACATTGAAATTTAGCAACTCTCTGATGTCAGAAACCTGGAAAATGGCAGATCCAAAAATAACAGCTGGATCTGGATAGCAGTAACCTGATCACTGGATAATATTGTCTTAGAGCTAAAAGCCTGGAGGAAAAAGCTGAAATGTCTGTCTTCCCCACTCTGTCTTTACCCATGTCTGCACGTCAGAGTCATTGAGCTGGAAAAATGCGAATGTTGCTGTACGGCATGAATGAACTAAGTTGTCTCTTGTGCAGTGAGCACATTTCCCAGCTGGGTAGGACATTGCAAAGCTTTTACAAGTTTCCAGCACTGTTTCACTCAAGCAAGACCCTCTTGAGGAGGTCCTAGTTGAATGCTGCTTTTATTTTTCTTTTTCTGTCTGGAGGAAAACAACAATCTCCTGTTTTCAGCACGGCCTTTGCCAGAGACACAAGGGCAGTTCACATAAACAGAGGTCTCTGGTGCAACGGGGGCTGTTTCAGAGATTCAAGGGCCCTGTCTGTAAGTGGAAAGGGTCTTCAATAGCTTATATGGCTATGGTGTTTTTATTAGCTGAACAGGAACCTTTGCTGAAAGCACTAGCTAGGAAAAATTGCAACAAAACGCTCAAAGGGCAGTGCAGATAAAATCAGTGCCAGTGTGATGAGACTGCTGTTGCTTCCCCATCAAACTGCTCCTCACTTAGCTACCTAAAAAAAAACCCAACCAAGCCTACTCACAAAAATCCACACTACCAAATCCCTCCTCAGTCCTGATATTTCAAAATAACTCAAGTTTGAGCCAAGTCATCAGGGTTTTGCCTCCTGCCCAGAGGCTCCAGAGGAGGATGCTGTGAACCTTGCTCCGCTTTGAGATGGCTCCCAGGCTACAAATACACTTCATATTCTCCAGCTGTGTTTTGCATTGACATGAAATGGAGATGGTCACATTGCCTTCTGCTGCCTGTCTGGGCCAATAATCACTGATGGTGGCTTGCTGTTTCTCCAGCAGTATTCAGAAGTGATGTGCAAAGGGAAAGAAGTCAACTGTTCGACAAGGGGCAGCTTTCTTTACAGAGTGCTGCCAGGCTAAAATCAGTTGAACTGTGTGAAATAATGTGCACTTGTTTGGAAAAAGAGATGAAAAGCTGTGACACTGATTGGCAGTGAAAAGCCTATAAAACAGCACACATCAATGGAGTAATTGACTGCTTCCCTCATATAAATAATTTTTCTCCTTGCTGTGCTCCTTATGCTCTTGAGCAAGCTGCGATTCATATTGATGGAATGTAACAAACTTAAGTAATTTTCTGAAAACCATGTGACATATGAGACAGAACTTGGGTGAGAGGATCTTTAAATATAATAAGATTAATAACAATAATTTAGTGCATTATCAACACAACCACTGACTCTCTTAAACTGTATTTCGCAGGAATTCAACCAAGCAAGGGAATAGGACAGTGCTGATGTTGCAGACCTAACACACCCATCTCCCTGTATCCATCTGCTTCCTCGAGTCCCAGAGCTGTTTGAAAGCTTGCTCAGCATCACTGCCTTGAGTGTGTTGTTCAGTTATTTCCAGGAATCTGCTGTTTGAATTTTGGAAAGATGAAAACCTTTTTATTGGGTTCCTGCTGGCCTTGTTGCTTTTAATGACTTTTCCAGCATGTGAGCGTTGGCTTTGCTTTCGGAGCAGTTTTTCTTAAAAACCTAGCAGAAGTGTGTGCAACTTATAAATATGCGGGGCCTGGCAGCCCAGGCTGAACCTTGTGTGCTGCTGGTGCCAGGAAGAATTAACCTGCACTGCAGGATGAAAGCACAACCTCGGACAGGGCGAGGACCTCAGAAAAACAGGATGCTTCTTTCAAAACAATGTACCCTGTGATACACAGAGATAACCCTGAGCCACAACACTGGGTCTGGAGCCAAGCTGTTGCGAAGTTTGGCCTGCTCAGATGTAGGGTTTCTTCATAAACATTTCCACAACAGAAAAAAAAGTTGTGGTTTCTGTTTCACTGGTCTGAATTCATAATCCCAGGCATTTTGCTCTCAAGTATGTTCACCTTATGGCTTTCACTTACTCTCTTGTGAACTAAGGGGTGGGGGGTGGGGGGGAGGAGCTGGTGTTGTTCAGCCTTGCTTTATTCTGCAATGAAACCATATGCTGTTCTTATGGTCTCACATAAGATTTTGTGAGCTTCTGTCATCACAAAATTTACAGAGACTGTTGTGTAACAGCTGTGCAAGTTCACTGCAGGATCAAAGAAGAGGAGCCAGGTCCCTGTGAAATGTATGGGAACAAAGCCTTGTTTAAGTGGAAGTATCTCTGAATGCTTTCCTAGCCTCCTTCCATAACTACCAGTGGGTTATACAAGGCAATGAGGTGGAAATTTCTTTCCAGGCAGGGAAGAAGGCAGAGAGCAGGCAGAGCAAGCGTCCTGCTGGAAGCAAAGCCACCCTGGCCCCTGTGCCTGCCTGAGAGCTTCCTCAGCTCCCCTCCACCCTGGTTTCTGCTCTTCGATGGGGCATGGGGCTCATAGCTGGCACAGGTGCAAAAAAACAGTGACAAGGACAAGTTGCCAAAGATGACTACTGGTGTCTGATACTTCAGTGGGGCATGCGACAGACGAACGTGCCTCTCCTCTGTGTCCAAAGGGCTGAAGAGGATGTAATTGAACCATTTGCTTAGTGTGAAGGCAGAGTTCAATGGTATGTCTCAAGGGATCACTCTAAATTGATAGTGTGGAAGATAATTAGATTGTGTGACAGTTTATCACAGGAGATGCTTGGATAATCAGTGACTTTAAAGGCCTTTAAATCACGGGTTTGTAGCCTGACTGTATTTATGAACTATAAGGAACTCCTGCAGATTTTGCTTGGCTGTTAGATTCTGTGGAGGAGCAGTCTATTTCTGTCCGGTTGAGTGATGCCACCTCGTTAGAAATGATGAAGTACTGACCTGGCCGCGGGCAGCAGACTCTCTTGCTTTCAAATCTCCATCTGGAATTTCACAGAGGGTCAAAACCATCAAATGTTTAAGCGAATGCTTTGATATGTCACTTGCATTCACAACTTCTCCTTTCCTTTATCAGTTGTTCCCTGTGCATTTTCCTCTCTTTAAGCGGATCAAGAAATACTGTCTGCAATGCCTGTATTATTCCTTCCCATGTTATGTTGGTTTCTGCTAGCAGGATAACAGAGCAACAAAACCTTATTTCTCAGGAGAGGGAAAGCTCTTCTGCATAGGGTTCCTGATTGCAAGGGACAAGGGCAGAGTCGCTGGGAGATTTAGGGCACAAATTCCTGTGTGATGCTTAGCATGCTTTTCAAACAAACCTTTCCTAGCTAAGTTGCAGAATGCAGGCATCATGGGAGACAGAAAACCTCTCAGGCACACACACCCAATTTTGTTGCCACTGAATGATGATGTTTTCATTCCCTCCATCATCAGATTGACTCAAATACTTCAGCTATGAGTTAGGACTCAAAAGGACAAGTTAACTCATGTAGTCAGTAAGGCATCTCCAATATATCCTAGGTGTTTTGCTTTGCGAAGGCTCAATCTGATCCATTTGTATGCGTCCTGCACCATTTTATTTCTTCTTTTCTCTGTATTACTCAGTATTTTTTAAATTCTTGCCCTAGCCATGCACAAATGCAAATTTCTACTTTAGGCTTCCAGACCTACATTAGCATATGTCAAACTCATCACGGTGACCTGGACCCCGGGAGCCCAGAGCATCACAGTCTGTGAGAGCCTGGGACTGTCTGTATTTGCCTTGAATGTTGATCTGGGATCTTAGAAATCTTCTTTCCTCAGAATGGCTTTTTTTCCTAATTAATCTCCATACATGAGTAGATATACATAAACATATATGAAGAGAAAGACAAACACAAATGTTTGTGTAATTAACACATCCTGCTGTGTCTTTGTCACTGGGATCATATATTACAACACTGATTAACTATAGATATCCTGAGGGATTTTTTTTCTTCAATTATTGTTTAGTTCCTGATGTCTAACATTTTTCCTGTAAGAAAGAGGAATACAAGAAAAAAAAATGTGCAAATAGAACTTAGTTACCCTTTTGCTATCTGTAAGTCAGTCTGTTGAAATCAATGAAACTCTGTCTGTTCAGTTCTTTCAAGATGCTAGGCACTACATGTGTTATTTGAAATCCCTAAAATAAATCTGCGTTTAAACTTGGGACCCAGCTGCATCAACATGTACTTTGCACATCCTGCTATCGCTTAAGTATTTCTAAAAACAAATTCAGTAACTGTTTCCTGCTTTCAAATAATGCAGTTGAACTGCGAATTTAAAATATGCTAGACTTAACAATTCACTAATAAGACAATGTCAAGAACTCTGTATTTCAAACTCTTGATTGCAGGAACGATATTGCCGTCAGAAATGCTTTGCACGCACTCCTAGTCCTGCGGCTCCCATCTGTGTATGTGTAAAGATTAGATTTGCAAAACACCTTATTAAAAGCAAGGTTTCTAAGGTTCAAGCACCAAACATGTATAAGGTAGGAAATGCCAGAATTAAGGCAGCCTTGTGCAGGTTTAATTTGCTATCCATACCTTTACTGCTGACATATATACCTTCTGGTGTAGTCTTTAAAGATATAATCAGTTACTCTTTTCTTTCCCTAAGCTTTCTCTAGGAGTTAATTAGGGTTGTACAGTGAAGGAGATTAATAAAAAAGAGGAGCCTCATCTAAAAACCTTGGGAGGTATGTAAGTCCATAGAAAAATAAATCTTTTAATGAAGTACAGAACTAATAAAAACTGTTTTACCGTGGTTTCCAGTCTTCCATTCCTTAAATCTCTTTCCCTACTTCTTCTTCTTCTATAACTTCTCTGTTTGCCTAAGCGAATTACTTCCCATGTTGTGTCTGAGCCCATTGTGGGTCCTCGCCTCTACCCGAGTGTGCACAATTTTAAGAATATTAATTTATCTTTGACATCCCTGACCTTTTGTGAAATTGAGCTGAAACTGCCCTGCAGGTTCACACATTGTCAGGACAGAGGGGCGGGCAAGTTAATAGATGGATGGACAGACAGTTTGACTAACCTCAAGTTTATTATATTTTAATTATCTGTAAAAGATAAATGTGATACCAAGTAACTCAATCTTACCTATACAGCAGATTCCTGTGATGCGAGGTAAGTCATTTAAGCCAAATTTTTCATAGATAGTTGCAAATTTGTGTTCTTAAGTTTCTGAGCACCTTGTTTGAGGAGACTGACATGTGAAAGTGCTGCAGCATTCGTGGCTGCATTCAAAATCAACGGGACTGTGTAATGTTAAGCAGTCACAAAACATCAGGCCTAAAAATCTTAAATTACGCCAGAACGTGTTGATGATCCACCAAGATACTGTAGAGATGACTGCCAGCGATAACCCCTGAGAAAGTTTATAATGGTCCTTTTACTAGGGTTTGGCCAGTGATGTTAATAAACACTGGGGCTTTATGCAAAGCCAGAAGAAAGCAGTCTATTGAATAGCTGCGCGCTCATTCAGCTCCTCCTGGCCATGTCCCAAATGAGGTATGTTCCTATAAGAAAAATAATTTGTCATCATTTTGTACCATTTACCATGTGCCATTTTTAATGCAAGGAAATCATTTCCCACAGACATGGTGTGAATGGAAGAGGGGAGAAGCAGGAGGTTGAATGGCCTAAATTCAATGTCAAAGTATTTACTTTGCAACTTAAACAAAATTTCTTAACTGAAAAACACTCTTCTCGTAGAAAATGTGTTTATGAACAAATATAACACTTTTTCAAAAGCTTGTTTCTTGTGACCCCTATGATTAAAGACTTCCAGCAAATGTTCTATATATAATTGCAAAGCAGAGCAAATTTTGAAAGGCAGCCTGGTACCTTTAATGAATCCTAGGTGTGAGGAGAAAGGAGGGAGTAGGAAAAGGGAACCACGGTCTAGCAAGTCACTTGCTGTCTACCAAAGACCAGACCCTGACATTCGGTAGAGAGCGAAAGTGATGCATGAGGGAATCTAATTCTAATCTTTCTTTCACAATCTTCTTCCTCAAAAATACAGGCCGTAATTTCTGTGTTGGTGTGTCAGCTTTACCTGTGCTGCTAAAGAAAATAAGCCCTTACATTATCATAGAAAAAAATACATTTTCTCCTATCTCACCATCCAGACCATACCAGAATCATTTCCCTCCTCAGATGCTTGCTTGTCCTCTAGTTCATCCACTTCTCACTGTGAATCTGGCCAGAGCACTGATTTTTTTCTTAATGTTATGTGTAGTTTGCTCACTACAGGGGATGTTCATAAATATAAGATATGCCAGCAACTCCTAAGATGACAAAATATAAAAGGATTATAGAATTATAGTTCTGTCCTCCACAACTGAAAAACACATTTTAGAGACAAATAGAGAAATCTTAGTTTTAAAAAATGAGCCATTATATCATGCTGGCAAGCTTGTTTAATGAAGAGAAAGATATTTATTGTTTGCTCTCTAAATGCATCAGTAACTGACAACAGCACCCGATATCAGAAAAAAAAAAAAAATGAATGCCAGCTGAAAGCTTGGGTCCAGCACATTTGGAGACAGCTAAAAGAGTATGATACCTGTTAACTGTTTCATTTACTGTAGGGCTAGTCTTGAATATTTACACAACAATTGAGTCCCAGTCTCTTCCATGACAGCCTCAAAAATTTACTGATTTTGTTGTCTGCATGCTTCCATGGTACAGATGATGACCGGGATTGTATGGGTGTCTAACAGCTTTGGTAAGATTTGGCGTCATTTGGAGATCTACTGCAGAGAAACTGGACCATCAGTTTCCCAATGTGCCAGCGAGGCAAGAGAATTAATGAATTCCTTTTAAAAACAGCAAATTGAAAAAGAAAGTGGAAAGGTAATTCGCAGATTTCCTCTTAGCAAGCCACAGGTACATCTTTATGGTGCTTTGTGTGAGTCATTTTCCCCATACCTTGAACACCTGGAAAAAGAAAATAGAAACAGAGATCATATGACTCATGCTCATGTCAGCTTAGAGAAAAAAACAGAGATAAAGTTCACAAGCTCCAAAGAGTAAGAAAATTGTGTGAGGTGGACTCATAAGCTTGCTCTTTGCCTTCCAGGGAGCAAAAATAATGGGGAGTGAGGAAGATTGACTAAAAGATTAGGATTTTATAAACTTTATTACTAGTGTTGATAGTGTTGAAAAGAGTTACTGACAAAGAACTTTCAGTATAAATTTTAAATGGGGAGAATATCAGTAGTTTGCAGGGCCAAATCAAACAAGTAATCCATCAAACTGCAAAAAAAACCCCTATGTCCCTATACTTTACCCTTTTGGCAGTGTTTTCTTCCTTTGCCAATTTATTTTGCTCTTGTAGAATGACTCCTGTACTCAGTTGTGGAATTTTACTCTTCTGGAAGAAGCCAGCATTGATCTAGCAGGCATCAGAGCCCAGGATGACCCTACTGCAGATGTACAAAGTGCATCTCCTGTGCATGACGGAGGAGCCTTTAACCTGGTAATTGCTGTCTCTGTGCTCTACACCTCTTCATGCTTTCAAGCAAAGGCGAAAGCAGTGGGATCCATCTGTTCCTTTCTCTTTTGTAATTCAGATCTGAAGCTGATGGAAGGAGCAAGAAAGTGAGCACAGAGGGTGAGCCATGAACTCCTCATTGATGACTTCTAGAAGAACCACAGCAGCTTTAAGGTAAATAATTTCCTTTCATGCTCACATGCCAGTTTGTATCTGCACAAACTGATGTTGCCTTCATGATGGTGCAAAAAACAAACACTTGGTGCATCAGCTAGTCATTGCATTACTGTTCCTCTGAGCTGGCCATGTGACTAACAGTGAAGTTCAAAGTATAAAATTCTTTCAAAGGTCAGTGGCCTAGATTAGATGTCTGCCTTGCCATTTTTCATATTGACACTCTTCTAGATGAGACAGAAGATGCCCCTGAGCTTTGAAGTCTGGTGAAAGACCTGTGCCAGGCAGCAGATGATAGGAGGAGATATTCATGTCATCTGTTTTGGACTCTGGGATAAGATAGCTAGGCTGTAGTCAGAAAGAGATACAACCGCTTTCTGGACGATTGTCTTGTCAGTATAGTAAGCAAGTGATTTTGCCTACAAGTAACTAATGTCTTTCCAGTTGATTGAGTGTTTTGCTTGTGAATTTCTGATTTGCAGAGAGCAGTCCTTATCCACAGTAGTAAGGCAGATCCCAGGTGCAGTGATTTAAATTATGGATAGAGTACTTGATCATGATAGTGTGAGTTCAGGTGATTGTCCGAGGGCTGGATCAGAGGCTATATGGGTCTGTATTTACTCCATCTGCAGCAAGTCTGTCAGCCAAAAGTACCATAGCCAATCAGAAGCTGTAAGAGTGATGCTGGCTTTGTATCTCTTGTTTTATGGAAAGGAGAGCACTGGCTTTGATGGAAGGCATAAAACAGGATCTAGGAGCAAAGATTTAATGGCTGCTGCAATTGATTCAATATTATCTGCATATTGGCCATTTACAAAAGGAGTTTTCATTGTGGAATGCAATACAGGTTGCAAGTGAAACCTGCACAAAATCCAGCCTCACTTAAATAACGCTTGACAAGGCAATCCAAAGAGTAGTTCAGCAGATTTAGTTGGAGCTCAGCATCTATTGATTGGAGGCACACAGGAGAAAAAAACTTCACATAAGCTGGCACTTGTAGGATGAGTAAATAGTTAGTCAAGAAGAAGAAATATGATCATTAAGGGGTCTGGCAAAACCTGGGAAAGCAGACTGTTCAGTGCTGAAGAAATGGATGGAGAGTGCACAAAGATTCCTAGCAGCATTTGTTGGAAACACAGAGTAAGACCACGCGGGTCGGCTGAAGAAAGTTAATACTTAAAGATAACATTCAGGGTAGAAGAATTTATGTTGTTCTTTCAGTGTCTTAAGTATCAGAGATCCATAATGACATACAGGAATGCATTTTAGTAACACTATATTTTACAAAGGATGTTACTGTTTTTTCTTTGTCCTCTGTAACTTTGTTTCCAATATTTTAATGACTGTTTGCATTCAGCTACAATCGACACGCATTTTCCCCTTTAAAGATTATCTGATTTAAGAGAAATCCTGGGTGACTTTGACAGGAACAGAGCGTATTCATTATCCACCGTACCCACACTCACTCTTACACCTGGATGAAGCATGCATTGAGGCCATGCATTTACTGAAGCAGCCTCAAGGCCACCTTAGACTGCCACCATGGCAGTCTGTTACCATTAAACTACACCATTAAAACTTTTAAAGTACACCACTAGACTGCCACCATGGCACTCTAATGGATCCCAGCAAGTCTTTTCGACAGTGACAGTCTGGTGATGCTCAGTTTCATAAGCTGCTGTATTTGGAACTACTATATTTAAATTCATTTCATAGAGACAATCAACAAGCCAGATTCTTCTCAGCTTCACCAGCACTTGCTCTTAGCAGTAGAAATCATGATGAGAATATGAATTTTTGTCATTGTACACAAATCCTAAGTTTATCTGAGAGTCTCTGTCCTGGAATATGTTTCTTGTCAAGCCTTGAGGGGCAAGTTGAGAATTGGTGTAATGAAAAGTGGAGTTTTGAGGATAAATCTTTCCTCTAAGTTGTTAATCAGTGGTCCTCTGACAAGGAGCAGGGAGTTGGAGGGAAGTTTCAATGACCAAGCCTCTTCAATCTATCAGGGCTGTAAATAGAGGAAAGCAAATCAAGTACTTGTGGATGCTATTCAATACTGAGGCACAGGCAGCCCCCAAGGACATGAATATTCAAGGAATGTGATTTCACTGGCCCAGAGTTCATGCAAGCTCTCAGTGAGATCCATGCTTTGTATTTCATTCATAATGCTTTGTATTTCAACCTGAACACTGACTTCAAGAATCAGAAAAAAAGGGAAGAGAAGTTCATAGAAAAATGATAATGAAAACAGTTTTGAATAAAGCAACTTCATAGGAATTTTTCAGTGAAAATATATATGGTTGGTTTGACATTTTAAGCTGCTGGTTTTACCTACATTTTACAAGTGCAAAAAAAAATGCAAATACAATGTTTTGTCTGTGATTTTACATGTCTACATATGTGTGCATACTTACATATGTACTTCTGTATGTATGTACATATACATAGTTATCAGTGTCACTGAAGAATCTGAGAACCCAGGATATGTTTGAGTGTATCAGGTATATGAACTATGCAACATAATAGTTACGCATAACCAGGGACAATTCCACTTGTTTTGTCATGTGTGGTGAATAATTTTTGACAGATGCACTAATAGAGTGACTATAGTTGAGGCACTAAATTTTCATTATGGTTTTCCATTTCCATTTTACATTACTCTACCAAATAACTTACTCTTCATTTCTCAGACCCGTAGTCAAAATGCACAAGGGCCATTACTCTAATAGTTCTTATTTTGCTTTCCTAGGTATTTCTGTTCTCCTTAGTCTTCTAATTGCTGACCAATTGTGTAAATGTAGGTTTTGCAGAGAAGTAACAGACCTTTCCTATTGAAAAGCATTTGTACAAGTGAACTAGGAACAGATAATGTGCGGGTACACCTTAGAGGGGGCAAAAATTGTTGGGTAGGATGATGATATGCATCAGGCTATGCAAATACAAGACTGTTCTGGCTACAGAAAAGAGGACCTCAGGTTTCCTTGGGAAAATGTCCTGCCATTCCTCCATGCTGTTACCTACAAAAGAATTGCTGATGGTTGCAATTAGCAGAATCTTTTATGCAGTGCCACCTCCTGATAAGAAGGAGCTCTGATACAAAGCAGGGATGGGCTTTCAAGTTTTTCATGAAGTGCACCGGGTAATGTGCAAACTGAACCATCTACAGTGTATTCCTCCTGTCGTTCTGAGGGTGAAGAAGACAGAAAGCCAACTATACTGATCATTTGAGCCTAACAGCCTCCCTGGATGAGCAGTAGGACAGATAGAGAAAAAAAATGGTTTCTGGAGCATCAAGGTTGCTCTGTAGGTGACTTCAGCTCAGACCATAGGGAATTCTTCTTCTCACACTTCCATAAATGCAAGGAAGGGCAATCTATGCCTAAATGAGATGCTCTCACCCAGCCCTGTATTTTTGAGGAAGAGCATACAAAAAACACGCTGGCATATGGTAGCTGTCATGCCTGAGCTTGAATTCTTGTTCCCTTTTGTACTTTGAAAGGTTTATACCAGCTCTGCACATTTTTCACTAGCAAATGACTCCTACAGCCCTGCTGTTCTGCCACAATCCATCGGTTTCATGGGGTGCAGCACAAATGCATACATTTGTTCTTGCCATAAATCTACTGTGCAGTTTGCCTTCTTTCTCTCGTGTTCTCCAGAGGACCTGTACATTCACTTCTAGGTAATGATCTACAAGCATTAAATAGCTTTGAGGGCCTGCTGCATCCACACTACAGTTTATTTGTATAATTGTTTATCAGTGTTTTTGCAACAGATGCAGCCCTACCTGTCTCTTTTTCCCCTAGCAGATGTAACTAATCATCAACACATCTGTATGCAGTGTTTTCTAGAAGAGCTACCACGTATTTTTTCTGTAATAAAGGACACAGGCTGAGTCATGATATTCATATGGATGTCACCTCCAGTACAAATACTGCAGGAACAGTATTAAGTGCTACACTAAGGAAAGGGAAATTAAATGTAGAAATACTAATTGGGGAATATCTGGCAGAGAAAGAGCATGGCAGAAAACAAGATGTTATTGCAAAGATTTACAGGTGAAATATGAACCAGCAATGTGATGCCAAAAATGGGAAATGGTATTCTGGGGTGCATAAAAAAAAAGGTCATATAGAACACATGGGAGATAATTACTGTGCTCCACTCCTCCTGTAGAGGCTTCTGTGGGAGGTGTGTTCTGGCTTAGTTGTGTGCCAGCTTAGGTCACCATGCTCTGAGGAGGCTGTAGGAGAGAACAGCAGAAAGAAGAGGTTCAGGAAATAGGATGTATTGATAGAGGTTGAAGCAACTGTCTGTCTTTGATACAGAAGCAAGAAAATTCAAGTGAGTTGTATGTCTTCTAACACAAAAAGGGCTATAAAGGTTATAAAGAAGGGATCAATAGAACTCAGGATCAATGTATAATTGTCATTTCTGCTAAGGGAAATGGCAAAATGAAATTAGTTTAATTTACAACAAAGGAGAATTCAGCTGAACAACCAGCTTAAGGTTTTGGGGTTTTGTTTTTGTTTTAGAAAGTGTATTCATTTGGCCTGAATATTAAAAGAACAATCCTAATACTAAGAGCAATTAAGTTCTTCACCAGTGTTTAGTAGGAATAATTACGATAAAATTATAAAGCTCACTACTTTTAAGGTGGACTTCAAAGCCACTCTCTTTTCCCCCACAGTGCTACATGACCTTTACAAAGAGAAAAAAAAAAGTGTTACTTAACCTCTCCGAAAAGTTAAAGACTTACCAGAACAGGGCCACTAGAAGCACTCTTTGGTCTTCTGTTGTGAACTGTATCAATACAAACTGGAGTTCTGATTTTACAAAATCCATTTATCTTTCTATTTAGATATGTATGTCTACAAATTATCTTATAAATTATGCATGCCAGTGCTGCACAAATCTACAGGCAGTGTTTGTCCCACAGGTGATAGGGTAGAATATTATTCCCTTTTCTGAAATCTATCATGTATATTCTATCAAAATGCATATTCTACAATTCTGCTGAATGCAAATTGCGAGTTGTCATCAATACATTAATTTTTTTTTCCTATTTCAGCCTTAGACTTCCATCCCTGTAAAGCCCTTGGTTGCCTGATATAGACTTGCCTACATTTCATCAGGGACGTGAATATTGACGTTTTCATAGAATCATCGAATCATAGAATGGTTAGGGTTGGAAGGGACCTTCAAAGGTCATCTAGTCCAACCCCCCTGCAAGAAGCAGGGACATCCCTGACTAGATCAGGTTGCTCAGAGCCTCATCCAGCCTGGCCTTCAACGTTTCCAGGGATGGGGCATCCACCACCTCTCTGGGCAACCTGTCCCAGTGCTCTACAACTCTCATTGTAAAAAATTTTTTTCTAATATCTAATCTAAACCTACCTCCCTCTAATTTAAACCCATTACCCCTTGTCCTATCACAACAGGCCCTACTGAACAGCCTCTCCCCATCTTTCCTGTAGGCCCCCTTGAGGTACTGGATATCAGGTCTCCCTGGAGCCTCCTCTTCTCCAGGCTGAACAGCCCCAACTCTCTCAGCCTGTCCTCATAGGAGAGGTGCTCCAGCCCTCTGATTATCTTTGTGGCCCTCCTCTGGACCCTCTCCAACTGGTCCATGTCCTTCTTATGTTCTTATTTTACCACCAAACAGTATTTCGCGACCTGCATTAGCAGAGTTACAGAGTTACAGCTTTAGCTTTTCATCCCTCCTTTGCCCCTTTGGCTGCTGCAACGTATTGCTGTCCTAAAGTGTTCCAGACAGATGAAACATTTTTAGGTTCCCAGCTCCTTTATAGCACAATCCAGTATCGATACTACATGTGTGGCCTTTAGCATTGCTGGTGTGCTATAAGGCAACCAAAGTCCAACTGGAAATCTGAGAAGTTTCTCATAAAATAAACCAACAATATTTTCTTCTACTAGATGTCTAACCTACTTGCCAGCAGCTGCATCTGAAAGTGTTGTCTCTAGTTGGCCCAGTAGAAAGACCTAAAGTTGAGAGGTTGAAGCAAAAGCTTTGTATGCCACAGATTAAGACCCTGAAGGAAGGCAAAGGAATTTGTCTTTGCAATCTGCCCCTGGGAGGGTGCCCAGCCAGGAAAGGCACTGCTTCGCTGGTACTCTGATCCCCACAAAGCAGTTACGTCTGAAGAGTAAGTGTAATTGTGGTTGTAAGACTGTTTTGAGCTGACATAAGTAATAGCCACTGCTGAAAAAGATGGTTGCTACCCACCCCTCTGCTGCATGCCATGCTTTCCCCATGCCTCCTTGTGTTGCCACTCACATTCATGCATTCTCATGCAAGTGGACATTGGACGGCTGCTCTGTCTGAAAATTCAGCAAAAAGCAATATTTTCCAGCAGAGTATGTTTTGCTCTCCCTCACGCTGAGCACAAGCAGCCATGCAAAGCTGGGAGCAGCATTTCCTGGGGTGCCAGGGAAGGGTGAGACCATGCACTTCAGCTGCCCTCTGCACCTAGGCTGTCTTGAAGATGCCACGAAAATGCAGCCAAACCTGTCTGCTGGTACACCTGAGCTTGTTTGGATGGGCATGGCAGACATGTTTAAGGAAGCTTGAGCTCCTTTTGGTTCATCTGCAGAAAGACGGTAATCTCCCTTTCAGTAAACAAGAGTGATCTTATGTGGAGCCACCACAAGGTTGCAGAGCCAGGACAACTCGTTGATATCCCAGAATGCAGCTCTGGTGGGTACCATTGCCTTGTGCTTCAGGTAGACACATAGTTTATGAAATATATAACACATACAGAAATGTGTATGTATAAAAATGGAAGCTACAAAATACTTCTGCGACTTAGCTTCCTAATTAACTTGTTCTACTTTATTGGATAAATTCATAATGTGATTTCTAGTTTCAGGGGAGGATATTTCTAGATGAAAAAAAATTCTCTCTGACTCATTATTTCTGTCTTTGTTCTCACATTTTGGTGACAGAAAAGAGAAGAAAGGAAATTACAAACTGAATGGCCTCATGAAATTATGAATTATAAATGAGGAATCTGATCTGAAGTATGTGACAGGACATCTTGCCAAGCCACTTTCTCAATCTTTTATTTTTTTTTATAAATAACATCTCATTTTCTAGGCAAGAAAACAGAAGTGATGCTACACGAGTCATCATTTTACGAAACAGCTGAGTACCTTTTTAAGTTCCAGTGAACATTAAGTAATGTGGTAGGTGAATTCCTAGTTCAGCTGTAACATATTCTCGTCCTTTCTTGTCTTCTTAAGTTGTGCAGGAAGCCTTTAAACCATCATGATTAATAAGGAATTTTCTGAAGAAAATTGCTCTTGACATGTTATTCTTTGTAAAATAGGTGTAGTATTCTGCTTAGTCTGCTATGAACGCCTGCTTTTTGGCATTGCTACAGAGTCTGTTTGTGATCAGAGGCGAGCAGCCTGCTGTAAACTCGGCTCTGGCCTCCAGGCAACTTTGCAGATTTCTGCATCGCTCATTCCTTCCCTGTATTTCTATTACAGTAACACTGGGTGAGACTTCTTCCACTTGACTGCGAGCAAAATAAGTCAGCCTCCAGTCTTGCTCCTTTCCTCAAACCAAAGCTTCCTCAAGTAACTGAAAATGGATGCTCATTTTCAAAGACATGGCTTCAAGCTGAAGACAGGTCTCATGCTTGGTCTTTGAGAATTGTCACAAACTTCCTGCTGAGGGGGTGGAAACTTCTTTTTGATGGAAGTGTATATATCTCTAAATATAGTATAGGTAGTAGCCAAGCTGATTTTGAAATTTGCATTAAAATAAGCAAAAGGAGAATGCTATTTACATACAATAAAATGAATGTATTGCTCCAGAACCAAACTCTCCTCTCATTTGCACAGCAAAGAGAGATACAGTGTGGTAACTACCTGAATGCAATGAGCAGTATCTGCATAATGCATCTATCTGGAAAACACAGGTTTATTTTAAGAGCAAAATGCCAGCCTCTTCTATGTAATCAGATTCTGTCCCTTAGATTTCACCTATCCTGAATTTTGAAGTTTGTGTTTGCATGCACAAAATCCAAATACGATTCAGTTAAAAGTGCTGAATGTTCCCTCTTTGGGGGTTATGTGAATGTCACATCTTTTCCATCAGTAACAAAATACCTGCTTGGTGTTTGTTCTCAAGCTTGGAAAAGATAAGTCAAGGTAAGCACAAAGAGTATCCTTTCCTTCCTACGGGTTGTTACTTCTGCCATCTCCACTCTCTTGAAGGTTAAAATCCTGCTAAAGTAGGGGTTTCCTGACTTCATCGTGTCACAGAAACGCCAGTTGAAGGCATCTCTGGAAGCCCCCTCGAAGCAGAACTATTGCCAGCCATGGCCTTGCCTGGCCAAGTCCTTAAAACCTCCAAGGACAGAAGTTCCACCATGTCTCTGTATTTTTTTTAATGTCCAACGCAAACCTGTGTGGCAACTGCCTCTTGTTCTGTGGTCTGTAACTACCAAGAAGAGTTTGGCTGCATCACCTCTGTAACTGCTCTTCAAGTAGTTGCAGGCTGCTGTTCCTTTTGGTCCTTTAAAATCTCTCCATAACTGTCAGGGGCAGCTATGAATTTTTTGTATCTGCACTAGAACTGTGCTAGCTCTCTGTGCTAGCCAGCACCTAACACAACAGCAATCTCTGTAAACTGGTAAATTAAATACTATCCTGGATTTCGAATAGCTCAGCACAGGGAACTGCCTGTATGCAGGAGGTTTGGGACCGATTGTTTGCGCACCTTCCACAGCATGTTAACTACTAAAGAAATAAATATAGACATAAATTTCCTGATCTTAAGTACGCGCTAATTTGGAGACAGATTCTGTTTTGTTTTGGCAAATGACCAAGCGTGAGCAATACTGGAAGATTTCCCCACACCCTGCATGCACAAGCTGACCTCCTTCAGCCATTGCAAAAAGAGTTTGAGCAGAAAAGCTGGATCCTTACCTCCGTTCCTTTGACTCTACCCCAGGTGCCTGAGCTTAGTGTTTAAAAGTTCATCAGAGCCTTTCCATACACACCAGAGTGGGCTTTAGACCCAGAGAACATTTATTTTCTTAGAGGATCGTTCAAGAACTTAATATTGGGGCTCTTGAAAACTTTGAGGAGACTATGATCATATTCAAATCCACAAAGCAGAAACAAATAAGCATCACCCCAAAGTTAGAAATTTACTGTTATAGCAAATAGTGAGTATACAAAGAGAATGCCAGTTAGATATAGTAGCATGTAGTATGGCAGAATAGTAAATTTAATACATTACATTACACAGTTTGTTTAGAACTGTATTTTTTGAAAAATATTTTTTCACTTGCCTTGCAACTGCTTTTCTAAGGGAAGGACAAGGACTGTGTAGATGTTGTAGGTGTGGGGATCGTATGTTGCAGGTTGTTTTAATTTTGTTAACCTCCAACTCTATTCAAATATAGGCACTTTTGCAAAAAAATTAAATCCAGATGGATAAGGAGGTCTAAAGGTCTGGCAGTTCAAGCCCTGAACCTACAGAATCTAAACTGCTTTTATTGCAGGATCAGTGCCTCAAGTAGGACCTAGCCTGGGCTCTGGGTTTCACTGTAAAAGTTTTGAGCAGATTTCATTGTCACCACAAAGCTCTAATCCTCCTGCTTTTTATTTTATGAGAAATCAGTTGTGACTTCCTTTGAAAAAAATCTGACAGATTGTTTTTTATAGCTAGAGAAGCAGGCTGTCTTCTTTGCCTTGAGGTTGTGAAGACAGAATAATTTTACACTATCTAGATTACAAAAGAAAAACGAAAATTGCTTCTTCTAGCTTTTCCCTTTGTAAACCCATCTGAAGGAATATTTTCCTTTCATTCTCAATAACATACACACACATATACATTTATATGGACAGTTAAAAGTTAAAATCATCTTATCGTGTCAGTTTTCTTTGTTCAGCTTTCATACCTCTCATATTAACGACAAACCTTTATCTGCCTGTACAGTACTTTATCATGGGGGTTTTTCCTAGCAAACCGTGGCCCTATCAGGTTCAGGGAACATTGCTTGTTATTACTATGTTCCCCTACACTGCATGGAACAAAAATTGGCTCTGCAAACACATAAAAAATGTCCAATATAACACAAATTTACATCCATGCTAAAAATGACATTTTATTTCTTCTGACTTTTGTAATAATGAGAGAAACAAAAAGTGTCTCATTCAGACATATAAATTAAACAAGTCTCCAAATTCATATTTGCAGTTTCCACATTTATATTGGAATATCTATTGTTTATTATGAGACCTGTACTCAGTTCACTAAAATATGTTTAATTTCCTGATCAAGGGATTTCTTCGGATATTTCAGTCTGAATGTATAGCCCTTCAAATCATATTTCTGTTAATTTGCAATAACAATTGTAGGATTAGACTTCCAGGCAACATTCTGTATAGCAGAATGTTTATGAATAGAGAATATAATTAAGTAATTTATAAGCAGAAATTGGGAAAATGAAAGAATGTTACTAAGACAAGAAAAAAAGAACAGTTATGCCATCTCCTCTCTTTTTTTTTAGATTAGACTTGTGCTCTTAAGGATCCTGTGCTGTTTCTCATAAAAACAGGATTTGATTTTACTGGCCAAATTCCAACTGCGATTTGCCTAACTAAATGCTTCTTGCGTTCTTAATTGGAAAAAGCATTCCTCAGTTTCCAGTCCTGCCTAATTTATTTTTACAGTGTCCTTAATTGAGTATAAACCGCGGACATCCTTCACCAAGGGGTGATTGATCTTCGAAGGCAGACGATGACACACGTATACTAAGCGTGTCACATACAGCTTGCAATGTGACATCACATCTATTGCTTCTCAATATCTGGCCCACCTAGCAAAGTAATGCTCCTCTCCTATCACTAGATTTGATCAGTTCTGCGGAAATCATCCTAAGTAAAATCCTCCTTTCCGTGCCTCAGACATGCATACAGATGAGAGGTGAGTGAAACCCTTCATTTCTACATCAGGAGCGGCAGTGAATTGCTGGGGCCGGCTGGGTTATCCAGAGCCCTCTCATCGCTTTGTCCAGCACTGTAGAACTTGGATCCTCTGAAGAGGAGAGGCGGATGGCATCCGAGTGCTCAGTACTGCAGAGGAAGCTTTCTGGTATGCTCTTAATCAGCAGCGCAGTAAGCTCTGCTGGTATATCGTGTGTTTCTTCTTCTCCTCCTCCTTTTGGTCTTTCTGAGAGCCAGGCATGGAAATAATAGAATCTGCACTTGTTATGCTTACCAGCTTGTTGACCCAAAATTCAAATTCTCTCATGATTTGTTAAATTCAGACAATCTACTTGAAAGTTGATGCTACCAATTACTCCTGTAGCTCTCTTTTCACTACTTAATAGGTTTGATACTCCCGTGTATATGAAATGCACAGGTATCAGCAGACTTTGAGTTATATAGTGTGACAGAAATATAATTTTAGAAATTGCAGTTATTCATTTAGAAATGTGATTTTAAAGTGTACAAATTTCCTAGTTATGCAGCAAGTCACGGGAAATGTGTGACAGAAGAGCAGAATGGAGTGATCTAACTGCTGTTGCTGCTCTTTGGCTAATTCAGGGGAACTCCAAGGTAATATGGATTTTTACACATCATTTCTGAGTAGTGAGGATACACAGCTGAGAAAGTATCTGGGTTTTATTGAAAGCTTAGCCACTGATTCGTATTTCAAGTTCAGGACAGGCAGTTAATCTATCTGTGTCTCCATTCTTTTTTCAATAAAATTGGGGTAAAATTACAATTTCTCTTTCAAAAAGATACTGCGAGTTGGTGTATAATACTTTTTGGTTGTATTTCCATGGCAGCTGCTGAGGGATTTTTTTTCAGCCTTGCTGCTTGCAGAGAATGCAAGTGTAGTACCAAGGGCAGCACTGAGTTTGCAGTGTAAGATGTACCCTTTCAGATCCCTGAAATGAGAGCTGCTGCTGCAGTGCTAAGTAGTGGCAATCTCCCAGGCAAATCACCCTTTCTCCTCTTCATGCATTGCCGCTCTATGAATCACATGCTACTGCAAGGTAGTACGGTGGTATCCTTCCTTCCAGTTTCCCCGCTCCCACCTCTGTTTTGGATCCCTGCTTTAGCATGTGTTATTGCCACTGTGGAGAGAGTAACACCGACCTTTTCTATTCTGCCTTGCGTTCTTTGGCTCCTCCTCAGTTCATTTACTTTAGCAATAAAATTATATGACTCAAGACGAGAGTTATTTACAACATCTGTTTGAAGGCATTTTGACAAGGCTCGAGTAAATATAGATCTGGCGAAGCACCCTACACAGATTCATGTGACTGCTTTACAGGCTTCAAAATCTGACCCATTCTTTCAAAACTGGATATTTTCCATGGGGTAATTGGGTCTGACTGTGACTAAAAATCAAAAAAGTGCTTTCGTTTCGACCTATTGCTTGAGGTTATTCCATGTCAGATGTGATAATTTCACAGTACGCTGTATTCTCTGTGATGTGATATGTTGCATAACAGAATCTGCATTTATTTAACACCAAGTTCAAACAAATAATGTATTAATACAGTGCTATTTTTGATAAATTAGTAGGGCCGTGATCCATTTGTGGGCTTTTCTTCTGAACATATCTTACTTTTTTTTTTTCTTAAGAGTCTTATCCAATGGATTTTCAGTAAATGCAATGTGTACCTGGATTTTTTCATCTGCCACAAGCAAGAATTTGTAGGCAAGCTGCTGAAATCAGTAGGGGACTCAGTGTGAGCTGGTAAGCCACGGGAGCATGCATAGCAAGGACAGTAGAAACAGCAGCTGACTGGGAAGAGCTGGAGGTGACTTTGCTGGCATATCAGAGCCTCCTGGGGAAGCTAGACCCAAGGAGGAGGCGTAAGGCGTGCGATAAATGGAGAACATTAAGCTTGATCTTAGCAGAAAGGAGATGGGTTGGTAGCATGGTATGGGGAGTGAGAGATTGTAGCATGTGTTTGTGAGAAAATACAGGAAAGGAGAAGGCTTGCAATAACAGACTGGGGTGTGCAGACCTGTGGAGAAAGAATGAGGACTTGTGACTTGGGAGAAGGAGTACTCTAGGGATGGGGATGTGATGGGAGGAGTAGGGAACACAGTATACCACAGATCAAAAGTCACTGGGATTACTTAGTGGGAATCTATATCCTTACTGCCTTGTAAAGCAGACACGGGTATGGAAGCAGAGACATGAGCAGCGTTCCTCACCCACCCCTCCTAGTGCCACTACATGGATGTTCTCCTCTCTCCCCTGCTCAATCTTTTTAGCTTTCGGAAATGGGATAGCTCAAAGAAGTACCTTAAATTCAGGTAATCCAAAATGCGGGGGTAAATGTTTTTTACACCAGTGTTATCTGACATAGAATCATAGAATGGTTAGGGTTGGAAGGGACCTTTAAAAGCCATCTAGTCCAACCCCCTGCAAGGAGCAAGGACATCTCCAACTGGATCAGTTTGCTCAGAGCCCCGTCCAACCTGGCCTTGAATGCTCCTGCATACTTAATGGTGAATAATTAAATAAAAATCAACACACAGAATTTTATTTTCAACAAGCATAGTATTTTATTGAGTGTATGTAGGAACTCCCTTTGCTCTCATTAGTCTACTGTATTTATTTTTCACTCAAATAACAAACAAATGCAGGTGACTACACAAATATTTTGTAATGTATTCTGGCAAACTTTTCCCATAAGAAAAATTGCTATAATGTACGTTTATTAACTGGAGAGCCTGTAAAATACTACCAGTCAGATGTTATCTCAGTAATAGCACTGTATTTCATTGGCAGTGTTCCATAACTGAATTGCCATAACTGAAATTACAATCTGGTTCAGAAACTGAAATAGAAACATTATATACGTGAAAGGCTGAAAAAATATCTCAATATACATTCTTAATCCTCTCATGCTCAATTCTAAACACTTAATTAATGCTAGCTTTGGTATTTACTTTCTTTGACATAATAAAAGGAGGGGAATAGAAAAAATACAACTATATTTCTTTAAAGAAACCTGAATAAAACTGAAATGCTTTGAGTTAGCTTTGCAGCTTGTGAAAAATCAATGTTGCTTCAATTACTCCATTGACTTCAATGTACTGATGTTGATTTACAGTAGTGGGGATCTACACAATGATTAATAGTAAGAAAACCTTGGACTTTCATCGTGCTTTCTGTCTTGAGATTCTTAATTGCTTGTCAAACTCTCTCTGTCTTATAGTTTGTGAAGATGAAGTGTTGTATTCATAAACACTTTTAATTCAAGAAAATCACAAATTTATTCAGATTAATGTCTTACTAAGAAGTGTTATTTAATTTTCTTATTTTTATGTACATGATATAAACAAGAGGAATGCCTGGAGGCAGTTAAAATCATTTTTTGTGAACAGTCCTTTCAAACAGTGTAAACCCTATTTGAAACTCAAAAGCAGCTTTCAATCCTGCTGTCCTGCTGCAGACAAGATGAATAACTATTTTATGTCTAAAATCTTGGCAAGATACCATACAAACTATCATCCCTTGGGATGATCTGGGTTACTTATCTACTGCTCACTCTGTGTTCCCTTCAGTTTTCTGCATAATCCAAAGACAGATGTGGTCCAGCCCTTTCTTTCTTCAAGTAGAATTTTTTCTTGCCCTGGTCAAGTTTTCTTAATTGTTTTTTAGGCACTATATCACTTTATTCATTCCATAGCAATTTTTTTTGCATAACAATAATGCATTGCAGACTCCGGTTCAACTTTTCATGGCTGTTCTAAGAAAAGAGGGTGTAATGATGATCCTCTGTAAGGCCTGTGTAGGGATCATAGATAATTACAGTTGTTATGATCAGTGTACAAAATCCTCCAGCTAACAGCCTTAAAGCTTCCAAAGGATGCCCTGTGGAAACCAGTGACTGGCCAGGATGACTGTCTGGTCATGCCCTGCACCTGATCAGTACAGTCTGTCTTCACTATTGGTTGGACCTGGGGGTGTGGAGTTGCAGCAGCCTCGCCTCTCTTGGGCTGCCAGATCTGGTATGATATATTTTCCTCTAATATAATTTCCTAGGTCATTGTATTTTTTTTGCTTAATTCTGCTTTACTTAATTCTGGTGAAAGGATGAAAGCTACTTTGCCCTATAAATATCACTGAAAATAAAATATTTGTTTATTCTTCAGATCTGCTTTCTGATCATCAGCATTCTGTCCTCTCACATTGAGGTGTATCCACCTCAGACCTAGCTCATATTAATATTATTTGTGCTATGATGGCATAAAATACTGATTAATCCATTGGGTAGCAAACAGCAATGACCTACCTTATATCAATGTAGTTGAAGAACTTGGAATCTGTTCCAAAATGATACCACCAATAAAGCACTCTGCACTCTCCATGAGTAGAAAAAGTTATAAGCTTTACCCATAATTTTATCAAAGCCCCAAATATGGGACTCTGATACTGTGTTGGACATTTTTGTAGATATCCATGATTCAAGAAACAAATTACTATTTTAAATCAATTATTTGACAGGTCAGCAATACCCATTTAAAATACAACCCATTCTTAGACTGATGCTGACCCATTTCAATACCTGGTGAAAGGAGTGCTTGTTAGAGAGTACTCAATCATACATACTGTACAAATGTGAAAAGTGGAACCAGTTTCTCCCATCTGTTGAAGTACCTAAAGCATTAGGACTCTGATCCATGCTTAATATGCCTAAATATTTTAGTACTCTAAATAATAAAGAACAATAGTATTTGGTACTTTTAAATCTGTAGGCTGTACTGCAAGTCAGATTCCTAGCAAATTATTCCCATTTGAAAAATCATAAAAGATTAATTGAAATGCTAACAAAAAAATGTTTAAAATAAAATCATCTTTTCTTCAATAAACTGCAAAACGTAAACACAAAACTCCACCCTCGAAATCCCTCACTCCATGTTCAATAATTAAGTGTTTACAATGCATATGAATGATGCAAATCTCCAAAAGCTGTAACTGCACACATGATGCTAGAGTAAATAGGCATTATTTCTGCACCTTTTTTAAAAGCACAGAAAATAATTTAATGGGAATGTACATAACTTTCAATTGAAATTATGTCCTGTTTTAGAAGCCTCTATTTACAATTTGTGTCTTAACATTGGAACATTTTTGTCTTGTTTTCTAAATTAGTCTCCATGGATTAGAACAGCCATCTGGCTGAAGTGCTTTCGGAATCTGCTTTGCAGAGTTCACCCTACGATACTGTTTCTCTTTGATTATGGTTATTAGTTATGGCTAAATGTAGACTAATGCCATCCAAAACTGGCATGCCTGGGTTGGAAGAGGCTTCAAAGGCTATGACTCTGATGTTTTGGATCTTTCTTTAGATTTGCTCTGAAGAATGTATTCTGATTTATAGTAGTTTATAGCAGTTTTGGAGAAGAACTGCTTCTGAATAACTGTGTTTTTTAAGAAGCTGGGACGTGAGCCAGCTGCAAGTGGACACTGAGATTATTCAGAGACTTATGGCAGACAGCGCTGATCAGTCAGAGTCAGATGCTAAATGAAGCAGGGCTCTGTCAGATATTTGGCTCTGAATGATTTTTTAAGTACGGGATGTGATACCAGGAGTAGTGCTACAAATGAAGAAAATAACCACAGGAAAGGGATGGAGCAGTTGAAAGCTCTGCAGGAGAGGTAAAGTGTGGAGGACAACTGGGGGAGTTTAAATCAGTAGATGCCAGCAAAACCAGGATGATTGATCAAAAAGTAGCTTTATTTGGGTAGTATATATGAAGCATTACATGATTTTAACAGCTTCCAGTTAGCTCAAGCAGAAGAAGCTAGCTATAAAACTTTGTAGAAATGTATCATTATTGCATCTAGAAATAAAACACATGAAAAAATTCATTATTGAGCATTTAAGAGTACTCAGACTGCCTAAATTTAGTCTTATAAATTAGGTAGCTAAATTAGAGGGTTAGTCTTCATAGATTATTGTTGGAAAGAGAGAGGAAGGGAAGGGCTGGGAATGGGAGGCTCCTCTAAAGAGTAATTCAGAGCAGAACCTAGTTTAAATGCTGTAGCTGTCCTCATAAAGAACTCCTCTATCTCTTCACTGACTCTATAGGAAGCTGTAGGACATGAGCCTTCTAACTTAGTCATCTAAAGTAAGGCATGTAAATATCCACCAAAGAGTACAGGAAGACTTTAGAAAAACAGAGTCTGCAATCAAAAGGAGAAGAAACAAACTGATAATTTTGGAAGGCTAATTCATGACCTAATAAAAGGCCAAGTTATAATGGGGACATGGGACAAAAATCTGAGAGAGTGTGTGTATGAGAGAACAACTGCAACAGGCAGCCTAAAAGTGTATGACAAAATATCCAGAATTTGCTAACAAGAAATTATTTTGTCCAGAACAACAGTTGTAGAGAATAGTCAAAGCTCATATGTTACAGTTTTGATAAAAGAAGCTTGAGGCAGGAAGATATGTGGAGGTCAAAGTAAGCCTGCAAAAAAATAGCACATGCTGTGGTAAATAACACAAGCTAAGCTTGGCTTGTTAGTCAAAACATAAGATAGAGGAACTTCAGTGAACTTTATCACTTTGCAAGAATTTGCAAGTACTAGCAGAGCGTGCTGGTGAGTGCACATACAGCAAAACAGAATGACAACAGCACCCTTTGTGCAGAAAAAAACCCGCCATCATTGCAAAAGCCAATACTTACAGTAGAAGATGGAGACCTGACAGTAAATGGGATATTTCTTTGCCCATTTTTATTGGACAAAGATGTACAAGATGGTATAATGCCGCCAGAAGTAAGAGGGCACTGAGAGAAGGGTATCAGCAGTTAAACTACTTTAAGCACTTACCTCTGTTTCCATGAGGCAGGTAATTTCCAATAGTATCATATTTAAAGTACCCATTACTGACTTAAAAATTATAGCAAGTTCTTGCTCTCATCAAGAGGCTAATCTCAGCTGAAGTTCAGGAGAACAGAACAACTGAGGAATTGCTTAAGGATATCTTCCAAGGCAAAAGGAAGCTCTTCACAGAGCAGAGCTGACAGGGTCGTGCTGTCCCAGAGTTTGCAACTCCAGCAAAAGGCCATGGTAAAGTATGTGCTAAAATAATGTTTGAAATGCTTTTTCCTCAAGGAATAATGGGACAAATGGAGGGAATAACTTTTCACATTTAAAGAAGAAATGAAACACTTCACTGAAATAATGTTTCTTATAGTCAAAATTAGTAAATAAATACATAAAAGAAATGCTTTCTACTGTTTACACAGGAAGAATTTCTAGGTGAAACGACTGATACCAAACATTTTTCTCTCCTTTCTGTATCTGCAGAGTTCTATTGGATTCTGTTAGCAAACAGCATTCATATAAGCATACACTTAAATACCTCTTTTATAAGATGTTCACCACACACTGCCACACTTGCTTTATTTGGCATGAAGTGTTTCTCCAGAAAGTGCCACAGATTGTTTTTGATGTAGAGTATGAAAATTTGTATACAGGATGGCTTTGATCTAAGACATACATAAAAAATCAGGGTAGCAACATGATTACCGGGCCAAAGCTGAACAAACAAAATGTCAATACGTGATAATAGAATTAGCATGCTAGAATTAACAAATTCCACAACATATATATAGATATTCCCTGAGGTATTGGTCTTCGTCAATAATTCTTTCCATCAGAGAAGCGCTGCAAGTAGTCCCTGGAAAAGCAGTTGCTGTAGAAAAACTCGTGCCTAACCTAGTTTGCCTGCAGAAGCAACCTGAGGGCAGTGCTCTGCCAGGCAGCTGGTACTGCAGGATGCCTGGAATGGAAAATTTAAGGGGATTTAAGACACTGAAGAGTAATTACAGTCTGTCCTATGGGAAATGGTCATGTATATGTAAAGAAAGTTATCAACACACTCCTCCTACAACAATATAGTCAAACCCAGAGGCTACTAACTTATTCCTCACTAGCAAAAGCTGAGAGACACCCATAAACAAATAGACATGAAACCTATGACCTCAGTTCCTGCCGTTCCTGGATGTGAAAAAAAAAAAAAAAAAAAACCAACCCAAACCAAACAACAAAACACTGAGCCTGGTCTCCTAAGCAAATACAGAAATATGGTAAATGTGTCGCTTGCTCTGCTCACCCCTAATCCAGTAACATCTGAAACTGTTGACCACTCTCCGGTAAGTCTGACAGAGGGGCAGTTTTTAGGCTGTCAAGTTATATAAGTTCTGCGAAACCAGGTACTTGTGTAGAGAAGAGAGACAGTATCAGCCTCTTCACTGAGGAAAAACTGCAGCATGAACTCGGCCTTTATTAGACACCAGAGAAACCACGAGAGGGACATTACGAAAGCTCCAGTCAAAGGAAAAGCCTCAGCGAGAGGCAGCAGACAATTAAACAGCTGGGAATCCAACCACAAGACAAATCCATAGGCTTTGTTAGTTTTAATGCTCATGGAAAGAGTTATTTACAGGGTACCAGCATTCACTGAAACTGCTCATTAACGACTTCCTGCCATAGACAAAAGCAGCTTCGCAAACAGATAATTTTTTCCACCTACCAAAATGTGATTTGCAAATTGAACACAAAACTGTGAGTGGTTTGATGTTAAAAACCCTGACAAACACAACATTTCTGAATATTTGATAAAGGGATAACAGAACAAGATCAAGGGCTATGTTACCTACATGCTAACAGCTTAAAAAGGGAACTGGGCTTTTAGGAAACGTAGGTTTTGAATCACAAAGCTCCTGCTGAGAATGAGTTCCCACAATAGTAATCACGATCAAGGTACAAAACACCATATTTTCAGTGGCCAGTTAACTGGAAGGCCTAGGTAAATAGAGGAGGGAGATATTTAAAGACACTGAGTTGGTGATTCCAAAGACACCAACTACAGAGAAAAGAAAAAACTTCTAAAAACTATCTGGAGGTCATTTAGGGATTTAAAAATCTATGGGAAGAAACAGATGGGTTTATACTGGCCTTAAATGAACGTTGACATTAAAGTAGTTGTTAGAGCTCTGTGAAAAATGCAGAGTAAGTCAAGTGAAAGAGCCCATCTTGATAGCACGTGAAAAATAGGTTTCCTCAAACAAGAGATACAGTCCTATGCTCTTTCATGGGCATGTCACTCTTTATTTTCTGATTTGGTTTTGTTTTCTCCTCAGTGTAATATAGTAATTAATATAAAGAGTGTATGATCCTCTTTGTAAATGGAATTTCTGAATCTCTAAGATTTATAGAGACAGGGAAACGGCATTTTCTGTACTGAAAGTTAGAGTTGTGCATGTACTCTTCTGTAGCTACAGTTCTTTCTTTTGTACCTGGCAGCACTCACTTTTGTGAGTGCTGCCAGGTACAAATACAATGTTTTAGCCAAGAGAGTCTTCAAAGAGATGCTGTCTAGTGGATGTTGAACCGAGGTTCTGGAAATTGCAAAAAACTGTCAGTACTCAAGCACTGTTTTTCCTGGCTACAAAAATTGATATAGAGCTAAAAGTGGAATCATAAACCAGATATTTTCTTTTTAACCTTGGCCTACACAATAATGATGGGTTTACAACGGACAGGCTCTGACTTTAATGACTTGCACATGACTCACACAGACTACAACAAAACACATTGGAATTCTTTCAGAGCAACACAGCTTTCCCACAAAAACGGCAGATGCAAAAAGAATCTATAGAAATTACTGGTTTTCTTGCTAAGCTGTAGAACATACAAAGTAGCTTCTATGGATAATTTATCTGACTTCTATTTTTGTGGCATTTATTTTATAGAAAACTTTATACTTTTCTTTTTGTTCTCTTCCCAGCTATGGTTGACTGTAAATCAACCATAATTTTGAGAGGCCTTCATACAGGATGCCCATTTCTGCTTATTCATTTTGCCATTTGAGAAATGTGAATATTTTTTTGTTTATAAATTTAAAAGTACAATCCTGGCTCACTTTTCTTGGATTTTGCCTTAATCTCTGACCAATCTTACATGCTTTCACTTGTGGCATTAGAGGCTATTTAAGGTATTTTGCTATCTACAGGGAGGCATTGTGAAACACTCATCAAGCATGAAATCAAATTCAAAAGAAGGCAAATGCAGAGAAATAATTGAAAAGTGTTTTTTATGTTTTTGATGATCCTGGATTATATTCTCTGTAAAGTATTGCATTCATTTATGTATTCTGTGGTTAATGTACAAAGCTCTTCCAGAAGAGTCTCCACATATCTTTTTCATATAGTTTTCCTGCTATTTTCAGCTTATTCCCTTTCATGAGGAAAGAAAATCAAGTTCTAATTATCCTCTTTCATTATCAAGGAAATAATTTTTTTTATTGCATCTCTTTCTACTTCTAAACTTGTGTGTATTATTTTGTTTGTCTGGTTTGTCTCCTCTGCACTGCCTTGGTTTCATAGATCCTTAGCTCACTACTGACTGCTCCAACTAGTTTCCCAAGTTGCACCAGCAAACAACCTCTTTATCCTCCTCCTACAAATGCACCTTCCAAAATCCTTGCTGTTTTTTTTTTCACTTCACTAACGTTCTTTTCATGCTCCGCAGTAGATTCATCCCTGTGCTATAGAACCACTGCAGTGCCAGTAAGCTGCAAATGTGGTTACTGGAGCCTTTCACATATATCAGCTACACATCCTTAAAGACATATAGCATTTGTGACTTCTGTTTGGATTTTTTATTGTACTAAATTAATCAAATAACATATCAAGATATTTCTACCAGCCCTGTTAGCAGTTTCATTACCCACTCTAAAGACAACTACAGCTAAGTTTGAGGGCTTACTATGAATCAAATATCTTTTTTCATGAGCTTATTAAAAATATTTGTAACGAGCAGCCTACCTATCAGATCATAGCTTTCAGAAAATTATTACTGTTTTTCTTTTGCATTCAAGAATACACTATGAAAGTGTCACTTTGGGGATCTGATTCACACAAACAAATTCATTCACAACACAGTCAGTATCATGAGCTGTGTGCCTCTGTCTAACAAGTTCCCGATCCTGCTAAGAATGTGTCATGTAACTGTGAGACAAATGTTTCAGAAAATCAATTTATCCATTTCTTGAAACTGGCAATTTTTTCATTGACTTCATGAAACAATTGGTGTCATCTATTTGGGGAAGCAATTACAATGCAAGTTAACCTTTCACACTCAGAAGGTATTAATCAAAGTACATGTGCGTAAATACACCCATACATATATATGCATACGTATACATACAAGTGTGTGTGTATTTTTACCAGGAATTCATTTTTTTTCTAGCAGGAACCATTTTTTCTGCTGTAACTAAATGACAAAATAACTTTTTTTTTCTGCTTATTTTTTTCTGTCTTTTCCCCCCTAACTGTACTGTCTTTGATATAAGCATAAAGGCTAAGCAGCTAGTCCGTGAGCTGGTTTTCCTTCAGGGCTGTGAAAGAAGCCATTACCTGCTCCACACCTCAGCACATAAACACTCTCTGCCGCCAGCGTGGCCTAGTTCTGTGTCACTTAGATCTCTTTTTTGTAGAAGTGATACATACTGGATCTGTCAAGTGACAAAATCAGTTAATTTGACCTAAATTCACCCTAAAACACAGCATGTAGAGAGAACCCACACACGCTGCATTAACTCCTCCAAACCTACTCTATCTGCAGTTGCTTACTTTGAGTTTTCTTAGGAAAGGGTAAGATTGTTCACAGAAAGGAACAATCACCTTTACAAAAGATTTATTTCCCTTTTATGGCAGAGTTGGAAGTTTCTGACCTATCTTAATTTACTCATTGTATTTCTACTTAACTGGAGTTACCACAACTTGGTATCTGTTCCTCTTCAGCTCACCATAAATTCCATGCCCTAAAGAAGATAAAATTTCGTTATGTTGTCAGATCAGAGTTTTGCTTTTTGTTAAAAATGATGAGCAATGTTTGAAAGTGACGAAAATATTAATCCCTCCAATTAGTTTATGAGCTCTTTACTGTGGTCATCAAAGCTATAGATCCTAAGCTTTTTTCTAATTAAATAAGAAATAAGAACACTGAAGTTACTGAAGATAAACCCATTTGAAGATCTTGTAAGAGAAAAAATGAGTAACAGTGATGAGTTATGTTGGTCTAAGGGCAAGCAGCTTTGCTTCTGTATTGTTGGCAATCTTGTTGGCTGACATTTAAAACAAAATGTAATTGTCTTGACTGCAAATACTTTCACTTGAAAGATAATAGTCCATCCATAGTCCATTCCCTGAAAAATATGCTCATAAAATTGTGCAATCAGATCACTTCTGTGTTCATGTGCCTTTGTTTCAGACATTCATTTGCTAAACACTGGAACGTTAATTCTAGAGACTACATTTTTTTGGATTATATACAACTGATAGCTATCAAATGCTGTCTTCTCAAACAAGCTGTTTTAATAGTAATACTTGGGAGACATGGTATTTAGCAGCAAACATTATTCTGTATATCAGAAAACCCAAAGATATAATAACACAAGTATTTCCTACTTTTTAGATTACAAGAAAATTATGTATTCAATTGCTGATAAGAATGATGTGAATTAAATTTATGCTATTAGTAACTGAGATATTATAATGCAGAATAAAATAATATAATAAAGTAAATATACTTATCATTTTTTAAAAATATTGC
The DNA here is from genome assembly GCA_009806455.1 of Tetrax tetrax. Classification (NCBI taxonomy): domain Eukaryota; kingdom Metazoa; phylum Chordata; class Aves; order Otidiformes; family Otididae; genus Tetrax; species Tetrax tetrax. The sequence continues at coordinate 138,244 of WHYT01014894.1, read as the reverse complement.
TAGGTTAAAGAAAATGATGATGTTTCTATAAATTCTAGGTGAAATAAAAAAGATAAACTAATTGATAGTAGTAACCATAGTACTCTCTTTTCCTCTGAATGAATATTTAAAAGAAGCCAGGTGAAACCTACAGTTAAATTCCTTGTCAGAAAATGGCCGATTCTCTTTCCAGCTTTTTGTGAATGAATCATAAGATAGGATATTTTAAAAATTTGATGTGAAGTTTTTTGACCTGCCTATGGATCCCTGAAATCTGGTAAGTAGCTCTAAAATAAGAAGAACAGACCATGATCACAGGACAGTAGTATTAGAAATATATCCTATTGTCTAATCAAAATTCTTGAGGAATTGACTTCACGTAATTTCAGTCTCTGCAATCAAATAACCAGTGTGACATCATCTGACTACTGAGTACTCTCAGAAGCCTGTATTGTCCAATCATAAAAGGAAACTATGGTTTCTTTTTTTTTTTTTTTAATAAAATACTACTGCTTTTAATAGTTTGTTAGCTTCAGTTAGGCCAGTGTGATGGAGCTAATGTTTCCGTAGTGCACAACAATGTCACACTGAGGTGGCTTGGTGACACAAAATGTAACAAGTGAAAGAAGAGGCAGGGAGAGGAGATTTTTTTTCTTTTAAAAACTATTTAAATTTATTGTAATGTAGTTTGTTGAATAGTTACTGTATTTGCAAAGTCAGGAACTCCACATTTTTAAAAATGTTACAATTGAGACCATCTTTGTCATTAGTATTCATCCTGCTTGTACATGTGCCTTATCATACCTGGTTTTAATTACCCAAAAAAATACTTTAAAAGTGAGGATGAATCTGAGCTCAGGATATATGGCAGTATGTACTCTCTTAAGTTCCTCTGTTACAGCTATTACAAAAATTTATTTTTCACTCTCAACATAATTTCTTGGAATTGAGGTAGGTGGGTTTTTTTATTTGTAATGTATGTAAGTGAAACTGCAATTTTCAAGGTAGCATAAAATAATAGCAAACAAACAACCACTCCATTAATAAATAAATACATAAACAAGACAAGACATGTATGGTAATCTTAATATAATCTTAATTTAGTGGAATTACACTGAATGAAACTGAAACTCATAAATTGTATTAATGAGGAAGGGCAGTTCTGACATCAAAACCCACTCCAAATGTGTTTTCTTGCTACAATTATATGGAGTTACATGAGAAAGAAAACAGATCAATCTCTTTCATTTCTTGAGCATTAGAAAAGTATTGCATTATGTGAAATATAAAAAGATAATGCATTTGATGATATTTTACTTTAGAAATGTAGTTCAGTGATTAAATAATTGAACTGATGCTTATTTTATTTAGAAATATATATTCAGCACTAAAAATTAAAAAGCCAGTACAGATCTATATCATCTAGCATATTAAAAATGCACCACTGAAAAGGTACATATACCACTTCAGTAGTCTTACACTCAGTAGCAAATGTCATACTGAAAGCAGGTCTCACTTAGTTTTTAAAACTGAGTTCCATCTCCTGAGATCAAATAATGTTAAAACTCAAATCCTGCTGAAAGCCCTATCCCTTACTGCTGGAAAAAAACCACACAAATTAAAAATCAACCTTGCAAAAAAAAAAAACAGGAAAATGTATAAAAATGAATTACAAGCATTTACATGATTTTATTATTTTATATTCTGCATTATGATATCAAGCCTTAATGACACTGTTGGGTTATTTTCATTTTTTCCATCAGTGACAGCATAGTGCGTTTTCTTCAAACAAACAACTGATGAGTTTGCGCAGGAAAAACAGTGGAAATGAATATAGGCGAAGTTAGGTCAAATGCACAGATCAAATCAACCAAAAATACAGAAATACATATTTTGTCTAGTCTCTTCATTAGGTGTTATTTGTAATAAGATCACTTTAAAAGGGTTATATAGATTGATTGTCAGAGTTTAAAAACACAAGGTTTATACTACTATAAATATATATTTTATATTATAAAAATCAATGTTTGACAGCTCTGATAATGCAAAATTTAAAAATACCTTTAATATATTTTTTTTATTATACCCCTTTGTATTTTGTGGAACCAACTTTTATTATTATGACACTGTAAAACCTTCCTAGATATCTGTAAAATTTTTTAAATTGTGGTTATTGGTTGTTTGACACATGCAAAAATAGCTATTATACCAAGTCTTTCTCTATATTTTAATCTGTTTAAATTCTGGCCCATTTTTCTCAATGTCCTGGCACTTCTGAATGTGGTATGGGGAAGGGCAAACAGTTGTAACATACGAGCTTACAGTGACAGTAGGAGGAACAAATACTAGCGAGAATTTAGTTTGTGAAAGCTTTTATTCTGGACCATGAGAGCACATTTTAACAACATGAAAATAATCAATGATGACTTCATTCTACAAGCACTAAAGGAGGTAAAATGCTCAGTAATGGAATCAATGACCTGGAAAACAAGCTCAAATTCAAAGGTGATTTGATGTTAGGAGTTTCTGGAAAACTGCAGAGACTGAGGGATTTCTTTCTGCTATTAATTATAAATAAATTGGTTATGAAATGGAATTAATAGATTTCACAAGCAGCTGATACATGTCCCAGCAACTAGAATAGGGTTTCTACAATGAGTCTAGTCTCAAACAGGGAAGATTTTTGAGTAGGAAATGCAATTCTATTTGACAAAATTATGTATTTAACTTAAAAATAGACTGAAAGTCCCTGAGTTGCAAATCAGTGGAAGGTAGGAGAAGATTCTGGGGAGTAAGAAAAAGAGTTTCTTCTTATACTTTTTGATATATCATGAGGTATTGGCCTCAGGCACTTTGCAGAACATAGGTGTCAAGAAGCATCTCTTGCATCTTAAGCATGCAGTCTACCACTGGGCCAAATCTCCTAGAGACAGGATTCAGGGCTATGTGAATCCTTCAGTTGATCTGGTGGGATTGTTTCTATGTTCTTAAAAAGTTCCCAGACCAGATATCCCAAGACTGAACTGACACCTTGTTCTGGTGTTCACCTCTAACTTTTTTTTTTTTTTAATTTTGTCAGGAGTCTTGGGAATGACCACCTGATAATGCCTCATAAAACAGGCAGCTTATGGTGTATTAGCTGCAGGGACAATCTTAGCACATTATTCTGTGTTTATTATATTGGTAAAGGTGAACCAGCACTGTGGGAAGAATATCACGCACTGACACACATTTTTTCAATAGAAGCTGATTAAGCACTGCAGGACAGTGCAGAGCAGAGTAATATTTTTCAGACAGTTAGGGTAGACACATGATATATATGAGAACACTAAAACAATCTTTCAGGCCGAAAAGAAAGTGTTTATTTGTTTATGGATGGACGATGGTGTTTCCTCTAAGCAACCATCACTGTCAAAATAGCTGAGTTTTATGCTTCCCTCCATGCTTCTCTGACGGAAGATCATCGTCTACGTGAGTGATGTGCATTTGCAACATGACCAGCGGCCTTGACAGTGACAAGAAAGAAGCTAGACACTACCATTCTGTTCATGCACAAAGCAATTTTACCCAGGGAGGAGATAGCAGAAGAGCTGACTACAATCCTGTGATCCCACTCAGTTTCATGTCATATCATCCTAAAATGCATTTGTGCTGACCTGGTCCTTGGTTATTCAGTTTGATACAGAATACAAAGAGACAGTCAGAAAATAAAAAGAAAAAAGGAAAGCAGAACTAAAGTAACAATGGTGCAGTATGTGCTTTCCAGGGCTTTTCTCTAAGGATTTGTGTTAGTGGCCTGAGAGAGGCCAGGCTGCTGCCTCTCCATGTTCCCAGGTCCAACCAGTAGCAAGGCTGAACATGTATTCCCAGTAGACACGCACACAGAGCCCATGTATGCACCACAAATACACATATATAC
>WHYT01014894.1:89946-117673 GCA_009806455.1 Tetrax tetrax | reverse complement strand
GGGGGGGGGGGGGGGGGAGAGGGGAGGGGGACACAATTGGGAGCCACCTGGCCGACATGGTCCCCGTGGCCTGCTGAGGCTGTCGCCCAGGTGCTGTCGCCCTTCGCGTCGCCACCGCCTCTGTGGGGCTGCGGCGGCTGCCGTGAGGATGCTGGAGAGAGCCAGGCGTAGCAGCCCAGTCTGTTGGTGGCATCTAAATAAAACTTGTGGGTTGTACTTTTGTTTTCTCCTTCTTGTCTAGAAGGTGCTGTTGGCTGTGATGTTGAATTACAGATACTGCTCTCCTCTTTTGGAAATCCACTGACCCTGTTAAGTGTCTGTCCTGGGGACAAGGAGGGGAGAGGAATTTGACCATGGAAGTCCATGTGGTTTTTGGCTAGTGGAGAAATTCCCAGTTTATTCTTAGTATTTGTCTCCATGCTGTTTTGTACACAGCTTAAAATCCGAGTAATTAAGTAATATTTTGTATAAATGTGCTTATAGCAGGGTTTAATTTTTTTTGTTTTAAGTGAGCAGTCTGAAGCAGTGCTTGATTCAGGTGATATTTTTCATCATTAATGATGTAGGCTTATTGTAAAGAACCTCTTTCTTTCAGGTTTGCAGAAGGTTGGGAATTATAGAAGTTGATTATTTTGGACTGCAGTTCACTGGCAGCAAAGGGGAGAATCTATGGCTGAATTTGAGAAACAGGATCTCCCAGCAGATGGATGGTTTAGCCCCTTATCGATTGAAATTAAGAGTCAAGTTTTTTGTAGAGCCACATCTTATCTTACAAGAACAGACAAGGTAAGGTAAAGATGCTTGTAAGTATTGTTTGGTTTTTAATTTCTGTAACTTAGGAAAGTGATTACACACTGACCTTATTTCTTTCATCTTCCAGTAATCTTAGCTTGACTTTTCTGTGTAGTTTTAAATCCCTGGTTTACCTAAATGTATTATTCCTTGTTTGAAAAAAAAAAAAAAGGAATCAAACTGATAGGACTGTAAATATTGTGTAGCTAACAGTAAGTAATGAGTGTAGGTAATTCTGTGAGCACTTAGTGCTGGAAGTGAAAGAAACTTAAGTTACCAGTGGCAAATTATTTATATGGTATTTGCATGTCCGATAGTAACCCCTCTTCAGTGGTGTTACTCTAGGTCATTCTAAACCACTGGTACCGAAAGGCAGGAAACAATTCCTCCCACAGTGCAAAAACTTGCTGAATTCCTTTTTGTCTGGTATTATGTTACAGTAACTTTCAAATAGCTACAGGCCCTTTGAGGCCACAAAAGAAACAGCTGTTTTGCTGCTTCTGTGGCCAGTCCTCTTAACTAAATTGTTATACTGCTATCCAGTCAGAAGAATTAGTCTTCGAAGATTAGTAGTGAACATTTGCTTTTACTCCTTAACTTTGGTTACTGTGTGAGTGGCTGTTGAGTTTTTGTTAAAGAAAGCTGAGAACATATATTTAATGCTGACCTTTCAACTATATTTTCCTGTTAGTTTGTACTTGCTGTTTTTTTGTACTTGCTGTTTTCAAAGTTGGGGAAAATTGAAAACAAGTGTCTATATGATAATGCCAAAACATGTTTTCAGTACTTACCTTAACTTGGTACTTTTGGAATTAAGACCACAGATACAGCATGGTTGTTCTGCGCAGAATATTTGTCAAAAAAATTTGGTCAGAAGCTGACAGCCTGGTTTGGTGTTTATTTAATAGGAAAAAGGTTTTGAGTTAGGAGCATGTGTATATTGGTTTGTTTTTTAATTAATGTGCTGAGGAGAGGCTTTTGGTGAGCACTGGTTTCAGCTCATCAATCTGGTTCAACTTTTCAGAATGCTCTAGAATTATACTATAGTTGTCCTATATAATAGGTTTAGTTAGGCAAATACATTCTAATCAAATTTCAATTTTGATGTACCTTATTTTGGAAAAATAAATTCTACTATCCATGGCATATCTCTGGGTTCTTTTGGAGTATTTTCTTTAAAGAAACTTGTCTCCTTACTTATTCTAATTGAGAATATTTTAAGTATAAAACCAAATAACAAAGGATTTTTATGTAGAACAAAAGAAGCAACACAATTTCATACCTGATGAGGCAGAAGAGATTACCCTACGCATGTTGGATATGTCTACACACACACACACACACACCCCAAATCAGGGAAAATCTGAGGAGACCTAAAGCTGATATGGCATTTTTCTGCTATCCTTGATGAATGTTTGTTCAACTTCTCAAGGCTTTTGCAGGCACCTGTGTTCCTGCCTCCAACACTCAATGCAAGACTTGGCAGGTTGTGCAAGTTAATAGAGCTTGCGCTGGTGAAACTTGCCCAAGGGGCCTGAAAGGCAGGTTGTGTAGCTAGAATGTAACAGAGCTTGCATACATGCAGCACAGTAGCAAATATTCTCCACTATAAAGATGATTTAAAAGGTGGAGGTGGGACAAGCTTACTTTTATGTATGAATCAAGACTCTTCTAAAACTATTATTTTTAACAAACAATTTAAAATTAATTGATCCTCAGTCATCAGAAGAGATTATTAAAATTCTGTTCTGGAAATAATTACTTTTTATTTTGGAGAGCAAGAGGCATTGAAACTAGTATTTAATATCACTCTGTCTTGCAAACATGAATAGTCCTGAGGCTTCAGCTAAGCTCTGTTCAGTCTACATCCTGAGTATTTTTACTGTTCTTGCTAAAAAACAAATACAAGTTGTAAAATAGTTTGCAATAGTTGCCTTTTAGTTGTGTATGCCCAGAAGTCCATGTCTAGCAGACCTAGAATTCCATAGTGCCTGTGGTTAATGCGTATTTCTGTAGTGTTGACACTCATTTTCAGTAGATTTACTCTTCTTACTTAAGTCTGCTTGAGGATTTACATATGTACATAACAGTGCATTGAAATTTAGTGTGCATGTAAGCATGTGTGGTATCAAGGAGAAGACAGAACTTGTTAAACCTGTCACTGAACTTCAAATTAGTAGGCATATCATGGAGTAGAATTGCAAAGATTAGCTGTACAGTTACAGCTAACATTTTGTTCCTTACCTTTACTCGCAAAGTCTGTGTGCTGGTCGGCGAAGGAATAGTGACAGGGAACCTTGAGTTTCCTTTAGCAATTACATCCACAATGGATGTATGGGGTGTTTCTGGCAGAACTGTTGCCTTCTGCTCTCTTGTCTGAACAACGCTGAGAAAGTCTCCCAGTCTCGTACTTGCTGCCTTTGATGCTGTTTTTACATATAAATTAGATGCATGTTGAGACTGCTTTTGAAATCTGGGAAGCTGCAAGTAATTCTAAATTTTGTTGATGTGCTTTATCATGATGATAATAGTGAATGTTGTGACTGAGTTGTTACCAGTTTTTTCTATACACTTTGGAAGCTTTGTCAACCCCAGTTGTACTGCTTTGTTAGAGATCCTTGTCTTGCACTGAAATTGAAAACTCAGGTGTGTGTTTGTTTGTAGCAATTTGATGTTCAGGTTTCTACATGCTGTGTGAAAAGCTGATCCAGCAACTGAGCATCAACCTCTGCTTCTCTTATCTTTGATCAGTGTGCAATCCAGTGGAAGATCGCAACCTCATGCATTTTAATCTCCTTACGCAAGGGAGCCTTCTTGCTGCGAAGTGCAAAGGCAGAGCCAGGTTATAATTGTATCTTGGACCGATGTGGCAACAGACCACCTTCACCGAGTGCTTTGTGAATGGGAGAACTGCATGGAAAAAAAAAACCTTCTTCCTACACTTGCTTTCCTCTCACAGGGTTAAAGGTGGTTTGTTTCTATCATTCTTTGGATCTCAATTTCTCATTTTTTATTTGAGTGCCTGGTACTGAATTTCGCCATAGGATTTTGTAGTTTAGAATTGTTTTCAGGGGAATGAAAGTGCTTCAGTGCAAGAATGCTATTCAAGTTTAATCTGCTGCTGTCAGCTAGAGTCTTACAAACAAGTCTGAAATGTGAGCAGTGTGCTTGTTGAGCCGTTTGAATAACTATCCATTTTTCTGGATGGAAAACCACATTGGCTTGAAAAGAGCTGCTGTCTTTCCGCTTTTAAAGATAGAGCCGATGGTCCAAGATCTAGATCACAAGCTCTGCTTTCTGTCATCTTCGTTTTCATTGTTCTCTGTATTTCTTTACAGGTAACGCAGCAGTTAGTAAAACCAGTAACGAGTAGGGTTTTTGTCAGAATGACTTACGGGTGGGTTTTGTATCGAATTTTACAGAGCCTTGTGTTGGAGCCAGGAGCTGGGGTGTGGAACGATCGTACTTCAACGGTTGGAGTTCTCAGGAGACTTTTCGACCTTTCGGAAAGGGCTTGCCGCGAGCCTGCCGGGCGGGGGGAGCCGTTCCAGTTGCGCCCGGGGGCGGCGAGGAGTAGGGATTTGGGGGTGGCGGGGCGCGGTCCTGGAGCTGCCCCGCGGGAGGTGAGCGCGGGGTAACTCCGGGCCATTGACTGGGAGTTACCTCGGCTCCCAGCGACGCAGCGGGCCGGGCCAATCGGCGGCCGCGTCCCAGTGCCGCGGCCCAGCAGCCCGGGGAGCTCAACTCCTGATTGGCCCGCACCTCTGTCTCGGGGCAGAAAGTTGGTTCTGCTGCTGGGGCTGAAAGCTTGCTTTGTGAAACGTGTGGCAGAGAGGTCCTGAAACTTGCACCCACCTGAACAATGAGAGTGTTTGCCGAGCCGCGCAGGAGGCGAACTGTGCCAAGCGCTCGTCCAGGAGGTTAAGCCTGGCAGCATAAAGTCAACATTGCAGTGGCTGCATAAAAGCAGAGATAATTTTAAAGTGAATCATTTTTTTGAGCAATGTACTGTAAAATGGGCAAAGTTGTTTGTCTTGTGTAATAGGACTGAAAAACAAATATTTGTATGACAGTTAAAAAAAAAGTCGGATTCTACCAAGCCACACAATCTCGGGAAGCATTCAAGAGCTGTATTTTGCTAGCCTTGAGATAGGTAACTATTGCTTTGGAAGCTGTTGAAAGTTGTGCGAGATATTTCCCAGCATTTTTGTTATATTTACAAAGTGCATTGGTTTCGCAGTGTTGTCCAGTTGTATTGATGAATTAGTTAAAACTAAGAACTGGCTTGTAAAATATTTTGAGCGGTTAGATACATGTAGTAGGTAGAAAATAAGAAAAACATCCTATTATTGTATAGTGTTGGCTAGCCAGTGCAGCAGTGTCATGGTATTTGTTACAGTGCAATAAAACAGCCTGCTGTAATAGACACCAGGGTGAGTTTAATGGATCTGTTTGTCTAAATCAGAGTTGAATTGCAGCTGGTAACCTTTCACCCACTCTGAGAGCAAATAAGAACAAAGACACTGAGGAACATAACTGTAACTGTGTGTGGCTTTGCTTTTTCATCTGGAATGGCCTTATATCTGCTTTCCAAAACAGAACTATATTATATTGCTAAGAGAACTTTATCATTTTTTCAGGGGGAACAATAATGCCTCTTAATTTTGATTACTTTCAACTACAGAGAGTTGTCAATTTACTTTGCAATAGGAAAGAGCTTTACCCTGTGGTAAGGACTCGTCACACCCCAGAGAGAACAGACAGTTCCTTGGGACGTGTGCTAAAATTCTTGCCAGTAGTCTGGCAAGAGAATGGATTATTTTGGCTATATTTCTAGTTTAGGAATCATTAGTCATATACAGATACTCTTATTGGTAAAGGACTGGAGTTTGTAACTTTTTCCACTAGCAGCTAAGTTTAGAGCTTAAAACTTTTAATATAGCCTTTAGATTTCTATTTGGTCTTCCTTTCCTTGATTAAAATAGTAGAAACAAAGTTTTCAGTGCAGAACTTTGAATCGTAATGCACATAATTGTCTGCAATGAATTAAGAAAGAAATTAATCTTGTGTTATGTATACTCTACACTTTTCATAGCACTTATTTTGTGGGGCTGTTATTGCCAGTTCAGTTGGATGTACACTACGGGATTTGCCTCCTGTAGGAATTTCATTGTAGTGAAATACTGGCATCTGGTTCTGGTAGTGGTGTTCAGGATAGTCAGCCTGCGTAAATCACTTCAGAGGGAGGCAAAAAGCAATTGATGTGAAATCTAGGTTTGTGACTAGTTTGGTAGCTGTAGTTTTTTGTAAAATGGGCCATCTGCTGAAGTCTGCTTGCAACCTCTCCTTTCTACAGCACTTGTATCTAATTATTTATGTGCAACCGAAATACATTAATCACACCGTACATTTGATTTTACTGAGTGTTTTAATACGCACATAGAACTTAAATTATATGAAAAGCACTGGGACAAAAATAGGCACACAAAATGAATATAAAATCACTGGTGTAACTAGTGCTTGAAGAAAATGTGATCATGTGATCCTGTTCTAATTCTAAACTACTTTTTCTTCCTTTGGAAAGGAAGAGATTCTGCCTGGACAGTGACTAAGGAAGTACGGCTTGGACAAACTTGATACTTTGTACTCTAATCAGTATTTCTGTGTAGTGTTTTGAACTACCAAGCTCAAAGGAAATGACCTATAATTGAATATACAGGAATATCTAGCTAGCATGAGGTTCAGGTGAGGAAACTAATGCTGTTTTAATTATATAGGCTGTCTTTTGTACTGTCACATGTAGAACTCTGTCTCCAAGTGGAATGGAAAGTTTTGTTTGTTCTTAAAGCTGCCACTGGTTGTTCGATGTCCCAACATGTCTGGCAGATGTTAAGATGATTAGGAGCCACAACAATTGATTGGTAAAGGTCAGAGTTGTGAAGACTTGTTTTCTATGAAGATTTAAAGATGAAATGAAACTTTGGCAAGAGTAATAAAAAGCTCTAGAACATGCTAAGAGAATATTGGGGTGGGTAGGAAACATACCCTTTTGTCTGACTTGAGTTACTTCTCAAACTTGTAACAGGTAGTATTAATGTATCGTGTATAATTGAAATGATAAATGATACAGAAACAAAACAAATTACTTTCTTATATAGTGATCAAACTAAGACATTTTACAGCAATGCTACAAACCTAACATTTAAAGAACTTCATGTATAAACAGTTCAGTTTTAAAACAGTTCATTATTTTAAAATTTGCTAGGTAAAAAAATCTATTAAGCATAAAATACTAACACTGAAACAATTCCTTGAAAAACTGAGTGCCCTTTTAGCACAACCTAAGTATCTTTGTAGGTGGGAAAAGCTTTAACAATTCTTTCATGGTATCTAGAGATTTCTAGAGAGTAGAGGGACAGTGGATTGAGTGCTATTAAGTGATTTGATCACAACCTAATTTACAAAAACTTACATAAATATTTTCTGGTAACTAATAGGATCTGTAATATGACCAGGTTTTCTGCAGACAATCTGTTGGGTCCTCTGCACATCTCAGAATTAGATAAGGAACTGCCTCAAGGCACCTGATGCTTTAGTTTTTCTTGACTGTTCAGCAATAAAAGCACATTCTTTTGCATTTCTGTTTGAGGATCAAAAGACTTCTAAGTTTTATGTAAAAAAGAAGAAAAGAAAAATCTGCTTTTGTAATCAGATTCTGACTGATGTCGTGTTTTGAACCTTGAAGGGGAATGATTTTGCAATGGATATTAATATAACTTTGGAGAAGTGCAATCTTAGGCTGGATGGCCAAATCAGAATCACTTTTTCAGATGTAGAAAATGTTTGCAACCCTCACTGTCTTTCAATTTCTAGCTGCTTTTCCTTCCTCAAACAAATTTAAGGACTGAAAACAGGAAAAAAACCCAGTGAATTTGCTGCCTGAACTTTGGTTTGGTTGAGGGCAGCAGCTGTAGCAAATCAGTATGAAGTCATTCACTGTCATTCAAAAAATAATTTCACTGGCAGGCCCTAGTTAACTGGTTTCTGATGTATCATGGGTACAGTTTAGGCAATGGACTTGGGCCAGCAATGGGTTTTTTAGGTCTAGACCAATGATTTTGTGAGATAGACTGTTCAATATGGGTGGGTTTGTCTGTTTTCTCTGACTCAACAAAATAGCTTACCATAGTGCAAACCAGGACATGAACTTGCATGGCTTCAGTTACTTTGCAGTAGCTGTCCCTTATATATGCCATACCTTTGTCCCCTTTGTCAGAAAAATGCAAACTAGCTTAGTCTGCGAGATGTTTTCCCTTATGTGACAGGAGCCAGTTATGGGAAGTCACTGCACATTAGCTGATGTGATGCTATTTCACGTTGTACCTTGAACTCGTTTGTCTGCCAATGCCATTGCTGGCCTTTCAGTAATGCAATGTGACAAGCCATGTCTCTGTTGTAGTGGTTTCTGTAATATATCTATATTTGCAGGAGCAATCTTGATTTTCTTCTGCCCTCTTGATGTCAATAAGGTCTTGGCAGGGGAGAAGACTGACTTTTCCCTGTGTTGTCAGTGCTGTCATACATATAAACTGAAGATACAGGCATTTAGGTGTGGTAGTTGTAAACACGTCAGCTAATGAGAAGAAAATTGTCAGGTATTTCTTTGAAATACTGTATATGTAATTAGTGCATAGTTATAATGAGTGGAAAACCTGTTCTAGCATTCTAGGATCAGAAGTGCGTGAAAAGCCATTTATTTTACAAAATGTTGCTTGGTATTAGGGAAAGGCTTACTATTTGAATTTATTTTGGCCAGTGTTTTAGTAATTTGTCAAATACTTTGTATTTATGGACTGAGCCGCAAAAGGAGTGTGTACAACCTATGCATTTTAAAAGCCACAGATACAGCTTTCTGTGGCTCAAGCCAAAAGTTATGAATTAGCAAGGTAGGAGAAAGGGTTGAGACTTCCTCCAAGAAAAGCCTGAACAAGGAATAACTTGCTAACAGTGGAGACAACTGTACTGTCTGAAGTTCTGGTCCTCTTGTCACCTAAGTTTGTATCCTGCACAGAGTGAGGATATTAGCTTCTACCAGACCCCAACTAGAGCTGCGGAAGTGTAGATTGATGTCTAGATATGAGTGATGCAATTAAGCACTTGTGTCACAACTGCAGTGAAGCTCTAGCATGCCTCAAACTGTTTGCAAAGGGAGGAGTTGGAGCTGTGACTTGCTACAGGAAATGGATTGTGGGAAAACTTAATATCCATTCTTTTCCTGATTGCAAAAGTTCTGGTTGCAGGGCATCTTTTGGGCCAGTGCTTTCTTAGCTGCAGCATTTACCATAGTAGAGCTATGAATGAAATAAAATTTTGCAAGTTATGTAATTGCTCGTAGTGCTGAAAAAAAAAAATAGCTCTATATGCCCCGTTGTATGCAAAATTGCGCTACAACAGATATACATAAGATATTATACAAAACTGCTGTTGGAAGGAAAGCTAATCACTTGCTATTATCTTCACCTTGAGTGATGAGTGATTCAATATAGCTTTTTAAGAAAAGTAGATTACACTTCATTTTAGAAAGGTAAAATGTAAATGTCCCATTACTGTGGAAGCTAGACAATTCCCTGTGGGTGCTAGCCTTCATTTATTGAAAGATGTTTTTTTTCAGTGATGCATACCTACCTCTGCATCTAGCTTTCACAAATATGTTGAGTCTTAAGAAGAAGTGGTAAGATATTTATATTGTCTTCCCTGAGGGGAAATAAGGAAGAATTTATAGAAGTTAAGGTAGACTATAGGGGAAATTAGCAGGCTGCTGTTAATATTGGTGGAAATTTTGATTTGTCTAATTAACTGACCTGTTAAGTAATTAGGAGCTGCTTTGTGCATTTTCCAGCTAATTGTCAAGCCTACCTTGATCCCAAGTGTAAAGGTTGGTCTGACAAATATGCTTACACAGTGGGTGTTTTTGTATTTTATTCCACAGTGCATTTTCAGATGTTTCAAGTTATTCTGTTAATCCTGTCTGTGGCAACAGCACCATCTTCCCTTTGACTGTGGTGACAGAGGCATTTCAGCTGTTTGTACAGAAAGTATGGCGTCTCCTGTTGCATGATAGAAGTGTGTATGCTGTTTTGGGCTGCTCTTCACAAATTTGCTTTTGTAAAATGCAAAATAATTTGTAAATGGCAATGAAAGAAACTTAAACATAGGAAGCTAATCTAAATACATTTCATTAATAGTTACTCACTAAATTGAAATTGCTAACTGACCCTAGGAGTTAAAACAGTTTGTATTCTTAAGAACATGATATTAAAGTGCTCACTTCTTTTAATAGTGCTTTTAGACACCATCTTCAATTGTAGCCTCATCTTTAATGGATAATAAGATGGAGGCCCTTTTCTTTGCCTCGTGCCAGAATTTCTCTACTTGATATATTCATTGCAAATTCTTTATTATCAAACTAATGGTTTTAGTTTTAGACATATCTGAGGTGTTTGATATGTATCTTCATTACAAACATCTTTTAACATCTTGTGTAAGCAAACATTTCTGACTTCATTGCAGGCACATGTTTTTCTTGCATATAAAAGAAGATCTTCTTGCTGGTAATCTTCAGTGTTCTTCAGAGCATGCAATTGAACTTAGTGCATTGTTGGCACAGATGAAGTTTGGAGATTATAACCAGAACACCGCCAAGTACAATTATGAAGAGTTGTGTGCAAAAGAGCTCACCACTACTATTTTGGAGAGGTAATGAGAGCACATAGATATAACCTCCTTTTTGGAGACCAAAAGCATAAGATTTTCAGCCCTTAATTGCTGATGCTGTAGTGTGTCTTGTGTTGTTAAGAAAAATAAGAATTTAGAGAGGAAAATACAACCTGAAGGCTTAACTAATATTCTGCTTTCAGTTCATTTTTAAGCTCAGTTATGTGTTGTGGTCTTTCATGAAAAGCAGAAGCTGTTGAACTCTAGTACTTGGAGTAGGGTAATCAAATTGCAAGTATGTCTTAGACCTACACTTGTGAAAGTAAGTAATAAGAATTTGTCTTGCTTAGCGCCCTTACACTGAGAAGTAAGCAGGATTCCCCAAATACCTTCATAGCTCAGTCCCTGAATGTCAAGAAACTTTCAGTGTGTGATGCTGTTCTGTAGTTTGGTTGTTTTTTTTTTTTTTTTAGTTATGAACTTGGTGGTTCTTCTGGTAAATATATTGGGGGAGAGAGGAGTGTTAATTGGAAAGCCTTGATTACACGTAGCTTTCTCATTTCTGAGCATGTGCACAGTATATTATCCTGAACATTCTCGGGATGTTTTGGTAATTCTCAGTCCTTTCCAGTTCATAATTACTGGAAATCTATAGCCAGATAAAGCAGGTCAGGAGCATTTAATAATCTGTTTAACTAGATCATCTAAAAACCCATATTAAAACAAGCTGCTGATAGTAACAGCACATACCTGAGTTTTCACCTATCCTCAATCTTTTTATCAACAGCATTATCGCAAAGCACAAGGAGCTAGAAGGTCTAAGTCAAGCTTCTGCTGAATACCAAGTTTTACAGATTGTTACGACACTGGAGAACTATGGGGTAGAGTGGCACTCAGTGAGAGACAGTGAAGGACAAAAACTCCTTATTGGTGTTGGACCTGAAGGCATATCTATCTGTAAAGATGACTTCAGTCCCATCAACAGGTACGTGTTTTGTGGAACCATTTTCATCTTCCATTTTTAAGAAGTACTGAGCATGCTGTAGTTTTTACACAAATATTCAAAACTGCTCTATGAATTACTAAAAGGAACCCTTGGAATGTAGAGTTTGAGAGTACTACCTGCTTATAATCAAGACTACAACTGTCCTTAATACTCCTGATTTATATATATATTTTTGAGGTGACATCTTCAATTCAGCATTAGACAACAATTGGAGATCATTGTAACTTCTGATAAAAGTGTACACAGTGGTTTGTTGAGCATGCCCTTATCCTTAAATGCTGAATAACCTTTCTTTTTTATTAATCACTTTTAGGATTGCTTATCCTGTTGTTCAAATGGCAACTCAATCTGGGAAGAATGTATATCTGACTGTTACCAAGGAGTCTGGTAATAGTGTGGTTCTCTTGTTTAAGATGATCAGTACAAGGGCAGCAAGTGGACTCTACAGAGCAATTACAGAGACACATGCATTTTACAGGTCAGTATTACCACTAGGGTCAACTGCTGCTGCTCTTCTCCACAGTATTTGGATTAAGTGCTTAAGCAGCCAGCAGGTCTGACTGCAAATCAGAAATTCTCTGCAAAATTTCATTGTCTTTGCAGCCTCTGCTTTCCTGTTAAGTCCAGAAGCTGGACAGGTTTTTGCTGCTTTCCATTTTGTGGAGTGGAAATACAAGACAACTGAGCAAAATTTCTCGGTTTACTACTATGAATAACAGCACTTCATAATTTAAACTTACTATGTTCTTTGATACTTCATAAACAATACGTACATTTTTTTTGTCCATATGTGAGAGGGAGGATGAGAGAGAGCAAAGGAGAAGGTTGTCTTTCAGAATATGTGGGTATAGCTCATGCACATGTCATCCTGTTCCTCCTTTATTTGACTCCTCCAGTTGCTAGTGGTTATCTGTATGCCACCTTCCTATCCCATGTATTTAAATCTTCCTACAATTCCTGTTCTTGCTCACATACCTGGGATTTTGTTTCATGCTAGGAGCTATCCTTAGTCTTTATCCTTTTGTTCTTTGAGGTAGGGGCACTATACTTATTTGTTGATGGCTGATTTTTTTTAAAACCCTTTCCATTCTTACTGTGAGGTCCAACACTGATGGGTAGAACTAACCGTCAAAGACACTTAGTGGTGTTTTCTCTAAATTTAACTACAGCGTATCAGTTTCAGTTACTTTGTAAGAGAAGAATTGGACCTAAAGCAGAGGGAAGTACATACGCTTGGCAAAGACCTGTCCAACTTCTCAAATTAAATCACTTTAATACAGTTACAGCAATTAACATCAACTAGTTGCTTTTCTAGCCACTGCAGCTAATCAGCAGCTAACCATTGCTTATTTTGAGTCTGATAAGCATGTCCTGTTCTGCTCTGTAATTATATGCCCTTGCACTGCTGTTTTGCACTCTTCATACTTTCTTCCAGGCAGTTAAAGCATTATATAACTTCTTGTAGTCTTAACTTTGATCTTTGTCTCTGCTTGTAACTTCTACTGTCCTTTGCATTTTCTGATTTTAATTTAAGCAGAATTTTAGCTAGGCAGTAGCATTTGGCCATAAGCTTAGATGACTGGACCTTGGGCCCAGTGAGGCTGTAGTCTGTGTTCTATGTTTGTGTTTTCTTTCCTATGTTGTCTAGAGAAGTGATATACCTTAATAGGCTTCTGCAGATTTAACTGAAGTGTGATGAGCATGGTTAGGGTAGTAAATACCCTAGGGTGGCAAATACAAATGGCTTAATTTAATTCTCTACACTGGTTCCCTTCAGATGATATAATACTAGTATATAAAGTACTGAGTGGACATTTGGTTAAAGACATTACTTGACTCCAAGCTAAGAATTTTTCAGAGCCTGTCTAAAGAAAGAGGTGTTATGCCAAAGACCATTAATTGGAATTCTTTAATGCAGCGTTTGGAAATTACCATGTAAAGTCATTGCCAAGCTGAACTGTGAATTAAGCAAGTGTTGGCTGTTCATATTAACATAATGCCTTAAGTACCTTCCATAGCCTGACTCTGTTTTACCAGACACTTCACTTTTTTGAAGATGTAAAATAACTGTCACTTTTCCATTTTACACATTTGAAACTAGAGTTGTCATGCAAAGAACATTCAAGAGCTTAAATAGTATCTCAGACTTCTCTATTTGCTTTAATTTCAGTGCTGCTACTTCAGCTTTCGAACAAATTATTGTAGGGATAGGTCTATCCATATTAACTAACCAAGTTTGCGTTTGTCCTGTTTTACAGGTGTGACACTGTCACCAGTGCTGTCATGATGCAGTATAGTCGAGATCTGAAGGGCCACCTAGCATCTCTATTCCTGAATGAAAACATTAATCTTGGTAAAAAATATGTCTTTGACATTAAAAGAACATCAAAAGAAGTGTATGATCATGCAAGACGAGCTCTTTATAATGCTGGCATTGTGGATCTTGTTTCAAGAAGTGACCAAACCCCACCAAGTTCCCCCCTTAAGTCTTCGGAAAGTAGCATGAACTGTGACAATTGTGAGGGTCTTAGCTGCCAACAGACAAAAGCTCTGCAAGAGAAGCTGCGGAAGCTGAAGGAGTCCATGCTTTGTATGGCATGTTGTGAAGAAGAAATAAATTCGACCTTTTGTCCCTGTGGCCACACAGTGTGCTGTAAGACCTGTGCTGCCCAATTGCAGGTAATTGCAGTGCCATTAAGATGTGAGTTAACCAAAACTTCTGCAGATTTGGTATCTGTATACTTAACTGTCATGGATTAATATGTCTACATTGATAGTCTAGTAAAAGTTATGTTTAAAATTTTGTGGTAAACTAATTCCAGAAAACATTCTGTTTAGATGATGTTTTTGAAAGGTAAGTTTTTAGCTGTGCTAACTTGTGGTGAAGGTAAATAAGCTGCATGTTTCTCATGATACCCTGTTTTAAATATGGACATTATGGGAAAGTGCTCTGTTAGTGTGTACATGGAGGGAGGTCTCACTTATTGAAGTGTAGAGACTTTCAAAATATGAAGTAAACTAATTTCCTACTGTTTTTCCTTTCCAGTCATGTCCTGTTTGCAGATCTCGTGTAGAGCATGTCCAGCATGTGTACTTGCCAACCCACACCAGTCTTCTCAATCTGACTGTGATATGATCTACGTATACACTTTAAACCTATCATACTTTTTAAACTGCACTAATATGAAATGCAACCATTGATTGTGAAGAAAGCAATCACTCTGGCACCTGTCCACGATCAAAAGCAAAAATACATTTTTGAACATAAATATTCTTCGTTCAGCATGTCCAAATGGATTGGGACATCTTTTGAGAGCAGAAGTGTAATTGATTCATGTTACTTAAAAGGAGAATGATGCATAAGCTTGTAGCATGGCGGCGTTGCCAAAAAGCTAGGTAACCCTGGAGAAATGTGGTCTACAAATATTGATATACCAAGCAAGAGCAATGCAGCCTTTTATTTTACATTATAAATCATTTTTAGTACAGTCACTCCATTTATTTTAATAGTAAGACTAGCTTTTACAAATATCAGTTTAGTATAGCTCATAGTTTCTGCTTTTAGTAAACTGCTTTAAAGGGGAGAGAACTTCTTTTTAAAAAACTTGGTTCTTAAACTAAAGTTACAAGGCTTCATCAAGCAGCTATGTTCGATTCAGAATTCTGTTAAATAGCAAACAGCTCTGAGAGAACAGCTTTGGCAGGGTGAGACAAATTTGTTAATCTTGAGGAGCTGAGGGTGGATCAGGAAAGACTCCTGGTTAGCAGTGTCCTGTGGAAGCATTGTTATGGGACTTCATTAGCAGCTCTCAGTGGGCGAAGTACTCCCAGGTTTCCTAGATCCAACTTGGCTGGTGGTCTTGGGAGCTGCAGCCAGCTGCCCTTCAAGTTGACTTTATTTTGGAGACTGATTTTAAACTATTAAATGTGCACCATTAACTTCTAAAATAAGGGTTGTGTATAATTTTAAATGCTTTATTCAGTTAACATCTTTATTGGGTAGATCATTTCCCGCTAAAATGTTTTTAATCTCCACCCCCCTACTTGGGCATTTTGGACTCTGGTGTCCTAGTGTATTCTCCAGGGTACAGAGGGAACTAGAGACCATGTTTGGGTGCAATACTGGCTTAATCAAAGCTAGAAAAGTACACTGTCACTTTACTGAAATTTTCTGATTATACTTTTCATATTGCCTTAATGTAGCAGTAATGTGTGTTTATGCATCTGTTTCTTTGCACAGACATTTTGTCAAAATATTAAAACTATACTTTTTTATGACACATTAGCATATAAACCTTACTCTAAGAGGGTATTTATTTTTTCACTTTGTAAAGAAAATTTTGTTTCCTCATGAAGCAAGAGCTTTGTCCTATATCTTAGGCAACTTCTGTCTTTTTATATTCAGGTTAATAAAGGACTTGAAAAATCTACTTTGTGTTATTGATAAGACTTTAATTTTGTCCTGAAATTCATCTGAGGCAGCATTGAACCGAAAATACAGTATGAAGTGTTTTCATGTTTCGTTTCAAGGGAGAGAAGAAAACTGTCATAGTATAACCACTTTTGTTCAGGCAGCGTACTTTTAAAACAGCTGACATATTCCAACTGTAAAATAGCCTTCAGAAGTAACTTTGTGAAGACCCTTCCTACAGTAACTTGCCCCCTGTATATGGAGTATATTCTGATGAGATGAGAGAAATGAAAGAGTAGGAGTTCCAGCAATCCTGCCTAGAAGGATCTTAATTAGATGTTTTGGTGGTTTTTTTGTTGTTGGTTGTTTTTTTTTTTTGTTTTTTTTTTTTTTTACTGAAGCTATTCATATTTACTAATCTGAGTCTGCTTTCACATTCTTGAAGGGATGGGGATTGAGCACTGCCAGCATGGTCCTCTGGCAAGACAGCTTATCAGGGATAGAAGCTTGAGGCCCTAGACCTAAACTTATTTTAGGCCTGCTCTGAAACACTGCTGATGGGGGAAGGTGGCTGGCAACCAGGCAACAAATTCTGACTACCAGAGCTCTCTATCTCAATGTCAAGTGAATTGGGCACATGACAACTTATCCTTTTGAAGATGAAAATTTCATCTCTCAGCAAGTAAGTGCTACTGAATTCACTTTCAAAGATTACAGAAGTTTTGAAGCTGTTCTCAATATATGCTATTAAGTGGAAGGAACGGGGAGGCAAGTGTTTTCAGAGAAGACTATATCCAGCTACCCAATAGTACTGAATCCAGCCTTCCTTGCTTCCCAAGATTACTTTGTTCTGTACAAACAGAATGAAGTTAGTGACATCTAATCCATCATCCTATGGCAGCTGGTTGAAGTGGGTTGTAAATTAATATAAATAGATGTTAATATAGATTTAAAGTGTTCAACAAGATCAAGCTGTTAAAATAGCCAAGCATAATTCCAGGTCCTTGTAATTAAATTGGCTATGCAATTAAACATACCTAATAAAAATAATTCCAGTAGCTAGAGTTCTAATCAAGGTGGAGTTTGACAGGTTATGTGCCTTAGGTGGAATTCAGGCAAAGCCTGTGACTTCTGTAAACTTACTCTGCCGAGTCTTGAAAAGCTATGCAGAGGGTTGGGCAGAAGCACTGAGGTACAGGTCCAGACGAGAGTCAGGCAAGTGCTGGTTGTACGTGAGGCAGTTGGGAGTCTAGTTCTGTGTTGGCAGAGGAGAGCACAAGCAGAGGCTAAGGGCTTTTTTTCCAGTTATGAGGAGTGAGACCAGCGTCACATCTGTGTGCTTCACAACCAGTGTGATTTTAACAGAACGCTATTACCTGTTCTGGGAACGGAGCACCAGGTAACCTCTTTTGAACATTGCAAATCACCAAAAGTTTACACCAAATCACCTTGGTTTACATGCAAGGTCTAATAGGATGTGAAACAATTATAAGAGTAGCTTTGATTTCTTCACAGACAGCTTTCTTTGGAAGCATTGTTTGAAATGGAGTGGATCATGCTATGCTAGAAAAGTTTTGCATAACCATCCAAAACTGCTGCAGTATGTGTTGCTCAATGTTTGCAGTTCCAGTACACTGTTTCTTGTAAGAAGTATTGTGTCCAATCCATGTGAGCTGCCAAGAGCTGTGGAGAGTGTAAAAGAAACAATGGGAAATCTTGAACTCCACATGCCACATAGCCATGCTGTGGAAAGAGTCAGGTCTCATTTGCCAAAACGCTGTTCCTTCTTCTAAGAAGCTTTGTCTGGATATTGTAATGGATGGCAGTGGGGGGAAAAAAAAACCCAAGGCAAAAAATATCCAAACAATAGAATAGTTTGTGGGAACAGCTGGAGTTTGTGTCCTTTACGCTTCTTCCTCAGGAGCAGGAGGATTGGTCACAAAGCTTCATTTTGTGCCTCTCACACCTTACGTTAGAGTGTCTGTGTGTGCCAGGCACTCGAAGTCAGCTCCTCTACTGTATTTGCTACCTGAAGCTAGTACAACTTGGCAAGAAAACTCACAAAAAAGTCAGTTCTCATTTATCTTCAGAGTTGCAGTGCAGCTGCTGTAATCCCATCGGGTGTGTGCAATGTCATTCTAAAAGGCTATAGTCTTAAATTTCTGCTACAAATACCTAAATGGGAAAAACTCACCTTCAGGGACAACATGACTTGCTGGGTCAATTCAAGAGCAGGACTCCTGTTCGTTACTTGGACCTCCTGACAGTAGAACAGCGTTCAAAAGCGGCTGTGTGGAGAGAGATTTGCAAGTAGGAGAACTGTAGGAGAGATATTCTTACTGAAACACTGTTACATTGTGAAGTGTTGTTAATAAACAAAGACAGGGATTTAGCAATAGCTACACCTGCACTACTGGAACTGCGAACTCCCAGCCCTCCACTGGTATCTGCCTGGCTTTCATCCTCCCTTTGCTGCATAGAGATCTCCGTTATGGAGAGCTCGACCTGTGAGGGACTCCAAAGGCAGGATGTTGAGATGTGTCGAGTTACCTCTGTAACTCCAGCACGTAGTCGCTCATTTCAAGGTACATACAAATGTTAAAATGCTGAAGAACTGCAGAATTACAGCTTCTGTATTTTAAAATTATTTTTATTTCTTCCAATTGCCATAAAAGCATGTACACAGCAGCATCCATCTATTTAAAGATTTATTTCCTTGCTAAATCAGCACTGTTGCATTCCTAACGGAATGCCCTTGGGGGAAAATCCTCATCCGTCACCCTACGCTATTTCACTTCACAGCAGCATGCTGGCATGTTGATCAAAGAGGGGGGAAAATTACAGCTCAGATTTTGCGTCTATGGTTTTAAACAACAAACTTCCCATGGAGTGTTAAAATTATGAATAGACAAATCTTAGTTTCAGTAATGCCTGGTAAAATCTCCTTTGAATTCTTCTCCCGACCCCATTTTCCCTGAGAGCGTGCTGTACTGCCAGCTGAGTGCTTCGGTCGCCTTTGTGCCCGCGGATTCAGCTAGCAGGAGCCTGTTAAAACAGAAAGTAGCAACTGACAAATGGGTTTAAAGTAAGATATCTTGGTAAAATTGTGGTGGGGAAAAAAAACAAACCCAAAACTGGGGCAGACTTCCAGAAGAGAGGCAGACTTTCCACAACAGGGCCTGAGCGCAGCTTTGCTGGAGGAACCCTGGGCTGGGAGCTCCCCAGGGGCTCCCGGTGCAGCAGCCAGGGCTGTGGGTGCCCCCTGGGACAGGCAGCCTGGCAGGGAGCACTGCTGGCCCTCGGCAAGAGGGTTGGGGTGAAAAGTGGTCCGGGAGAGGCAGGACACAGCTGGGCAGATGAGGCATGCCGGGGCAGGTGAGCTGCTGCTGGGTTGGTAACTCCCCAGGGAAATTCCTACCAGAGCATCCTCCTGGCAGGCCACAGCCAAACCTCCCGGTCTGCCAGGAGCTCATAACATCAGAGGACTCCAAGGTAAATTTCCCACTGGAGCCCCTTCAGCAGTACTGGGTGGTAGAAGCTATCACGGTTTCTAGGTCTTCTATTTTCCTGCAGAGTGATCCGAGCTGGGGAGAGGCACCAGGAGTAACAGGCTCTTGGAGCCCCAGCAAAAGGAATCACTTGTTCATGCAGTAGTGGGAAAACACAAACTGTGATAACTCTGAAAACTCAGTGGGAATCGTGATTCCTCGCTGTGGATGGGAGGGATCCAGAAGAGTGAGCGAGGCTGGTGCTCACCTATGCTTAGAGATGGTGAGCAAGGTTCAGTGCCACCTCCTGTTCCCACTGGGTTGGGGACTCGTTGGGGCTGGCCAGCGGCTAACTTTGTAGCACTCATGCATAACCAACCAAGTTCCTGAAATAAAAAGGTCAAGCAAACAAACCATACCAGCTTTCTGAGAGCTTAACAACAGATCACTTGCTGATTTCTTGCCAACTAAAATGCAGAATCCTTTTCAGCAGCTGCTGAGAGGCTGGGAGAGGGCAAGACATGACTGGGAGGGAAATCAACCTGCCCCTGAAAGCTGATGCTTTTCTCTGCCTTCACTTTGACCCTCTTCCAAATGACCTGATGTAGCTTGTCCACTATTTGCTGACCCTTCCTTATTCCTGAGAACTCTTCTCTTTTCTCAACAGTGATTTCTAGGATCTATCACCAGGCTCTGAAGCCAACCTTTCTTCTTCTAGCAGCTGTCCACATAAACTCCACTCTGGGAAAGAATCTGACTTTCTTTGGCCAACATCATCCAACAGGGATCTCACCCACCCACCCACCCCTCTTTCTGTGACTTGTCAGGATCACAAAGGGCACCATCTCCATCTGTGGCAGCAAGAAAAAATTCAGTATAAATTAATCTTTCCACTTACTCTTGGTGTGCCTAAACAAAAATGTTTGCCTATAGCTACCCTTTCAGGGCCACTTAGTGGTTACCTAAGTGATTAACTAGGTGTTCGTATGTGTGAAGGTGTCTGCCATCTCTATTTTTATCCAGTGGTTGGTGTCTAGCTTCTCTGCTTCTTCAGGGGAAATCAGTGCAGGTAATGATAGACAGTAACATGGCAACTTTTTACATAAACAGGCTTGCCAGAGCCAGATCTTCCTCCTTCCTGCCAGAAAGCTGTTTGTCTGCAGAATCCATGCATCTGGCACCAAATTCCAATCATAGCACTACAACTGCGGGAATTATAGAGACATTGGCAGCTCATCTGAAGAGACAGTATTTGTTTTCCTTGTTTAGAACTATAAATAGTCAATAGAGGACTCTCATTCAAACAGTATTGATGATTCAAGTAATCCAGGCACAAAGACAGCCAAAAATTGGACTTCTTTTTTTTTATTTTATTCAAGACAACCCAACTCTTGCTTCAGAAGCTGAAGTTCCAAAAGGGCAATGCAAAAAGCACATGCCCAGCAGCAAAGTAGCCTTCAAGATACACTGGCATGCCAAGTGTCCTGTGTTTGACCTTAAAACTGTTTGCCTGTGTCGTTGTCTGAACTGGAATTTTTTAAAACGCCTTCAGCTCTGCTGTGGTTTGAGCAGCTGACTTCCTCCTCTGCCTCCCTGAGATCCACAAAGCAAAGCAATACCAAAGTGTCCTGAGAGCACTCTGTCTGGGCAACGTGCTGACAACACGTGTTACTCTTGAAGGGCAGTTCCAGGGTCTCTCTCCTGTCCTGGGGGAGACGTGCGTTTAAATGTCTGGGTCTGAAGAAGTAAATGAATACAGTTCCTCTATTCCCTCGGTGAACAATCCCTCTGATGCAACAGGAGGAAGAAGATGACCATGTTTTCCTTCCCTGATCTTTTTAAAAGGGAACGGAAAGGAAAAAAAAAAAAAAAAGGAGAGAGAGAGAGAAAGAAAGAAAACTGCGCAATTTCTGTCTTTAAGAATAATGGCCAGCCCCTTCTTGGAGAAAACATTTGGAACTGGTAGAAATCATAGATGTGGAAAAACTTTTGGAAAGAAAAAAACAACACAAATGTTTTGCCACAATGGACACTGTTGCCCAAAAGATTGTGATCTTGGGTAGGTTCCCAAGTGCCCGAGTGATGGCATTTCTCCCTCAAGTCCTGTTCCTACCAGAAAGATTTCCCTCAGAATCAGCTGCCATGTCCTGCAAGCCAAGGTCAACTGCAAACAATATCTTCCCTATGTGGCAGTAAGCTGTGTAGCAATGGAAAGAGGCAGGGTAACACCACAAACAGAGCACGGTTTAATGAATGTAAAATAAGCAGCATAGTTGTAACTTGTCCTCAAATACCATGTCCTTGAGCTAGAGGGGAACATGTGACTGTGGAAAGAGGAACCAAGAAAGGTAAGGAAGAAGTGACAGGAGGGCGAAGGGCAGCTCACCACCACTCAAACACATTGCTGTGGTTTTTCATAATAAATGGCACTGTCGTGTGTTTCTTTTCCCACTCTTGGCTATGCAAAAGTTAAATTAACAACCCCAGGCAGCCAGAACCTTTCTCTAACACCAGTTGCAGCCACAGAGGAACAATATTGCTTTGCTGGTGCAGATACAACCCTCACAGCTAATCCTCAACCGAGTGTCGTCTCTCTGGATTTTTTCTAAAGGCTCAAGTCCTTTACAATTGCACAGGGGCACATTTTTCCTGGAACACTGGAGCGTGTTCTTGCCCAGCCTGTCTCTGAAAGGGATACAGCACTGCTGTGTGAAACACCTTACAGCTTCACTGCCACCTTACTGAATACCTATAATGAAGTTTGTCTGTGTGCAAGGTGATATTTCAGTCTTTTAGGACTTTTTCCCCATTCGTCCCCACAGTTGCAAACTCCCTTTTCTACCTCCCATGCAGGAGGTAGAATGTTTCTCCTAAATATGTTTCTCTTAAATACGGTAAATTTGCATGTGAAAATTTACTTTGGTAGGGTGTTTTATTCTAGTAAAATGAATGTATTCAAAGGGGAAAAAAGTTGATACCTTAGTGAAAGGATACTTTCCTTTGTAAATCTGGCCAGCTTACAAAAATTGTTGTAAGAACGATGTCTTACGTTTTACATGTCCTCAAAATAGACTCAGATATTTGCACAGGGACACATAGTTTTTGCTTCAGTGCACACACAAAAAGTTTCAGTCGTAGGAAAGGGCACTCTTGGTAAGTTTTGCAAGTTGTCAAACAAGCAGCTATAAGGGAAACTGTTCTGCAAATTCAGTGATAATTCTCTCTGTCACAAAACCATCACTAGATTGAAACCTCACCTTCAGCTTCCACACAGCATTCAGTGTAAAGCTCTTCTACCCTGAATTATGGCTGCTGCTGCATCGTTTTTTACCTCTCATATCCCACACAGCATTGTCTTGAATCTGAAGATGTGATGTTCTGCCTTCACTTCTGAAGACACAGTGTTCTGGCTTCACCATGGTCTTCTGCTCTCCATACCCACTAGTTTCTTTACCTGTAGTCTCCTTGTACCCCCTCTCTCCACAAACCCTGCCCTTCTCATCTCCCCTGGCTCAAGTTCATCCTTCAGATTGTCCTTTTGTGCACTCTTGATATCTTGAACCAAAACCACAGGACCACCCCAGCTACCTCAGCTCTAAATCACCTTCTGTCTACACATTCCTATTCTTTACTACATAGCAAAAAATTTTCCTATTGATCATTTAAGCCAAATCTCCACATGCCTACAGTTACCTATAATCTTTTGGTTCGTCCTACAAATTGTCTGTCCTCCCTGATCTTTTGCCTTTTTCACAAAGAACATTGCTGCATTTTTTAAAACATGAGATGTGCCAGCACTTGGATCTCTGATGAACTGAGTATCAAAGAAGCAGAAGACAGCTGGCCTTCCAGATATGTAATTCAAAAATGGTGATGCTGTTATATCTTTTTGAGGAAAAAGTCAAATAGGGACTAAACTATTGTCAGTAATTCTGGGATTTTACTAGTGATGTTCTTGAGTCTACAGAGGCTTTGAGAAGAAATATGTCTGTAGCTAACTCATGCCAGACAAGAAAAAATGTACAGCAGTGTTTCCTGCACAGACTCCAATAAATGAGAACTGCTAATTGTTTAATCCTCCTAAATGTTTGTTTCTCTATGCTGTAAGTGACTTAGCCTGCAGCAGACTCCAGTCTAGACTGGAATTTTTGGTTCTTAGCCATCTGCCTGACAGTATTTTGGTGATACATGCATTTCCTCTTAGTGATCTACTTACAAGGTATCACAGTTTGCCACAAAAATAGGCCCAAGTCTGAGGCCAGTATTTGAATTCTCTTTACTTTGGTCCTGGCTTTTGTCTGTAAGGGGCACTGAAGTGAAACCAGATAAACCTCCAGTTTTGATGTTTAAAGTTGAGACTGCCATCTGGATCGGCATCTCAGCTGTGTGGTTTGGGCATGCCCCTTGTTTTTGTTAAATACCAAGGCATGTTCTTTCCCCGGACACTCCTTCTTTCCCTCTGGTTTGTAGGATGAAGAATCGGGATTTCCATCCTCTGAAAAATGGTGTGCCCTCCTACAAAAGAGAGGTCTTTCTGTTCAAACAGAAGTGGTCACAGTGGGTGGGTTAGCTTCGCTTCTTGCCTTGTGTTTATTTCTCTGTAAAACGAACATTTCCTCCAGAGATGCTTAGGGCTAGGGGAAGTGAGTCATAAGTCTCGTTTTACTGTGCAAGTCTTTACACGGACATTAATTAGGATGAGATAACAGTTATTCTCTGAGCTTTGTTTTCCTTATCCCACTAAACCATACATTGCCACCAATGCTGCTATGACCAACTGGATTTGCAGTTTCTCCAAACTGCTGTTAAACCAGCTGGACTGTGTAAAAGGGGCATGTCTGAGGCCCTCTTTCATGGTGATAGTGGCATGACAGGACCTTCATCTCAAACATAAGGACTGATTCAGTCATGTCTTTGTCTGAACATGGGCCCTGCTGGCATTTTCCTTGGTGCAAATGCAGTGTAATGCCAAACTGCCACAGGGAGTAGCTGGCAGAGATGGAGCGTGGCAGCCTCTCCTGCTCCACCTGGACAGTCAGGCTTCGTTAGCTGTGCAATGGAATTAGAGAAAGAAATGGCTCCGTTTTATGAAAACTAAGCCTCAGGTTGCTCATGGGCTGCTTGCTGGTTGTTAATGTGGCTGTCAGTTGGGTAAAGCTTAAGTGAGGATCATCGTCTCCTGGAACAGAAAGTCTTGCTTTTCCTCCTGGCAGGTTTGCAGTGGGAAAGGAGCACTGTGAAACTGCAGGGAAAGGAACTGGAGCCTTTTTTTACAAGGGGGAGGCGAAAGCAAAGCGGGGCATTTAGAAAAGGCCCACAAGAGATGAGTGCATCAGCTCAATGTGGGGAGTGCGTCGTGGGAGATGTACCATACCACGGTTCCAAAGCTCAGAAAAAAAATGGTCCAGATGAAGAAGGACACAGGGACACCAGTATCGCCTCCCTTGGTGGTTTTATTAACAGATTGGTGAAAGCTGGAGTGAGGTGACTACAGAGACTGTGTGTGCATAGGTGCTTGTATATATGACTGCTGTTGCTGATGCTGCCCCTCAGTTTTTAAAACGTTGTTGTACAGCTGCTCTGTCAATAATATTTGAGTGATTTCCTCAGGTCTCTTTCCTTTTAAAAGCAAAATATTTAAAAATAATAAAATGTATTTGACATCCTTGATTGCATCCCAAATCACCGATCTAATGAGTTAAGAGTCTGAGCAACAGCTCAAGGAAACCAAAGGAAATTTCGTATTACTTGCAGACGACAACTGCCCAGAAAGTGGAACGGGTGCTAAGGAATAAGTGAGATGGAAAGAATCTGATCTTCCTCATTAAACTGCTCACTCTTCAACAACAGATGGTGTGTTTGTGAGTGTTTGCCGTTAAGAAAGTCAGGGCCCTGGACCAAAGGGAAAATATAAGCCACATTTAACTAGTTGCATATGTTGACTTTTGGAATCATTTCCAGTCAGATATATGTCAGACATCTATACACTGACTTCTTGGTTTTGTTTGCCGGTACTCTTTCATTTGTTTGTCATTATGTTTGTCCTGTGACCCAACATGACAACAAAATATTCAGTATTGTTCTACCATAAATAGTAAACAAGCTTGGACAACTACTTAAAATAAAGGAGAGCTGCAGCTCATGGAAGATTTTGTGTAGCAGAGACATTTTAATATAGGCAGGTGGGAATAATTATTATGTCTGTCTCTAACTCTATTCAAATAACTATACCAATTTGCATCATTCAAAATTTTACTGTGTTGCCTGTCTGTTTCAGACTGATGGAGGTTTTTTTAAACCTCAACTAAAATTTTCTAAGAATCATGCCTAGGAAAAATATGTTGTTTTGCCATCCTAAAAACTCTGGCCTATGCAAACCCCTTGTGTGTATACCATCTAGATCACATAAATACAACTATATATACAGATATATTCACATATATCTATGTATCTGTGCATATAGATATACATATTTTATTCGGTTGCAGTTATTTTTCTTTCTACTCTGCCTCATTCAAATGGCTCTGACTTGGAGAACATGTTAGTGTTGGGGAGGGAGGAGAAAAACTGTTTTATGCGTAAAGCAGCAATTCTCAGCATTGGCGAGGTGGATTTGCATTCTGCTTTTACGTGGAGTTCCCACACGATGCCAGCCATGTGATGTAGGATGCTTTTCCCAGCTGGTTGTTAAAACACACTTACACGGCAGATTCCTGTCCTGGCCCTGCAGGGCAGCTTCTATACTCTCCCAGGAGTACCTGTAGCAGGCAAGCACTGTGCAGCATGGCACTTCCATCTAGCAGCACCCCTAGGTCTTCTTCTGCCCCCAGACCCTACTCTGCAGACACACAGTGTGGAGGGGAGAGAGAAATTGCCTTTTGTAACTGGATTTTCAGTCAGATCTGACCAAAGTCAGATTACACATGAAGGAGTGCTCTAATCACTGGGCTGTTCGATTTAAGCATGTATGTCAAAACGGATTCTTCCCCCTACCCCCATCAATACATTTCATCTTATCTTTGCATTAGGAATTTCTTCTGTATATTTTCTGCCAAGTTCTCTGATTCTTCTGTCTATGCTACAATAGATTGAAATCAGTCTCTGGATGCTGGGGGACATGTTCCTCCTTCCACTCCACGCATGCCTTGTACACATGCCCTCCCAAGAAAGAGAGACAACATACTAAATGGTTGCTACTTTGATTCCCCCAGGTCCCACTATGAGCACACCAGCAGTGCCTGTAGCTGCCGTCCCATGGAAAGCAGCGCAACAGGTCAAAGAGTGTTCCTTCCCCAGAAGAGAGCTGGGGCTTTGCGTTATCAAGCTGAGCTCCTTCTGCCATGCATCACAGCCTGGAACCTGCCATCAGCGCGAGAGGTGCTAATGGCAAAACTGACGTTCTGGATTACTTTGGTGAGGCTGTGCTAGTACAATTTACTCTGGAGTTTGGCTCATGTTCCACCTGCTGTCACCATCAAAACACATTCTTTAATATTAGATGAATCCCAAAGGTGTTTCTGAAAGAATAAAAAAAACCCAGCCATGTACTGTCTTCACTGGAAGCAGCAAAATTATTTCCATTAAAACACAGTATTAAATCTCACTCTTCTATTCCACTGTGAAGCAATGGGAAAATGATCTCGTAAGCAGGATTTTTCTAAGATTTTTTGAAACAGCTTCACAGCCTTACCCCTGTCACTGATACTGTCAAATTGGCATACTGTATACCTTGAAACGCTGCGCACTGCACAGCCATAAATCCCACACGGATTTATCCAGCAGGCTTAGTGCCATTAGCCTCCGTTATAGACAGGCTGCAGTGCTGAATGAGCGCATAACTTGACAGAGGTCATACGAGGTAGCAAAGACCTCGCAAGAGAGTACAGGTTTCATAACAGCCTCTCATTTTCTGCACGTTGCTGGGTAAGCAGCCTGGATGTAATGCTCTCTCGCTATCATTTCCTTTTGCCTTCAACCGTTTCTATTGAGAATGCATCTGTGCAGCATTCTGGGAAGCAAAAACATTTATCAGGCATTTTGTTGTCTGTTTTCTGACCCCAGAAAAAGCTACCTGTCATTTTCCAGAGTCACTGCCAAATCTCAGTGTGACTGTTTTTAATATTTGTTGTAATTGTGTTAATGTGTTTGCTGAGCGAGCACTCTTAGGCTGTGCTGACCGCTTGGAATTAAAAATTAGCACAGTAATTATATTTCACAGGCTACTGGCCGATGGGAAATTTCACCTCGCTTGTGAATTTGCATGTTCTGAAATAGGTCGGAGAAGCAGATGGCTTTGAAAGAATGAAAAAAAAAAAA
>WHYT01014894.1:48112-76471 GCA_009806455.1 Tetrax tetrax | reverse complement strand
AAAAAAAAAAAAAAAAAGGGCTGGGAGTCAATCTCCTGTTTTGCTTATTAGATTAAGCCCTTTCCGACAGGGTGAGTGCTCACATCCAGTTAGGTGGTTCACTAGCACTGAGTGAATCATCAAGAGCATCTCTGGAATTTTCCTGGAGGGTATTTTCTGGGTAGCTTCCAGAAGTATTTATGCAGGGTGCATCCGGAAGCACTGGCTTGTTATTCACCGGGGCTCCATCAGGGAGTTGGAAAAGAGCAGCAGATGAGCCTGACATCTAAGAGTCTGAGGGCAGAGGAAAACCAGGTTTCCATTACCATGATGCTGAAGTTGTAATTAAATATAGGTGTTGCCACCTGCAAGATCTGTTAGATAACTGAGCAAACATATCTCGGGGGAAGCAACCTTGGACCGAGGTACTTTTCTCACTTCTGTCGACACAAGGATAAGTACCAACATCCCTATTCAAGCCCTTCTTTGATTATCATTCTAATCTCAATAACTAAGGGCAGGCTCAGTAAGTTAAAGTCCTTCAAGAAATACAGAACAGGAGCCCACTGTGTTCCTCCAGTGTTTCAGCACATTATGAGGCCTATTTTCCCACCTACTATGGCTGGTTGAAAGACAAAAACACTGCAGAGACACACAACCTACTACTGTGAGTGCTCTCATGCTGTGTGTTGTATGGATTTGCCACTTTCTAGCTTTTTGTTTTCTCTTTTACTTGCCTTCCTTCCTACGCACCTACAAACACTTGATTTATCTCTCAGTCTAATAACATCAACAAAAAAGAACAGAGTCACTTTAATGACCAACTGTATTTTTGCATGAAGGCAACAGTCATGCATAGCCAACTTGCATGCAGAGACTTTTGCTCAGTGAGGAGGCAGCACCATATGGAAACCTGTCATGATGCCTCTTTATGTTACCTCTCCACTATAAAATGTATTCAGAACTATCGCATGGCCACAATATCTCTGCAGATAAAACTGCACCGCCAGCCATGTATATATGGAAACAACCCATGGGCTTCCGATACGAAGATGCAAGTCATTTCCACATAGGCTGAAGGAGAATCTTTACTGGCTTTTGGCTGAACACAGGCCATGCTTATTAGGTGACTGACCACAGAGTTCAGATGTACCTAAGTACCAAAATTAAGGCTTTTAGTTTCATATGCGATAAATTTACCTGGATATGCCAACGCTGTAACATCCTCTTTTTCTTTCCTGAAAGCCTGCAGGAGAAAAACACTACATTATTTTTTTTCCTGATCATTTGTCGTGCTCCTACCTGTATGCAACAGACAGAGCTCACACGAACAACCACGTGTATGTAAAGTAGTTCCTGGGAAAAGCCAAATCCAAGAACTTAATTTTGTTTGTCAGTCAGAAAGCAATTAATAATAACATCATTTTCTTCTCTTAGGCAATGAGCTCCACCATCTAAGCTGACTACCTGAAACAGGTCTGAATGCAATCCTTACAGATCTCTGCCCATCAATAGCATCTCAGTCTCACCTAAGCTCAGCCAAAAGCCAGAGGCTTTTGTGTGTGCTGGTTTATCTGTGCTCTAATTTTATGCTAAGCATTGCAAAAATCAAGAACCAATTGTTTATTTATAATTAATGGGTTTTTTTCTCAACACTAAGCAATGAACTCCTTAATGACATTCAAATCAACTGTACATTCAGATGGAAATGGAGGATTCTTTTCATAAATACATCAATAATCCTCGTTAGTGGCAGTCTGGTGGCTTGCCTTGTCTCACAATGCACTCATAGTTTATGTTTTCTTGTTTTGCTATTTTGATTCCTATTTGATTTATATATAGAAAAAATAGTGTATCAATGTACAAAGAATGTATCCATGTCAAATGATTAAATAATGAGGTCAATATGAACCGCAGAACAATAGGATGCCTTGCATAATTCATCTTACCATCAGCCTTGAAGAATGGATAAAAACATCTTACAAAATTCACAACAAAAGATATCTAGGAAAAATGTGACAAAATGCTGTCAGCAAAGGGAGGTAAAGAAAAACTAAAAGGAGAGAGGGAAAAAAAGGAAGAAAAAATCAAAGGTACTTGATGATGCATCTCAGGTTCTTCTGCCCTCCTAATTGTTTCCAATGGACTGTGACTACATTGTTCTTAAATTTTTCAAGGAGCTTAATTCTTCCAAACAGCAGAAAGGCAAATATTACTATAATAATTATTCCTGCTGTATAATAATTTCACTATATTTAACTTGTAGGTAGAGCACGTCAGAAAAAAAAAATATAGCTATGTTTTTGCCCTTTTCTTGGAGTCTATTTTTCATGGATAGGATTCCAGCTCAGTGATTTTTGAGAGAGGCCAGGCAGGTTTTGATCTGCCAGCTTACCTACAGAACCAGCCTGCAGCAGACAATCCATCACAGCCCCAGCATCCCAACCGCTCAAGAGGAACTGTCATCTCATGAGAACAGTACAAGACCTGAAGGTTTGAAGTCTTATTTACATTCTTGTGAGAACAAACAGAAGAGGTTTAAAATTAGATTACCCTGAAAGATACCTGGATGCTTTGACTGTATTAAAAAGTGATGGGTATCAGTGACAGCTCTTATGAGACATTTTATTAAAAAAACAAGAACTGGAAGAAGAAAAATAATACTAATTTGCAGAGATTTGCTATTTTAAGGGTTTGTGTAATCTAGAATGACTACACCCATGGCAGAGTCAGCTGGTGCAGTCACCCACACTGTTGCTACAGGTCCAGAGGTCTGGCTCAAAACTCATGCTAGTCCCATATGGACTAGTTATAACTGGTTTCTTTGGGTAGTGAATCAAAAGCAGCTCAAAATGGTGCTGTCATACCTCTAGCTGTCAACTGCAGAAACTAGCTCGCCTGGACCACTTGGCCTGATGTGTTACCAGTGTGCAGGATGTGCCTTCTCAGTGTCATCTGTGTTCAGAATAATGACAAGAAGATCGAGTATGGAGCAGCTCTGATGCATGAAGCGCAGAGCAATCACAGAGCTTCCAAATGCAATTTATATCACAAATAAATCCCCCAGTCTTCTATTGCAGAGTTAGGGAAATACTGAGCATCTGAAGCACACCCAGCACAGTGCTGTGCTCATGAAGAGTGCTCTGGCCTCATAAAACATTTGAGGAATGGATCACAAGCAAGAGGCAGGACAATAAATATCACTGCGTTTCCAAGAGAAATCCAACACTTAACACAGGCAAAGTAACAGTGAATAGCAGCTACTTACACTCAGCTACTCCCCAAAATTGGAGCTGTCATTGCCAAACAGTTCAGACTGCTAAACATTCAGGTGAAGAAGTGGCAATGTTAGTGTTTATTGAGGGATACCAGAAGGCAAGGCCACAGTTGTGCACCACTGCCTCTGCCAACGAGGCACGGTTCAAACCACACCAAACTCTTCCTCACCCAGAGCTCAGCCTGAGCCAGGCTGACATCAGTGGCTTGTGAAGGCAAAGGGCATAGCTGACGCAGGCCTCACTCTTCAGTAGTGTGATTTCTAGGCTCCCAGCCCAGATTTTACAGTTCTCCTTGCATAGCAGTAACAGTGCTAACTGCTAATTTATTTATATTGAATTCCTAATTTATTTTTTCTTTTCAAATGTCATAGAGAAAGAGGGAATCAGTCAGCCAGCAAGAGTGACATGCAGCAAATATCTCCAGGGAAGACAGTGATTGTGTACCATTGCTATTGACTTCAAGTCTGACTTGACAGTCTAGGCTACTTTTTCCCCTTCTGCCTTTTGCACAAAGAACATCTAGAGCTTGAATTCATCTGGTTTCACGAAGGGCGTCATCTGATCATCCCCAGGCATGTGGTTTGAAGCTCTCTGATGGTCACAGGTCCAGAGCCTTATACCCTCACCTGGAGCTGGGGCATGTTTGATATGTATCTGGAGTAGAGCTTCTGGTGCAGTCTCTTTCAAAGGAAGCCCAGTTCCCATGTGCCACACAATTCTGTGTACCAGAAATGGGAATGACCAGGGGGTTAATTTCAATACTACACTACTGTACCACAACAAAATGCAACTGTAGGTGTAGCCACAGATAAGCACTTCATGTTACTAACCATACACATTAACCATGTATGTGATCACATTGTTCAACCTTATCTATCTGAAACATGAGCAAATAACAAAAAAAGGACTCAGATTAAGGACCATGTTCTTTAGAGATATCTTTATTTCATCCAGATGACATCTAGGGTGACGGAAATATTATGGAGAAGCCTGAAGGAGTACAATCTAGAAAAAGCATGGAAATTACCTTAGTAATAAAGCATGCAAGAATCTCTCCAGAGCCACTCGTAGTTTATTAATATTGATGGATTTTGTTAATTTTATTGTGTTTTACAGGCTGCAGCTTGTTTGTGAAAAGTCCTGCTCTAGAGGGAATTAGGGTTAGAGTTAGAAAGAGGCAAGTGAATGGGATATTGCCTTCCTTGGCAAAATCCCTGCCAAGGCATGTCACCACTGCCTGTTCCCAAACAGCAGAGGGACTTTCTTAGAAAGTATGTGGACCAAAAAGGCACATCCACCTCCTCTTTCTTAAAATAAAAGTGTAGCCTGCTTCTCACATTAGTCCAGAAGAACAAGCAAGTCACCTGCTTTCTCCTCTTTGGGAATGTGCAGAACCTGCAGGAGTTGACACACTAATGAAATGAAAAAGTGTTTACAGTATTTTTGTGATCACAGAAGCTGTATACTGAGGCACTAAACTGATTCAAGAAATACTGTACTTTTCAACAGGTTGTCATTTCAAACAGGTCTTATTCAGCAGGGCTAGGATCCTGTGAGTCATTTCTCTGGCTCCTTATTCCCTGGATGTTTGCAAATAAATATTTTGCCAGTTTGCCACTCCAAAACAAAACCCAGGAGTGCCTCAGAATTCTCCAGCTACTTCCATCCATATTTCTGAGAAGTGGTTTCTGTGGGGAGGAGTAGTTCTATAGTCCTCTGCTGTTTACTTTTTTCTATGTTCTCACTGTTGCTGCCTATACTATGAAATGGGTTAGGTTCTGCAGAAATCTTTAAAAAAAAAAGGTTTCCATACAGTTTTTTTCCCCAAAATTTCTCAAACCTTTGGTAAAAAGCTAGATAAGACAGGAAAAAAAAAGTAGAAAATAATTTTACCCTTAGTAGATGAATACTTGACAGATCATTTGGTTTTCAGAGTTTTTACTACCTCTGTAAAAAATCTCTGAGTAATCAGGTGCTTCCTTCTTAAACTGACCTTGCTGGTATTTTAAAAATGTTTATTTGTTTACCACGAAACCTTCTTTTGAATGACAATTTCATCTGAGTCTTTCATCATATTTTTACTTTTATCCCATCCCAGAATAGCAGTTAAGTGTTGCAACATATTTCGATTCTGTTTCTGAGTTGGGATATTATTTGTTTTATTCCCCATGGGAATTCAGAAATTCTTGGACATAAAAGGTTCGGGTTTTTTGAAACATCAGTTATCAAAATCAAAGTGTTTCCTCAGTCTGCTCCTCAGTTAAGTGTCCAGGCAGCTGGTTCCTTACCTGGCCATTTCCCCATGCAGCTCACTCAGAAAGATGGGAAAGCCTAGCTGAGAAACAGGATACAAACAGGTATTGCACAAAAGACTCTGAGATTTTGTTCCAGAATAAGAAGCAGCAGATGAGTTTTCAAAATCTCCATCTTTCTCATTACAGAGAAAATCCTGTTCCCTTCTGAGTTACTTATTAGAGATTCTCTGTAAAAATGGCTTCTAATGGCTAATTGACCTCTACAAAAAAGCAATTGATTTTGCAGAGGGATTTTGTCTGTGCTACTGTGTTAGCGTGGGGTCTCAGTCCTGCTAAGCCCTAACTCCCTATTGCCCACCTGCCAGTTTATCACCTGCACCTAGACTTGAGTGAGCCAGTTGGCTTTCCAGGCAGGAACACAGATATAAAAGACTTCTGCCCATATATTACTGCAGGACACAATTATCTCTTTATAATTCAAATGTTTCCTCTGAACCTAAAAGAAGGCAGCAATACAGCTGAACAGGCACTATTTGGGGTGAGAGGTCTGAAGGAAATAGGGCAGGCTACACTGGCACACAGCAGGAGCTCTGCCGTACTACAGCTGCTTGCTGAAGCAAATGAGAACAGTCAACACTAGCTCATTGCCTTTGATCTTTCTTTGTAGGTAATTTATATGAGTCTTTCTGGCTTTTGAGCATGCTCTTGAGCATGACACTGGTGGGCAATGAGCTCAGACTGCAGGCTGACTTTTTATGCCACAGAAGAGAAAGCAAGCTCAAAAAAAGCTCCAAGTAAAACCACATAAACCAGCACGTGGAAAACAGGGAAGGATAGATGGCTGAAATCAGTGACCTTTAAAACTTATTTCCAATGCTCTTGCTGTTTTGTTAAGTATAGTGGGAGGCAGGAGTTTGGGTAGGAGTGAGCCATGATTCAAGGCTGCAGTGAACACCACGTAAATTCTGTATCCCTCTGCCTCCCCTAGCAGGATCAGATCCTGGTACCCATAGCTAAGTCCTGAATATGTAGACAGCCTGAATCTGATCTCCATTCTTCCATAGCAAATTAAAATACTTCTGTAACATTCCAGAGCCCAAAATAACCATTTTAGAGCTAAATTCCTGAGTATTTCTGTTCTCTTTCTTCAGAGGGCCTGACATCACATGGCTTTCCCTTATGAAGGCTATTATGCTTTGCAAAATGAGTATAAAATGCTGGTTCTGATACAGTTGTGGTTTATACCCGCTAAGCAGCTCTGCATGGTTGTTACAGGCATGATGCTGAACTTGGATGTTCTGCCTTTGCCCTAACTTGTCCTTTTACTTCAGGGCAATTCCTCCCCTCATCTTGCTTTTTTTCTTCTTCTTCAGTTCTTTATTTGTTTCACCCCATTTGGACCAAAAAGCTTTCAGGCAAATGCTGTCTCTTGCTGTATGTTTGTAAAATCAGGCCCTCAGGTGAACTGCTGCACTTACGAGCTATTACAATAGCAATAAGAGTAAAAATTAGAGTATTTGCATGTCATGGAAAAAACCAATGGTAAATCCAATTTAAGAACTTCAGTGCTCCTCATACCTACAATTCTGTATTGCTTCAGCTTCACGGAGCTACCTACACCTCGACAGTTTTAATGCCCCCATCCCAGCACAAGCAGTTTTCTTCCAACCTCACCAGCCACCAGCTCTTCTCCTGTCAGGATATACCCTGCTGGTACTGAGCAACATCTCCACAGTTGCACACGACATCGACTGCCTGCGAACTAGCAAAATTGTACCTCCCTAATCCTCAAAGCTTGCTTGAACAGATTTGCTGGCACCATGCCTGTGCTAGAGGACAGGAACATTTAAAATCGCATAATTTTGTTGGCTCATTGAAACCATTCTGTTGCCCTGTTTTTTCCATTGCCATTCAGCCTGATTTGCAAGCAATTTTCTCAATGGAGCACTTCACAGAGGTTGGGAGTACACTGTGCTCAATGCTGCATTCTAGCCATAAGCCTCATTGGCGTTGGTTTATTTTCTGGCGCTGTCATCTTGCGAGTAACGCTTACCTTCCCAGGTTTTGGCACAGAACATTTCCTACTTAGTCATCAGATGCCCAGTGAAGCTTACTTCATTCAGACAGCTTCTCTACTTCTTTTTTTATAGCTCACTTTCAGGATTCGTTTCTGCTTGTTAATGCAAGCCTCCGAGCATGCTGCTGCTGTGCATTTTTAAACACTTACCCAAATGTCATCTCTATTATTTCCAAACTCTCAGACTCTTTGGGGATAGCTTAGATGCAAATGAGCTGTCAAAGAAAGATTACTTGAACCAACATTCAGAATGACAAAAGGCTTACAGACTGCATGCACAGCACAGGGCTTCCAGCTTCTCAGTCAGCCGTTATTTGCCAAAACCAAGGGTTTATACACAGTCCAAAAAAAGGTTCAGCTTTGTTACAACGAGGCACAGTTATTCTCCATCAAAAAAAAATTAAATCTTTCAGATCTAGGAAAATTCTGATTTCCATAGCTTCTGAACTGTTGCTCAGCTACACATTCAACCCACACATTTTTTGTACCTAAATACTCTCTTTGGAGCCTGCTGTCCTCGACATGCTGGAGTTGTTTCTCCCTATCACACACTTTTTGGGGTTGTTGCACAGGTAGATTAAAAGAAAAACTGTACTCACCTTGCCCTGTGCAGCAGCCTGAGAAGCAGTGAGCACAAACCAGGACCTCTCTTTCAAAATGAAGGCCCACATTCAAGAGGCTCCATGAGGAGGTGCAATGCAGTCATTGAAAGAAAAAGAATAATTTTGTGGAGTCCAGCTTTCTAACTGCAGATGGCATCCCTGATTCTGCTGTGGTGACATACTTTTTGCTGAAGAGCTGATTTCTTTAGCTGAAAATAAGAGAGCCCCAGAGGCTGAGGAACTTAAACCAAATCCTGACCTGCTTTTAACAGTGTCTCAGTGTTACACACAGGAGATACACACACTCACGCACTTGTTAAAATGGGATAGCAAGCCAAATTTGTCTCTCATACAACTACTGATGTCAACAGAAGGCCCACTGTGTTTGAACAGCAGCTGTCACAATTTGTTCCCTGAATAACATTTAGCCAAAATTAAACCTGGACAGAGACAGCAGGTATTTTGCAGATACTCTGGTCTTGCAATGAGCTTTGAGCAAGTCTTGGACGAGCGGGGTTTAGGGCGTGCACAAGATATGCTTACTTCTGATGTCCTGTGACCACTAAGAACTCTTCCCTCCCCATGCTGGCAGTTGTCCAATTGATGTCTTTTTCAGCAAGATAGTAAAATACAGTTTTAAAAATAAATTCATACATTGCATTTTTCATCTCAAGAGCCTAAAAAGTGCAGCCTGGGCATTAATTAATCAGCAAAACATCCCTGCAAGGTAGAGGAATATTTGTATCCCCTGTGTGGAAACTGAGGCACAAGGAAGTGGAGTGTCTTATAAAAGATCAAAAAAGAAGGTTATCACATGAGACAAGAGTTCTTCTAATTGATTATAACCATGGGCTAAGAAATATTTGTAATTGATGAAGATGTGGTCTCTGTTTTTCGTGGTTTATTCCCGGTGAAAGATGCTCTTGCCCACAAACTACTGCACCAAGACTGAATGTTAGTCCTTATGTCATACTCTGTCCGCCTTCCACCCAAATCACTGCAGTCTGTAATCCCTGAGAGCACATTTTTTAGCTTTATGGCATGAGAGCTTCAGGTTTTAAAACAGCCGAGACTCTGGCCCACAATATCTTCAGAGGTAACGCCAAAGAAATACTGCAGTATGGACAAATTCACATGCTATACACTGTTGTCTTGCAGGAAAGCATTAGTCAACTGGATAAAAGTGAGTCATGTGCCAACTGCTGATGCTGTTGTTCACAGTGTATGGAAAGGGAAGACTATTGTTTTCATATGAATGTCACTATCCTTGACTGTGTGTTGTGGGGGAACCCTTAGTATTTCCAGGCTCATGGATTCCTTCTCATGTCCTGATATAGTGCTAGACTGGGGTGTATACCAGCGCTGCCTCTCTGCTTTGTGATCTGCCTCTCATTTTGAGCAGTGTCTTCCCACTGGTTCCTTGTGTATACCTCTGTCTCCTGACTCAGACTGAAATTGCTTTATTCTCTCATTTTATTCTGCGTTTGTTCAGTGGGATCCCAGGGACAGGATCCTTGCAACCAGAATCATTGTTAGCCTCCCTGTCAATAGCAAAGCAGGGGTGTGCAGCACCCCGAGAGGATGGGGAGGGGATGGGGACTGCACTGCCCTGACTACACCATGTGCCATGAAAGCACAAATCTCTCCTTGGGCAGTACTGGCTGGGGAAGAGGGAGCGCAGGGTAGTTACAATCCTCTCAACTTGCCTCGTTAAATTTGCTCCCTTAAGACTGATTCATGCTGACCTAGAAAATGTAACAGGAATGGATATGTCGGTTACCAGGTTACTGCTGTGCCTTGCAAAATCATGGCAAGCTTTTTCCTAAGGGATGAACTTTCACTTCCTGCCCCAAGTGATAATGCCCTCTGAAAGCACAGGGGTAACTGTAGTTTAAGTGGATTTAGTCACAGCACAGTTGAGACTGCCCATAGGGTGGCAAAGACAGTAACATCTGTGGAAATAAAAAGACCCTTCTGCATAAAATTCAAAGAAAGATTTCAGCAGGAGCTCAGACTACGTCTCTCCAGCTGAGCACTGGAGAAAAGCCACAGTGGGCTCTCAACACCCCCAGAAACCTCTGCAGCCACATCACCAAATCTACAAACAAGATTTTTATGTGTTGTGTTGAACAGAATAGCAGAATTTTATCTTCAAAGACAGAGGAAATGCGTTGGCCCCCACGGTAGTGATTATTACGGACTTTAGTATCAGATTGTCACCAGCGCAGAATGTTCTGCCTGTATTCCCAGGCAGCTTGAAACAAGAGCTAGGAGGACTGTGAAGCTTGCCTACTCGTTTACAAAGTGTGTCTTGAAATGGACATTAGGAATCTATAATCTGCCGCTTGGTCCATGGCCAGAACTCCTAACCTTTTGTCCTATATCCATCATTTTCTAGGGGTTTGTGTTATTCTGGTTCAAAAGCACTGCAGCACGGCAGAAATAGAAAACTTAAGAACTAGCAAAAAAAGAGAGGAAATATTTTCTTTTATCTCAAATAAGTAGCACTAAAGCTGCAACACATTATGTATTTTTTCTTTCCATAGTTAAATCAATTCTAAAGAGGGATTTTCTAACTAATCTGCATTTGTTACAGAACTTGGAGGATTTCTACCATTGTGCTACAGACAGACCTAGGAGATCACATGGCACAATTTAGGCCTTTCTCCCTACAGAGTATACCAGTTCTTTGTTAGAATGGTGATAGAAAAAAAGGACAAAAAAAGGCTGAACACAGGTCAGAAAGGGCTATATATCCTGATGTTGCATAGAGTCATTTGTGGCTCAGGTTTATTTGCCTTTATTCTGTTAACTTGTGTTAGCAAAAAAATTGCCAGGTCTGCAGGAGGTGGAGTAACAGCCAATTAAGTTGGCTGTTAGTTGGACAACCTTACTGTTAGTTGGACAAAACAAACACTATTCACCTGAAATGGCATATATCTCTCCAGTGAGCCTGGGGAGGGTGTGTGGGGGGGTAAGCTTTAATGGTGAAATACTTCTGATTTCAGGGTTGCTAAGTATGAAAATAATAACCTCTGTGTGGGAAATGTAGCATCAAGGCATTGTACATGCAAGCTCAAAATCTGGATTTTTATTTTTTTGTTTTTTTTTTTTTCTGATGCTGCTAAAAATAGCACTACAATTCCTGAGATCCTATCTGAGGGAAAAGACCCTGAAAAAAATGAGTAGATATGAAAGAAAAGATATTTCACAAAAGTGCTGGAAGTTTTTTTTTCTCATCACTGTTGTTTTGGTTACGACTCACATGTCTGACTTGTAAAGCAACTTGGTGTTTTGTTCACCAGAACACTTCTTAGTGCTTTGGACAATGTCTGTACAATGATTTGAGAACAAGTAAGTACACGGAGTCCTGCATACAGCACATTTTCCATCATTGCTGGCAGTGTCCCAGCTGTATTCAAAGTATTCACGCCATGGTTAAGAAGAGCTGGAATTGGCGTAGTTGCAAGTGAACTGACCTGTGGCATACTTGGCCTTGCACATCCCCAACCTGTGCACGGCTCATCACGCGTAAGAACTTACTCCTGCATGTGTGATTAGGCTCTTCCCTTGCAGAGTGCATGCTTGCATGCAAATAGTACAGATGAAAGGTAAATCCAGTCATGAGCACAGGGTCAGACTTGCATTTTCCAGCACAGCCTGCCTATCACTTGACACATTGCT
This sequence comes from Tetrax tetrax, assembly GCA_009806455.1. Classification (NCBI taxonomy): domain Eukaryota; kingdom Metazoa; phylum Chordata; class Aves; order Otidiformes; family Otididae; genus Tetrax; species Tetrax tetrax. The sequence continues at coordinate 64,596 of WHYT01014894.1, read as the reverse complement.
GTCCTTCACCAAGAAACAGGCAGTACTCTGTGCTAAAAGTCTTTTAATCTGTGCTAAAAGGCAACTAAGTTAATACTAGCACACAAACTCTGGCATTTGTAGATGCTCAGCACGTCTGAAAATCAGGCATTTTATTTTGGCACTTGTATATAACTGCCTTAGGGGTCTCATTTCAGAAACGCCATTTGCAAATTTAGTTCTAAATATTTCATCATATCTACTCCCCTCAGAAGGAGCTGTGCAGATTAAATACAAAACGCTTGTAGAGTCCTCAGATAAGATGCACTACTGACACAGAAGGTATTGTTAATCATGATTAATTATTATTATTCTGCTGGCTGACAGGCATCTGACTGACGGATACTTTCTAATCCCTATTGTCTCCCCAGATTTTCTTCCTAATTAGTGTCCTCTAGAACCTTGTAATCACATGCCATGCAAATGAACTGTATGCTATTTAGCCAAATAGATTATAGTAGATCGGGTGACTTCCTCTGTCACAAGCAGGCTAGAGGAAAAGAAACAGAGAAAATTATATGATGTAAATTGTTATTTTCTCTTGCTGGAAAGAAAGAAATGAGCACCGCTCTGATGACACAAAGCAAGCGGCGGTGGCCTAGGATGCAAGAGTAAAGCTGCCCTCTGCAGGTTACTCTGCCACTCACAATAAATCACATCACAGCATCTCAAGGGTGTAATGAAATGGTTTAGAGATATGGGGAATAAATTGCTTCCTACTGTGTTGCTAACAGACTATCTTAACCGGAAAAAAAAAAAAAAAACTACCAACACAGAATTCTGGAAGATGTGGCATCACCATTTTCCAGTGGGAATCCCTCCATACATTCAAGTGCTGGCACGAGAGCAAGGCCAAATGTAGGGGCCAGCTGTTGGCCTGCCCAGCCTGTGGGGAGGGGTGGGTGTCTGGCGTGCACCCCTCTGAGCCAGGCGAGCCCTGCGCCCACGAGCAGTGGTCTGTGGGCTGGCAGCAGTGGGGAGAGAGCCAGAGGCGCAGGCAGCTTCACTGCAAGTGCTCATTCCCTTCGTGTCACAGTACAAGGCGCTGAAGAACGGGGTGCCGCTGACACACAGAGGGCATTTCTCAAATGGTCTGAAAGTGGCTCTTCCCCCTTTCTGGCTTGTGCATCCCCACGCATGGCAGCGACTCAGTTGCTCCTGGGTGCAGAGGTAATGCTAAATCTTCCTCACTTCAGAGGAAACGGGGCTGCTGCTAAGGACTGAGAGCAATTTGCAGTTCTCTGGCTGAGCGAAACACAGGGTACAGTCCTCTGGCAGTCACTAATCCCTTCCCACTCACTGACACCCTACCTCCCAACCTGTCTAATACCACCTAACGTATGTAATATCTTCTGAACCCTCCTGCAATCCCTCCAGCACACCCAGCCATGCTGCCATGTGTATTTCTCCAAGGCACTTACACCTTCGCTTGCTCCAGAGCCTATGTCTTTCTCACTCAAGCTCTGGCCCAGCCATTCATGTCACCACACATGAAAGCAGGTCAGGGGATAAATAAAACCTCTTTTGCTGGATTATCTTTCAAGTTGAGTAGCATTTCTAATGCAGTTATTGTGCAGAGGCATAGGCAGAGGGACTTTTGCAATGGAAGGGGTGTGAGGAAGTGTGGAAAAAGAAGGATGGGAGGAGAAAAAGGCTGGGGGCTACTTAAGCCAGTTGGATCCATCCTGTAGCCAAATGTGAAACCTGAGCCTGTGAAACAGATTGTCACAAAGGCATGGACAAGTAAGGATTGGATTTGTGGCCACATTGCATGTAGGCCTGTTCTTTACCAACAAAGCTTACAAGCTCAATGTCACCAGCAGCAACACCCACCCATTAAAACCCCTGAGGCCACAGCTGTGGCATCACAGACTTGTTACAAGCTGTGCTGGCCCAGAAGTGGAGATGGAAATCAAATTGCCCAATTGATTTCTCTGCATTATGTAAGAGACTCTCATGTCAGCTCTTGGTGAGCTTTTCCTGCTGGGTGCTTACTAAATCACTGTGAAAGGATCAGATGCTCATCCCTAGATAGAAAATATTTGAAGATCTTTTCCAGTTCTTGCATGTCAAAGTATGTAGTCTATTTGCGTGTGTACATCACAGAGAATGACTGAGGCTGGAAGGGACCTCTGGAGGACATCTGGTCCAACCTTCCTAACTCAAGCAGCAGAACAGCTTGCCCAGGACCAAGTCCAGATAGCTTTTAAATATCTGAACCTTCTCTTTCATGTTCCCATCCAGCTGCTTAGGCACTAGAAGCAGCAATGTCTCTCTCAAGTTCCCATTTCTCCTGAAGTTCTCCTCTTCAGGAACATGCACTAGTGTAGTGTGTCACAAATGTGGCGCAATCTCCCTCAACCATAAAGAGACTTCATGCAGAATTTTCAGCACTGCTGCATCTCCCTTAAGAGGGAGAGCACAAAAGACGATTGAGTCACAAAACAATCAGCATTCCAGATCTCCACCAGTCTTTCTCATCAGAATCAATGGGGTCAGCTGAAACACCAGCTCTCTGCAGTCTCAGGCTGTAAAACTGGGTGGCCAAAATAGAATAGTGCCTGCTCTATTAAGTATAAGGACTTCTACTGGATTATTTTCATGCTCAACAAGCACTCTGATAAATCTGTGCTGGGGTAGGAGCCAGCTTGTTGCCTGACAGAAAGCACCTCAAGTGGCTCCCTTGTCAGGGCATTCTGGTGTCTCCAGCACTCAAGAGTCCAGTCCAACATGGGACAACAAAGGCAGCAGATATCCAAAATAGAGTCCAGTTCAATCAGTGTTATGCATAAAGAGCCGCCAGTATAAAACTGGATTTATAAACTGTACATAAATAGCTTCCCCAAATCATTCCATGGACACAGATTTTGTAGGGAAGCTACATAGCTGGCACTCCTGGTATGTGATGTGTCTCTAACCTGTGCTATGTAACGAAGGAGTGATGTGGAGCCGTGCACTCTTACTTCTCAAGCCCTCCCAGCCCATGCTAAACAAATACCAGACCTATATCCAGCCAGGCTGGAGGGCTGAGAGTGCTTACCAGGGTGGCCAGCATGGTGCACAGGGAGAGAGCACGTACTGTGGGTGCCAGAAACGTTCATTCTGATCACTCCGTCTAGCTGCAGAAATTAGCAAGCACTGAAGAGACGTTTGCAAGTAAGAGGAGACAAAATTCTAGACAAGCTATAATTGGCAAATCTGAATGAGAACAAGGAGTGAGGTAAGATCTCCTTCACCTGATTAAGCGATGCCTGGAAGTATTTCAACGATGCAGCGGGAATTTTTAAGTAGCAGCCATATATACTTGTCAAGATTGCTTCATGACAAAAAACAATGCCAAGATTTCTGATGAGCCTGCCACTGAAATAAAATTTGACTCATTCAAAGCCACTTGATCAATTGTAAAGTCTACATCCTTTAGAAAAGCTATACCACCTGAGGCTTAGCCTGTTCTTCCCAGGAACTGGAGTCGCACTCTGTCCTTTGAATATCTACCAGTTCCTAATAATTTCCTCAGTCTGCAGGCTTGCTGCAATAGCAGCGTTTGTGATGTACAGGTTTTGTATGTATGTACTCTGTTCATGTCTATGTTCCTGTGTTCTCTGAAACACAAATTTAAACCTTCATTATGCTCCAGCATCAGAAGCACATAAGAAAAGACTCCATCTGTAGCATGGACAAGCTAGACAAAGCCTTGAATGTATTTACCCTCCAGCCAAGCCCACCATGATATATCCCATCATATCCTGCAATGCTGTCTATCATGGGCCACCACTGGGCAGACAAGTCAGTGGCAAGACCCCTCCTGGAAGGGGCTCTTGCATGAGATGGTTCATTGGGAGCCAGGGGCAGCTGAGCTTTCAGTGTGTCACAGCACTATCCCTGCCCTCTGGCTTGCAGTCTCCACGGTAGTGGGAGCACAGTGCTCCTCTCCAGCATGGTAAGTGGTATGTACATCCTCTCTTCAAAAACATTTAGTACACAACCCATCATCCCTCCATTACTGTTCTCTTCTGCCATTCAGCTTAACTCACGGATTCATCTGAACAACTGGTTTGATTTTCTATTTTTTTAACCACACTTGAGCTAACAAATTTAAACCTAGAGATTACTTTTTTTTTCCATAATCTAGAATGAGCAGGGAGGCAAATAAGATGTGGCCTCCATATTCCTGTCATTCAGGAGGGAATTATCATTGAACCCCGTTATTCCCTTACACCTCACAGCTGTGTGCAGCCCTGCTCAGCTGAGATTCAGAAACAGACTCGGAATCCTCTCCATTAAATAACAGAGTTATTATCATTTTATCACATTCTTTTCTCCAAACTTCCTGTTAGTAGCCAACTAAAAAAAAGAGACAGGGCAGGGGAATGGGAGAGGGGTCTTAACATCACAGAAGCACAAATAAGCTTTCATAATAGCATCCGATGGCCCAATAATTGATACAATCCCCTGATGCATACACTCTTGTCATGACAATTAGATCTGTAGTCTAAGCGTTTCTGGACTTTTTGGCAGGAAAGAATTGGAAAATTAGTGAAGGCAAATTAATTATTTGTCCCCATGGTTTCTGCTGTAAGAATACAGCTGTTCTTTATCAGCATATTTCATTATTAATGTCTCCCAAAGCTCAGCTCAGATATATGCTCATGTTCTTCACATGCCACATTTCTGTTCTGATTAAATATCAAACGGCTTTTAAATATTGAAATGGTTCTGCATTTCTGAGCTCTGTTCTGGGTTGTGGGAAAAGAAAAACAAGGACTCCTTTTGTTCATACACACATGAGCTTTACGCAATGACACCATCATTGGCTCCTACAGGTGTAGTCCCAATTTACACTTAAGTAAGTGAGGGGAACTAGATTCTATGCCATAGGCTATACCAGTATGCTACACAACAGCCCAAATGTAGACTTAGGAAAGTAATCTGGAGTAAAGAAAGTTGTCTTTTTGCCAAACAGGGAACCAGATGATTCAAGTGGATCAATTTCAAAGATCAGGAAATCACATGTTTATAGCCATTTATTTATTCCTATCTTTTCCCTCACATGACAGTGTAGCTCCACACATCTAATTTAACAAATTCCACAAGACTTGTTTGCCTGGCCCCAAAGGGACACTGTAACTCATTGATTTTCTTGACAAGCTCTTGTTCGGGTGAGCAGTGTGTCAGGGTGAAAAGTAGCCTGCAGTTGAAGGCAAGACGGTCCAGAAACACAGGAGCAAAAATAATTAAGCTAAAATAATGAGGAATGAAAAAAGGGGAGTGTGAGGAAATGCCCCGCCGCGTTCTGCATTTACCATCTGAGCTCTCTAAGGGCCGATTGTGTGGCCTTGGGTGGGTGCCACGGCAGCACAAGAGAAGGAGCAGGGAACGGCGATGTGGCCACAGCTGGGAGAGGCTTGCCTGCACAGCTGTATTTACTACAGGACTAGCCGCAGCTCTAATACACTGGGGTCAACTAAGGGGATTGCGAGGAAGGCAAGGGGTTGCTGGCCTTGTACCTTAATGAGGCTAATTATTCCCTTTCCCACAGAGCTGGGCAGAAGGGCTTGGAAAAGCAATTGTGTTTTGCCTCTTTCTTTCTAAGAAGAGAATGAGGTGCTGCTTAGGTAGCCTGGAGGAGCTGATCATTGCTTTCCTCACAGCGCTCTGCCTAAAGAAGAAGAGCCTTTGCCATCTAAACAGAGTGGAAGGAAGAAAGACAGAGACAGGACTCAGAAGTCCAAAGAAATACCCCTATGCTGGTCCTTTTTGCTCAGGATACAGGATCAGCACAGACTTTACAATGTACTGCAGGTGAACTGACATGGCAAATGGGAAATGGAACCTGAATGAGATCCAGAGGATTAGACCGAAGCAAGGAAACTCAAGGGAAATTGTAAATGAAGCTATTGAGGGCGGTAAGAATAAAGAGGCATTTGGTAGCAGGGAAGTCAATTGTGCGCCTGGAGAATAGCCGTCCTTTTGTAAGGAAGGAGCTAACAGAACAGTGATTATGACTGTGCCTGAAGCAAACGTTCACGGTATTACTGAGATGTTTGACAATTTAGTCAGGGGAGCTCAAGATGAAAGCAAAACCTATTAGCACTGTGTATGCTGCAGAAAAAAAAAAGGAATGAATGGTATCTTATATTTATATCACACGCTTCATCCTGAAGGATCCCAAAGCACTTTGCAAACCATGCATGGAAGGGACTTTTGCCTTTGCTGAAATATGGACAACAGGGGTGAAACTCTTACAACATCTGAAACCAGCACCGCTACACAGCAGCTTGGGAAAAAAAGAGACAGATAGATGCAAATCAAAATGCAAACTAATAATTTCCTAGGCAAGGATGTGGGATAACAGACCAAAAATCTGATGTATTTTCAGAAGTCTTCATTATACCAATGCAAAAAAGACTGTAATCGGGATCCACACCCTACTGACTCTGAGTGCTGCATACACACTGCGACAAATAATATTCTTGCTCCACAGTTTCCCAGCAAAGGCACTACATATGAGACTAAAATCCAAGTAAAGAAGTGATCTTGAATTTAGCCCCTTGTTCTCCTACCAGAACAAAATAATTTAAATTCCTTTGAATTTTCTTGACAGAATGCATCTATCTATCTACCACTGCTAAGAGCTGTATTTCATTGTAGTTTACCTCTGGATATATTTTTTTTTAAACACATATGTTCACAGGAAGGAGAGAACAGCTAAAGAGGATCTGCTTTCTTCCTAAAAAGCGGGAGGGCAATTCATGAAATTCGATCCATCAGTTTCGCATCATATTTGTCCTATTCAATTACTGAAATATATTGGACATTCAAGCTGCATGTTAGATATCGCTAATCGCCAATCGCTCCAGATGTGCAGCTACTTGTGGCCTCACATGCTAATAATCTTCACTTTTTAAACAGCCTTGCAAAACTAGTCCATATTTTACAAGCTCAGGCATTAAATTTTCCCTTCACATTTTATTATAATGATATATGAGAATATTTAGCAAGGTTTTATTTGCTGTGGAAAAGAGAGGCTGCATTTTCTAGGTCATTTTAAGAATATCTTTAACTTTACGCAGTGAGGAATTACGGGTAAAAAAAGGCATAGTGGTGACAACTGCGTTGATGTTAATCATAATCCCTATGTAGGTGTCTTTATGAAAAAGTGCGTGACAGCTGATAAATGCAGCAGCTTCTATCTACATCCTATTAAACTTTTAAAATGCAATGAAGGTCCAAGCTGTTTTCTATTTCCCCATGAGAAGTGCAAATTAAGACAAGTTCTGCAGAAGCAAAACTCCTTGGCCAAAGCGTGCAAGGTATTTAAAGTCATGGGAAATGTAATTTTTAACACAAAAGGCATAAAAATATCATACTTACTGAGATTAAAACTGGAAAATTCCACTTTTATGTATTAATTACAATGATTAAAGAAAGTTTCTAACATTCTGTAATATCAACAACATGGGGGTTTTTTTGCCTGTAGATGGTGCAGTTGGGCAGGAAAGTTAAGTTTTTCTTTAAATAAAGATTAAATGGAGTTTGAAAATAGTCATTACCAGATGTTCATCGTTTAGAAACATTTTTCCAGTTTAAAATTTGTAGCAAGATTTCCACCCAACACAAAATGTCAAGGAAAGCTCAGAAAATAAAGAAAATGCCATTTGGCTATATATATATTTTTTATTTTTTTTTTTAAGTATTGATGTGCTTTTCATTTCTTTCATGTAGCAATGGTAGTGTGTTTATTCAAACAGGCTTTGGGCACTAAACCAGAGAAAACAATTACGAGGGTTAAAAGAGGCAATGTCCCGACCCTTCTCCATAAGCAGGAAATGGACTTTCATGACCTTAGTCTGTCTTACGCCTGAGGGACTGACAAAATTAATGGTATTAAGCAAAAGACAACTACTTTTTTTTTTTTTCTGTGTTAACCATGTTGATCCTGAGTAACACAGACTCACAGATAAATCTACAACTCACTAATTCCACAAGAAATAGGTTAACATGAAGGAAGCAGCATGTTGATACAGGTACATTAAACGTAAAAATTTAAAAATTAAGAGGCAAACAGCAATATTCGTATTTGCGCTGCCCCAGCAGTGCTGTGACTTCTCTGTTGAATACTGTAAAATCAACTGCTGGCAAGAAAAACACTTGTGCAAAATTGATTGGGGAATCCTATATTATCTTCTCTTTACGTGAGCAGGTTGAATTGACAATGGATTCTTGGGGGTCTCTAGGCTAGAAATCATGGATGAAATTCAAGTGCAAGCTTGCATCCAAGTTTGAATGCAAACACTGGGAGGAGGAGAGGGTACGGCCAGACCCAGTAGAGTCTGGCTTGTAACTTGATGATATTCTCATGCATCGTCAAGACAATAGGTGATCTGCTGACAAAAAAAAAAAAATCATCAGCTAGTACACTGCAACATCAGAAGTTCATTTTATTGGAGTTCTTCTCAGTCCAAAGCCTTCTGCAATTGTGCACTATTGCTTTTATTTACTTATTTGGAAATATAATTCCTTATTTACTGAGGCAGTTTTACTTCCTCACTTGTGTTGCCGTTTGGTCCAGTATCTTTTGGAAGAAACCTGGTAAATCAGCTTATGTCCAGTCAAGCAAAAAAGACCTCCATCCCCTCAGTCTGAGAAGGGAGAGGCCAAGTAGGTAGGCTGTTTAGTTATTTTAGATGACAACAGATGCAAAAAGATGGACACACATGAGGCTCCAAAGCAAGATTCAGAAGGAGGAAAACACAGGAGAGGCCCTAGAAATACCCACTCCTCCCAAAAGAAATCCAAGGAGCCATGAATCCCACTCCAAGAAACTTTTTCAGAGATGTAAGGAAAAAGAATAGATAGGGTCCATTGTCAGAAAGCTGCTTCCCCGCTGAGCTTTGTGGTGTTGTGGACAACCACATGGGGTGCAGCTAGGAAGAGGCTGATGAAGATGTGACTTTGTGGGCCTGCAGGCAATGTGTATACAACACACAGACAAAACCTCATGAGAGCAGAGGAGGAGCTTGAACATAGAGCACGAGTTCTGCTAGGCTGAACACACCCTGACACGAGAGCTGAAAACTCCTTTCTGGTTTCAGCATCAACCCTAAAAATTATCGTCTGTATGACTTCGGCCATGAGGGCTTACAACTCAAGGCCAAATTTCACCATGTTTTGGTGGTAACAAATCCTAATGATGCTAATGGGAATGAGTCCACTGTATTTGCTGCCTGAAGTCAACTTGCTATAAATGCCAAATCAATGCAGGCTATGGCACTTTGCCACTTGTCTCTGATGAGTTTACCCCTCAGCCCATTTCCCTCTGTAATGACATTAAGTAGGGACAACTCCACTGAAGTCAGTAGAGTTTTACTGCTACGCAGCCAGTGTGAGATCATAATCAAGAGTTCTGTGTGAGATCATAATCAAGAGTTCTGATGTGTAACTCTGACAGGATTTTGCTTCGCCCCTGAATTTGTCTTTCCATGCCTTTCTCTTACATAAATAAGTTTTAACAATGCTTATGACCATCAAACAAAGTATTTAGTTACCAGAATTTTTAAAGCCTGTTCAGATCTTGCAAGGGAAGATACTCTGTAATGGCAAAGTAATGTACAGAACCACTGAATCACAGAATGGCTGTGGTTTGTAGAGACCTCCTGAGGTCACGTAGTGCAACCCCTGCTCAAGCAGGGTTAGTCAAGGCAAGTTGCCTCAGGACCGTATCCAGTCGGGTTTTGAGTATCTCCAAGGACAGAGACTCTACAACCTCTCTGGGCAATCTGTGCCAGTGTTCCACCACCCTCACAGGGAGAGAAAAAAAAAAAAAAAGTTTTCTTATGTTCAGATGGAATTTCATGTGTTTCAGTTTGCACCTATTGCCCCTCATCCTGCCAGTGGACACCACTGAGGCGAGGCTGGCTCCGTTTACAAAGCTCCGCAGCAGCAACAGAACCCCTGTTCCATCCTGTGAGATCGCTTAAATTTCCATGGAAAGAATCTCTTTCTCTTACAGTATATGGGACTTGGATGTAATTTACAGAAATACCAATTCACAATGGATAGTATACAACAGGTTTTGTGCCATTTAAATAAAATTTACAGACCTTTTTCATAACAGTAAAGACCTATAGCAAACTAAACTGGACCAGTGCATGGCCATAAGCTCTACCATGCAACGGTTCATACTCTTTAATTAGTATCACACTCCTTTGGACAACCCAGCCAGCTAGCACACCGCCAGGTAGTTTGAGTACAGTTCAGGGAACAGCATCAGACTGTTTCCAATATGCAGTATGAGTGAAACCCCTTGAAGCTCACATATGGCATCTAAACGGATGCTACATGTGAGCAACACTCTGTCCCTTGCCTTGCGGGGACAAAATAAATAAAAAATTTTATTTATCAGCACAAAGAGACTCTAAACATATTTTGTAAGCCAAGGAAGGTCAGAGTCTCCTTAATTACTAATGGCTGCGATTACTTATAATTAGCATTTGAAAACTACTGAAATCAAACGGGAATGGATACTGCCACTCCTAAGTAGATTGTACCCTGAATGAGAGGTTGTCCTACTGAATTCAGTGTGGCCCCAGGACTCAGCTTATAAGTTAGTGGTCTACCCTAAGACCTTTGAATTTAATGAAAATACTTATCGCGTATGAGTCTCTTCACTTCATAACAAGTGATCTTCATGTGTGCAGCTGAAATTTGCCTGGCACAGCTGTGTAACTCAGAGGTGTCAGCCCCACTCCTCCCATTTCTGGTGGCTATCAAGGCCAGAAACAGCCTTAGTGTAGATGCTCTAACACTAGTGATAGTTCAGAGAAACCCCTTTATCTCCACAACCAAAAGAAATCTTCTGCTTGCATTTGCAGAGTTTGCTGAGTTAGGTTTCTTGGTCCATCTACTGGGAAATGCTATTCAGTGTATATACAAGGCCCAAATTCAAATAGAATAATAAAAGTGATTTACATTTCTCCTAAGAAAAATAAAGCTTTTTCCTCAAATGTACTGCTTCTCCTTAACATTGAAAGATCTTCATTACATGTCCTGCGGCACATTGTTCTTTCCAGATATGGGATTTTGCTGGGAAGTTGTGACACACAGTTTGCAGGAGCACTTGCCAGCTGAGCAATGCTTTCACTACTGCTCACCACACTCCTTAAACACACACGCTACTTATGTTACAGGCTGTCTGTATGGAGCTATATGGGTGTTCTGGTTTTGTTTAGTGAGGGGGGGCCTAAGGTGGTAGCTTCTGTAGGAAACTGCTAGAAGTTGCTGCCCTTTGTTCAGTGGACTCGGCTGGACCTAGGGCGGACCTGCTGCTGGCCAAGGCCGAGCCAATTGGTAGCAGAATGTCCTGTGATAACACCTCTGCGATAACGTATTTAAGAAGGGGAAAACAGGAAAAAAAAGAGAGAAGATGTGAAGCAGCCGAGCCAGGGCAGAGAGGGGGAGGTGCGAGCTTTGTGGGCCTTGCAGGCCTCACCCTCTGGCCTCCTGCCCGGCAGCCAACTGGGCCCAACTTGGCCCGGCTTGGCTGCAAGAAGTGGAGAGCAGATGAGAGGTGAATAAGATGTAAAAAGGATCCTGCCTGCCAGCCTGTTGCGAGGAACGGCTGCAGACACCAAGGTCAGTGAAGAAGGAGGGGGAGGAGTAATGCAGTTCCTGGCCAAGATTCCCCTGCAGCCTGTGGTGACGACCATGGTGGAGCAGGTTGTCCCCCTGCAGTCCATGAAGGTCCACGGAGGGGCAGAGATTCACCTGCAGCCCGTGGAGGACCCCATGCCAGAGCAGGTGGAGGCCTGAAGGAAGCTGTGGCCCGTGGAGGGCCCGCTGGGGCAGCTGTTCTGGAGCGACTACACCCCGTGGAAGAGATGACCCACGCCAGAGCAGTTTCACAAAGGACTGTGGCCCGTGGGAGGGACCCCACGAAGGAGCAGAGGAATGCGAGGAGTTCTTCCCCAGATGTCGAAGTAGCGGTGTGAAACAACATGTGATGAACTGACCGCGACCCCCATTCCCTCTTCCCCCCTGTGCCGCTCGGCGGGGGGGAAGGTAGTAGAGATAATATTAAGCCTGGAAAGAGGGAGGGATGGGGGGGAGGTTATATTGTTCCCTGTCTCATTCTCCTGCTAGTTTTAGAATTAAATGAATACTTTTCCCCAAGTTGAGTCTGTTTTGCCTGTGACGGTAATTTTAAGGATTTCTCCCTGTCCTTATCTCAAACCTCAAGCCGTTTTTCTTATATCATCTCCCACTATTCTCTCGGAGGGTGGGGGGAGTGAGAGAGAGACCATATAGTCTGGTCCTGATCCGGACTGAACTACGACAATGGGGCTATAGTATTTTCCTAGGAACCACAGCAAAGAAGTTGGTGTGTGCCTTCCATTGGGTCAGCTGTGCATCTGCTGTGACCAGAGTTTCTGTTGATAAATAATGACAACCTCATTAAGCATTCACCCTAGAGGTCTTTCTGGTGCTCAGAAGTGCTTATACTTTAAGATTATCACTGAATGCCTTTTTAAGTACCAAGGAGTTACTGAGGAAAATGTTCTTATTGTAATTAAAAGAAAACTGAGCATTGATATAAAGGGGTGGTTTTAATGCCATATACAATTAAGCTGGTACGCCACAAATGGCTGACCTCCAGCTGGACTTTAGGTCACCGATCTCAACCCTTTGAGCCCAGAAGTTCAGTCAGTTTTCAATCCACTTCATTGTCCTTTTAGCTAGTCCACACTTCATCAGTTTGTCTATGGTGTTATTAGGAGTCTGTCAAAAGCCTTGCCAAAGTCAAAATAAACAACATCCCTTGCTCTTCCCTCATCCACCAAACTAGTCATTTCATCATAGAAGATAATCAGGTTAGCTGAGCATGATTTTGTCTTTGTAAATTCATGCCAACTACTTCTGGTCACCTTGTCCTTCATATGTTTGGGAATGGTTTCCAGGATTATTTGCTCCATCACCTTTCCAGGCATCAAAGGGAAGCTGACTGGCCTGTAGTTCCCCAGATCCTTCCTTCTTGCTCTTCTCAAAGACAGGATTGACATTTGCTTTTTCTAGTCCTCAGGAACCCTCCCCACCACCACGTGATGCTGCTCTACTGAGGGTAAGTCTTCATTGCTCCTGACTTTCCCATGGGTCTCAGAGGCCTGGGATTCCTAAGGCAAATCTTACCAGGGAAGACCAAGGTGAAGACGCCAATGAGTACCTTTGTCTCTTCCATGTCCTTTGTCACCAGATCCCATTTGTGAACTCATGTCTATTATGAAATACAACAGCATTTACAATTACAATAATAGAATAAAAACCACAAGGACAACAATAACTCCTAGACAATCACAGGCTGAAGTCAGATAGATATTTCTTCTTGAGATACAGTAATAACTATTTGCATTATTATTATCACTTCTCCCTCTTCTCAAAAACACCAGGTTTAGAAAACTGTCAGAAGACCTACAAAGCTACACTGGCATTGGTCTTTTCAGCTATGCTGGCTGAGAAGTTCTCTTCTGAGTGCATTGTTCCATCTGCTTTTAAGTATAAATATAAAACAATGAAGTAGAGAAAAGAATAGCTCTGAAGGAAAGTAACTGGAATAATTTATATATGCTAATTTCTGAAACAAGTGATAACTCATTTGCACTTAACAGGATAAATATCGAAACTGCATACAGCCTGCCTGAACAGCTCTTTCTTCCACACAAAGGGATAATATGGGATCACTGCAGGTGTAAAGAGGAATAGCAAAGACACATAACAAGGTGATTTTCATTTCTGGCTATGATATTAATGTGATTACTGATCATGTCCTTTCTGGTGTCCATACATCAGAAAGGACTCTGAAAAAGACAAGAGGTCGTTCAGTTAGAAACTGTAATTTTGATTACAGAAAATATATCTTGAAGTGAGAAACTGGAGGATTTTCAAGATGACCAGAGCTGATCTGAGAGACTCGACTAGTCTGTTTGTATGTGTACATGGGGAAAATATTGAATATTAGCAGATACTATAATTTACAGAAAAATATCACAGCAAGTTCTGTGAGTGGAAACTAAAATACTGGAAATGAGAAACAGCATCAGACATGGATTTTCTGGGGCTTACAAGTATCTCTGCTAGCCTCCATCTCCAATTCCCCAAGGCAGGGAATTGGAGACCTTGCTGACCTTTCACATTCACAGCACAGTGCAGTAGCTTCTTTTTTTCTTCTCAGCATCACATGCCTGCCATGAGGGCAAAGAGAAGACATGGTGCCAGGCACAGACAGCAGGCATTTGTTTTTTCTCCGTTCTCAGTCCTCTGCTGTAGGCATGCCACTTTCACAGGACCTGTTCTCATCAGTACTCTCTGCTCCTGAACAAAATCCTAGAATCATAGAATGGTTAGGGTTGGAAGGGACCTTCAAAGGTCATCTAGTCCAACCCCCCTGCAAGAAGCAGGGACCTCCCTGACTAGATCAGGTTGCTCAGAGCCTCATCCAGCCTGGCCTTCAACGTTTCCAGGGATGGGGCATCCACCACCTCTCTGGGCAACCTGTTCCAGTGCTCTACAACTCTCATTGTAAAAATTTTTTTTCTAATATCTAATGTAAACCTACCTCCTTCTAATTTAAACCCATTACCCCTTGTCCTATCACAACAGGCCCTACTGAACAGCCTGTCCCCATCTTTCCTGTAGGCCCCCTTGAGGTACTGGAAGACCGCTATCAGGTCTCCCCGGAGCCTCCTCTTCTCCAGGCTGAGCAGCCCCAACTCTCTCAGCCTGTCTTCATAGGAGAGGTGCTCCAGCCCTCTGATCATCTTCGTGGCCCTCCTCTGGACCCTCTCCAACTGGGCCATGTCCTTCTTATGTTGGGGACTCCAGAACTGGACGCAGTACTCCAGGTGGGGTCTCACCAAGGCAGAGTAGAGGGGGAGAATCACCTCCCTCGACCTGCTGGCCACGCTCCCCTTGATGCAGTCCAGAATGTGGGTGGCTTTCTGAGCCGCAAGGGCGCATTGCCCGCTCATGTTGAGCCTCTCGTCCACCAGCACTCCCAAGTCTTTCTCCTCAGGGCTGCTCTCGATCCATTCTCCGCCCAGCCTGTATTTGTGCCTGGGATTGCCACAACCCAGATGCAGGACCTTGCACTTGGCAATTTATTACTGAGTAGTAAATGGTGGGAGATGTGGCTATGTGTCTGAAAGATAAATTTTACTAATTCTGTTATGTTGTTGAATCCAGTGGAGAAATCACCAAGCAAATAGCCTCTGTTATGCAGATGCAACTCATTTTAAAGGGTCCTGTTTCACCTGAATATTTCTGTGGGAAATACCCAGAGTGGCTCTCCTGGAACATCATCTGGAGTTCTGAAGCCTCAAGGCTTCCCAGAAACCACATTCAAGGCCTCTCAACCTGGACGTCCAAAACTGCAAGTACTCCAATGCCCCGCTTGCTGTGTAAAGCCCAGACTTTTACTGAGTCACACTGAATTATCTGGGACGCTCAGGCAAAGACATGTAGAAGAGCTTTGCTGGAGGCAGGGTGTTGACTAGGCGAGTGCAACTTGCAGATAAAGAAGACAGCGCTACCTCATCCTGCAATATGTGTGAGCATGGGAAACTAGCCATGATCCTCCCATGGTTCAGTTCCCAGTCACTGACAAGGCTTAGCTCACGCGTCTTCCAGAGAAGTCTGGATCTTACAACCCACTGACTTAATAATCAAATGGACTTTAAGGCTTAAAGTTCCTGTGAAAGACATCTCGTATGATATCTGATAAACCTGCATGGGTTACCCAGCATGGGTAGTTCTGTTGCCATGGGGGATTTGTGACTGCACAAAGTTGCTAGCCATTGAAAAAGGATCATACAATGTTACAAATCAATCTCCTCTATGCTATGGAGGGCAAAAATAAAAAGCTCCCCGTGGTTTCTCTACATGTACTAAAATAGGAAATTATTGTGCAGCGGCAGCTCCAGGTGGCTGGTGCTGTGACTGCTCACCTATGACCAACCAGCTGCACATTTCTCATCGTTTCTAACGCCAAAAACACAAGCCAGCCCTTTGCTCTGCAGTCAGATGGGGAGCCAGCTCGGAGGGTCCCAAGAGCTGGGCAACGCTCGGTTTTGCGGGGCAGTGAGGGGGCCCGGTTTGGCCTCTGAGCAGAACGCCCCTGAAAGTCGGGTTTTCACTAAAGCCCAGGGACACCAAAGACTGGCCCTTTATAACCCTGGAAGCACAACGTTTTGGGCCGTGCCGCCGCCTCCCGAAAAAAACGTTGGGGAACGCCGCCAGCCCCCGCCGGTGTGGCCGCCTCAGGGCCGCCCCCGCGCCGGGCGGCGGTTGGTCCGCAGCCGTTGGTCCGCAATCGCCGCCCGGGGCGGTGGAAGTGGGAAGGAGGGGGTAAGTGGAGCGGGCAACGTGTCAGTTTAGGCGGGCAGCGTTCTGTTGCAGGGCTGGCTGTCACACCCGGC
>WHYT01014894.1:0-47002 GCA_009806455.1 Tetrax tetrax | reverse complement strand
TGTGGGGGGAGTGTTGTTCGCTCCTAACAGGTGCCTCTGCGGATTTCTGCGGCGTGGAGCGAGCTCCGGTTTCCGTGGGGGGCTGCCTGCCGTTGGGGCAGCGCTGAACCGAGAGCTCTGCCAGCCCCTCTCCGGGGCAAGGGTGAGGGGCGGGGGGGGTCCGGTTACGCGCCCCGCAGTTTGGGCCGGCAAAAGCCTGGGGTGCGGGCCGGCAGGCATCATCCCTCTCAGCCTCGGGGGTTGTGAGCTGTGCTGTTATCGAGTCACTGACACGCTGTTTTTAAAAATAGGGTTTTTTTTAAAAAACAACGAGCGAAGATGATGGGGAGCGCTTCCCGCGGTAGAAGGTGCCGCGGGCTGGGATCCCGTCAAGTGGAAACCTGGGGCGGTGGGGTGCCTTTCACTCCCCCCCCCGCAACCTGCCTCTTGCTGCTGCGGGACCTGTGTGGGCCGAGCCCACCCGTACCCCCGCGGCCCAAGCGTCCCTGCTGGCCCAGGGCCACTGTTAGCCAGGATACTGCTGTAGTTATTTCTCAGCAGGGATCAGGAAAGACCCCGGGAAATCCTGTGAGGATTTGCCTCTGCAGGAAACATGGCTGCCTCAGGATTGAAGGTGCCTTCTCGCTTACCTCACGTAACCCCAAGGTTAACAAAGGATTTCGTTTGACTGATGGAGGAATTACGTCGTGTTGGGGGATGGAAAGAGGATTAAGCTTTTCTCCAGGGGAAGTGGAGTTGTAAGAGAGAGAGAGCGAGACAGATAAAGTGAGGTAGAAAGGCAAGACTGGAAAGGGAAGCAGGATGGCTGTGTTTATGATGGGCCTACAGCCAGGGATTTCGAGGGCAACAACTAAGCAAAACTTTGTTGCCGTTATGAAGGGGTAAGATTGGAGAGGCCCTCTCAGTAGAAAGGTAATCTCGGGCTAATGATTTTTAATTTACGAGGAATGGTGTCCCAGCTCAGTAACTCCTCATCACGTGCGATTACTGCTTATAAGGCCCGTAGGCCCCTTCCAGCCATTTGCTTGGGGACCCACAGTCCCTCTTTAAAATTCGTTGTGCTGGCCTGGCAAACAGGTGGAGCTGTGCTCCACCGAGTGACACATTGCTCCTTCAAGTGCAGGGTTTGGTATATTTAGCTGCCTGCCGGCTGTGGAAAGAAGGGCTGCTGGGAAGGGAAAACGATAGGAGGAACACGAGCTGATACAGCAGGGTTGTAATGGGTGGCTATGATGACCTGTTAAAAACATTTCACATGAGAAAAAGTGCATGTCATGAGTGGGGTCAGTGAAAACTGATGAAGGTTAAGAAATTGGACACCATCACTGAGGCTGTAGCAACAGGAATAAACAGTGTCTGTGAGAGCCAGATCTGAAATGGACAGCCCCAGTCTGCTTCCAAACAAGAATATAAATAAATAGTTCTGGCAGAGGAACAGAGGCAGCATACTACAGTGCCTGTTGCCCAGCAAGCTGCTGCTTTGAAGCTTGTATCAGCAAGCATCTGCTTCTCTGGTGTGAATGTCTCATTTTGCGCAAGGATAGCTTTTTATACAGTAACTGAGATTAAGTCAGCTTTTTAGAGAGACAATTTGGGGTGTTTGCAGCTCTTCTTGTAGGTCTGCTCTGTTGGTACTCGTTTTTGATTCCGTGCACTGTCTTAATTTTCCATGATTATTTTCTCTTTTTGAAAAGATTACAGAAAATTTGAAGCTTGAATTCAAGTGTCAAAATCAGTTAAAGCAATGATTGGAGCAGAAGCAGCATTGTCTGTCTGTTAGTATTCATGTAGCCTGCTATTTTTGCCTTTGCTGGACTTGCCTCTGCAGGCTGTCCGTTTTAAGTACACCAGACAAGTGTCCTGTAGGAAGTCTAGTCATTAATTTAAATCTGTACATTCAAGTAAGTCCAGGGAGCTTTAACAGAACAGCCAATGTGCTTTCTTATATCGAAGATCTAGGTGGAGGTAGTAAAATATATTTAATAATTTACTCTCTAAAGAAACTTTTGTTGAGTGATGGTGAGCAATCCTAGAGTCAGAAGTTATTTCCTCATAATGCATAGAACAATAAGCTGTAAATTAGTTGTTATCACTCAGGAAAGAGACAAAGAGACGGTCAGAAGTGCTTCCAGAGGAATTAAGGAAAACCGGTTAGCTTTGTGATGCTCCTTGGTATGTTCCTCTTGAGTACATGGTTCTGGTGATCCCTTCACAAGAACAACATAATATGCTAAAATAAGTATAGAGAATGGCAGCCAGGATGATGAGCGGTATTGACTGGTTTCTACATGAGGAAAAAAACTAAACATACTAGGACTCTTCAGTATGGAGAAGCAGCAGCTGTGGAGGATATGCTAGAAGTCTGTGAAGCGAGGAGTGGCATGGAAAAGGTGAAAATGAGAAGTGGCTGTTGATTGTCTCACAAAACAAGAAGTAGGAAGCACTGAATGGAATTATCAGGCAAAGGTCGTAGTTTTAATGCAGTGTATAATTCATCTTTGGAATGTATTGCTATGGGATATTGGTGAGGCTAAAGATGTGAAGGCTTAAAAAAATTACAAGGCAAGTTCTTTGTCCATGACTGGCTATTTAGCGCAGTGGATTGGAGCAAACCTTTTTTCCTTGAAGATCTCTAAACTTCAGCTTCTTGGAACCTGGGAAGGCAGGCTAGGGAAAGAATCTTTCAAAACTTGCCTCATTCTTATATTGCCTTCCCAGACATCTGGTACTGACTGTTTGGAGAACTAGGGCACCACATAAACATCTCTAGCCCAGTGTGCCATTTCTCCTGTTCTTATAGAACAAAAGCCTCATTAGGGGAAACCCTGCAATTATCCCTCATAAATGCCTGCCTTTACAGTATTAGCAGTTGTGCGGATAATAGTTGTGCGTGAGATCCATCTGGCTGGCTGGCTAAAGGAAGTCACATATGAGAATTTACAGTAAGTGGAGGTGAGAATCACTGAAAGAGTAACAGCCTCATGTTCCCTGCATAGCTTTGCATCTTGCCTCATTCTTTTCTTAAACATACTCTTCTTCTCAAGTTCATTTGGAAGAGGTGTTTTTCCTCTGTAAAACTGTAAGGCAGTGGTTCTGGTACAATTGTCTATGTAGAACTGGTTGTGTGATACTTTTGTCCTTTTTCTTTGGTTCTGATTAATAAATTGCATTAAAAGGGAGTAAAATAAATTATTTTTTCATACTTATTTCATACCTATCTTTTTCATACTATTTTCTCATGTTAGCTGCAGCTGAAATTTCCATAAGAATGTTATGCCATCAGTAACGAGTGGAGACCTGGGCTTTTCTGATAGTAAATGGGAAGAAGGATGAGTCTCCGTTAAGATGTATCTTAGCTTGTTCACCAAAGTGACCCCTTCCCTTATGAGCTTATACAAAATGAGAACCTGTTTCACAATATATCACTGAGGCACCAAGTTCTTTCGCTTACACAAATCAGTAATAAACCCCCCACCATATTAATCAATCACAGTGTACCCTGCAATATGACAGTGCTCAAAATATGTTGTAAATAAATAATCAAAGTCCTATATTTTTTTATATTGCTTCTTTTCTGGTGGTGGATTTCAGTTCAGTTCAGGTCTCCGAATGTTCATGGATTAAAGCTGGAGCAAGGAGTAACAAAAACTAGGAAATAGCCTTTGTTTTCACTGTTACTAAAGAGACTAACCTAATATCTTACAGATATTACATTTCTTAGAGGTTTTTTTTTTTTCCCCTTTTGGAAGATGCTAGGTAGACCAGTGGGAACTGATTTAAATTTGATATTACCTCTTGCAAATGTAAGGAACAAAATGCCTGATGTTATCATGCTCATTTGAGGATGTTGAAGAAGAAATAACTGAAGGTGGAGGCTGACACAGTTCTAAGAAATTAGCTTAGAAACTAGCAGCCCCATGGTTTAATAAGCCAGGATGTGATTGTTTGTATTGTATGGCACAAGTGCTGGCAACCATAGCCAAAAGTAAGAGCTTACTTTATTATGTTGTCATTTACATTAAAGATTGGGACAAAACCCTCTATGCCCTGGAGACAGAGTGGGTTCCAGTTCTGATTTCTGTGGAGCTAGGACATCAACTTTGGTTTCTCAGGCAGCCAAACAAACAGCTGAGGTTACTTCTGTATAAAATAATCCACAGTCCTCGTTGTGCTTTGTTCTTTCCAACCCCTTCTGACTTGTTTCTTTTATTTTTTCATTTTGATTCTTTTTTCTTCAGTAAGAACTCTCTGTAACATAGAAAACATTATTTTACTTCTGTATTTTCTTTCTTATTGGAAGGCAGAGCTTGTAACAACAACAACAAAAAATACAGTGAGATAATAGTGAAAAGGAAGAAGAATAGGAAGTGTGAGGAAAATTAAGAAGCAGTGTCCAAACCTGCTGTATCTGAAGTCAGTGGCAAAACTCTTGTTAGATTGCAGTCAGTTACTTAAAAGTTATGTGCCTATTCATTGCAGGTTGACCTCACGCGCACCTTCACCTTCCGCAACTCCAAGCAGACATACACAGGAATTCCCATTATAGTGGCAAACATGGACACTGTGGGGACATTTGAAATGGCTGTGGTTATGGCAAAAGTAAGTGTTGATTCTCATTTCTGCAACAATTGGGAAGCCACTGGGTGACAGTGAGGAGCCTTGGTTAATTTTTAGCTATGTTTGTTGGAGAACAGGGGGCCGTGAGTTAAAAAATCCAGAAGAACATGTGGTTTTACTGCAAAGCAGCTGTGCTTTTACAGCAATACAGTTACCAGAGACAGGGCTCCAGATATAAGATAGTTGTGGTGGAGATGCTTCCTGGGAGGCTTCCATCTTGGGTGTAGCTCAGCTTCAGTGGAGCTTCTAGAGCTTAGTTTTTGAGGTCTCTGCTGTGCTCCCGTCCAGAAAAAAAAATTATTAGCTGAGAACGGTTTCAGAAGTGTAGGTTACTGGATAAAGCCACAGCAGTCAGGAGTCACGAGTTAATTAGCCTCTGGCGTCATGGCTCACCGTAATTTCTTGCAGTACTAAATAAAGCACATTCAAAATATTGACTGTAGCTTCATGAAACACTTCAGAAACCTGATCCTGAAAGGCCCGCTGAGTATGCTAAGTCACCTTTGAAGAGCCATTTGGAGTTGCCTGGTCTGTTATTCACTGTTGCTGTTTCTTTCAAGCAGAATGGGCCTGTACTTAAAATGGGAATTTGTAATATCTTGTTATTCTGCAGCGGAGGGAAAAATGACTAACTTGGACATTAATATCAGTTTTCTTATTTTTGCTAGCATGCAATGTTCACTGCAATTCACAAGCATTATTCTCTGGAAGAATGGAAACTGTTTGCTGCCAATCACCCAGAATGCCTTGAGGTACATTTTCGTACTGTAAATTATTATGGTTTATTGCTTTGTTCTGAACTCACATCCACTGGAGTCTCTTGGGAGTACTGTTGTCAAGTGAGGTTTTGGGGAATGAAGATATTTGCTGTTCTTAAATGCATCAAGGGAAGTGGCTTGTCCTGGTTTAAAAAGAATAGCTATGTGAGTCCATTATGAAAATGCTTATATTAAGATGCAAAAAAGCAAAGTTTATATATGCCTGGAATGGAAACAGATAAGTATCCTGAACAAAGAAGAAGGAAATACTTGGGAATAGGTGTAACTGCTGTGTGCTTCTGTTGCTGTTGGGAGCTGTGGTAGTGCTTATACCACACAGCTGTATTGTATCTTTAACTGTGGCACATTTTAGAGTTGCGTTATAAAGACTATTGATTACAGGATTGTCTGACAGCCAGCCTGTCACTTAAGTTTATCAGGGTTGCTTATATGCCACTACAGGGTAGCAAGTGGTCTCAGGAATGTCCTATTTCTGAACACTTTGGCACTTAGCTCATTTGTGGTTCATAATCACTGGAGTAGGATCTTCTAGTGATTAAATACTGACTTTCTCTGTGACCTTGGATCTCTGCAGAGGTTCTGTGGGCCAACAGCTATGGAAACTATTTTTCTCTTGGAAAGAACTTGTAAGAAGACAAAGGAGGAAGCTATGTGCTTGTTTTCAGTGGTAGCTGACCTTGCTTGAGCAAGGTGATTGGACTATACAATCTCGAGAGGTATCTTTCAAATTCAACTGTTCTGTGATTCTAGAGATGAGTGTTTGGTGAACTTAAAGACCCAGATTCTACTCTCTGACAGTGCTCCAAATTTTGCCACTCTGCCTTCCTGGAGGTATACCAAATTAGGGCTTCTTCTGTGTTTGTGTTAATATGAGTACGACTGAGCCTTCATCCATCTCAGGTGATTGTTTTTGTCTATAAGAACCTACTTGTGAATGAAGAGCTGGTAAAATGCTAATTTTGCTTTATTTTGGAGCCTTTAAACAGAACAGAAGTAACACATTGTTATTCCCAGGAAGGCATTTATTTCATATTATATAATATGATTTTTGGTAGCTCCCAGCACAAGTCCTCCCAAGACTATGCAGAAAAAGACATACAAAGTGTGTGTTTATACCATTTTGTACAAACTACTACTCCCATTTTGTTCTCCCTGTCTTTCTAGCATGTAGCAGCAAGCTCAGGTAGTGGAAAAGCTGATTTGGACAAGTTAACAAGTATTCTAGAGGCCATTCCACGTATTAGATACATCTGCCTGGATGTAGCAAATGGCTATTCAGACCACTTTGTGGAATTTGTGAAGTCTGTCCGTGCCCTATTCCCACATCACACCATTATGGTAAGTGTGTAGAAAAGGTGGAGGGGGAGTGTGGGAATTCTGTCCAGGAACAAGGCCTAGAGTTTGGTTGGTAGGCATCAGAAGCTCTGTGGTAGCTCCATCACTTTGAGTCCTCATTTAAAAAAAAGGGAAGATAGAAAGAAATAAGAGAAAGAAAAAGTCTGACTCAAACCTCTCATCTTCCAGACAAATACAGATATCCTTCTGAGAATATAGAGGGCAACTCTATTCATCTACCCTTTAAGCTCAGCAAGATGTTGACTCTAGGCCAAATGACGACAGTTTAATAATGTGTTGGCATTGTCAGTCTTCCATTGCTGATAATGTCTGTGGGAATGTTGAATGTGTGCTCTGATACAGCAGTTTGATGTTGGCATGGCAGACTGGGTGGATCAAATTTTTTTCCTACTCACATCCTCCTTCCCACACCAGATGTGACCTCTAATCATAAAGCGTGTAGGTTTATTTTGGTGATTCCAAGCTGAGGTTTGCTGTGGGAATGCACTGATGTTCCTGGCCAGTTGAGGCCAATGCTGTTTTTGTCTATTAGATCGCTCTGAAGACACTTGAATGTAGACTAATCCTTGCCTGTGATGGGAATCATAGGGGTGTTGTGCAATTGTGAACTTGGTCGTCAAGGAGCAAAATGTTTAGTCAATGCCAGGGCTTTTGGTACATTTTCTGTGATGTTACTATCCTTTCTCAGAGCGTTAATGTCATGTTTTTGCACTAAGAGTAGGATGGTTGCGCCAGCACAGGACTCCTTGCAGCAAAGGCCTACTGCTCCTTCTTGTTTCCCAGGGCCTTTGAAGAAATGGATCTGAATTTGTTTCCATGAGAATGGCAAAAATTCTCAAACAAGCAGCAGATTCTTAATGAGGCTACAAGCCTTGCTTCAATTCAGTGCAGCAAAAAAAATAATGTGTTTAGGCAACACTGTCTCACTTTTTCATGCCAGACACAAAGCTTCACACCTGTAAAAGAAATGTGAACTAAAAATGGTCATAAATGCACAGTCTGCCTTGTTTAGTAGGGAGCTGCATGTAAAAGCAGGTTAGGGGGAAACTACCTTCCTCCCGTGTTGGAGGAAGGCAGTGTTCTTGCCTCTGAATGATGGTGGCATTGCAAAATGGAAGTGGGCTGGAATGCCTGTGGGGTTCTGGATTACCATAGGCTAATGAGCAGGCATCCCTCAACAACTGCCAGGCGACGTGGGAACCTTTTTGGTATGGCCATATTTACTATGGCTTTGGGGAGAGCTTTCAAGTATGAAATGATAGGTGTGGCTTTTTGAGCTTCCTGCTCCATGTTCACTACAGTGAGGGAAGGAGGTGTTTCCTTGCTTTGGATCTGAAGTATTGTCCCTAGTACCATGATTACTCCAGTGTCTTTGGCTGAAGAGTTGTGGGAGGGAGCTTAAACCACATAGTTAAAAAAATATCTTCCTTATCAGGAGTGGAAAGAAAATTGTCATCCCCTCCTCCACCTCCCCACAAACTGCTGACTTTGCTGACTGAGGCAGGAACTCAACCAAGATGAATGGCCCAGAAGGTACAGGAGGTCAATGTCAAAGTGTAGTATCAAGCCCAGATTTCAGTCCAAGGTCCTTAAGCCAGTGTCATCCACCTCCCTCATCTGCTAAGCTACCTGCTTAGTTTCTCTGCTTCTGTGACTAAGGTTATTGTTACGTATTTTCTTGACAGCACTAGCAGCTTGAGCACATATACAGCCCTGACCTGTTCAGTTGCCATCTCTAATTGTAGCTCCTTTCTCTCGATATGGTTTAGTATGGCTTATGTTTTTAATCTGCACAGGGATAATTTCCATTCCTAAAAGCACGCTGACAAACTTGGAGTGCTCAAGGATCTTCTGTTTTCCAAAGCCTACAGAGTCTGTGCAGTCCCTGAAAGTCTCTGATTCAACTAGGGACACATACCTCTACCTCACTTACAAATGAGTTTACTTTACACTCTGTGCCAAGGTGGCCTTTTGAAGCTATTCCTGTCTGAAATACAGGAGCTTGTCTAGGCTCCTTTTTATGATATTCTGGAAGACGTGTCCTGCTGCTACCTGTTCTCTCTGCTTTGATGTCTCTGTGCTGTGCCTGCAATATGCTCTCTGGTGTTGTGGCTTTCAAACAAAAGGGTTAGCAGTTAAATAGAAGGTATAAAAATAAAGAAGCTTTCTCATAGCTGAAAGTGATCTCCAGGACCTTGCAGGCTGTCTTGTTTGCTTTCCTCAGCATGACCATTCATTCCACAGTCAGCTGCAGTGCAGTACGTAGCAGTAACCCAACCCCAGGTCTCAGGGAATGTGTGTTCCCAGGGGCCGTGTAATGGGTTCAGCGCTGAGGCTGAAAGGTGATGTGCAAAGCAACTGTGGTTAACGTAGTACTCTCTGCGGCGGATACTCCAGTGCAGAGAGAGGATGTCTCTTGTGGAACAACCTTTCAAATGCATGTTTTTGCCTTTTTAAATACTTGCTTTTATAATCACATTATCTTATTTTCTTCTGCCTGGCTCTGACACAAGCTCTTTTCACTCCTGCCTTTCACGTTGATTTACAAAGAAGATCCGTTTCTCCAGGGAACACAAAGGATAGGGAAGACAAATAGGGGCAGAAAGGTACAACGTGACTTGCCTTAAATCACTGATTAGATTGAGGATGGAGGAAGAAGCAGTACTCAAGTCTCCTGAGTGTCTCACAAATGCAGCACTGCCTCCCAGAATCAAGAGTAATGGTCCAGTGGAGTGTTTTCATACCACAGCATCATGTGCTTACTTGCTGAATTCTAAAGAAAAAAAAACTTCAGCTGACATTCATGATGGAGGGTCAGAGCCTTTATATTACAGTAATCGTCGTCCTTACTTATTAGTGTAATTTTAGACATTAGGGTTCTGCCATTTCACTGAAAGTCTGTTTAGCAAGCTCAAATAGCTTTGCCAGCAAGCTTTGCCAAGATTTTATCCTGAATTTTTCTTTGTAGTGTTCTCTGTTCGTTATACAGAAGAAACCCTAGAGAGGGGAGCAGGGAGCGTGGCAGGAAGGAAAAGGCTGGGGCAGGAGCACACTTTCAGATGCAGTAGCACCCAGAAGATGTGGGCCAGAGAGGGAGGCAAGTGGAATTGCAAAGTAGGAGCTGCAAAGCAGGAGCAGAGGGAAACAGCAAGGGTCAGAAACTGTTGCTCCCCTTGGAGTCAGTAGCAAAACTTCTCAGGGCCTTAATGGAGGCAGAATTCAGTCAGAGAAAGCCCTGGAGACTGCTCCCAGTTTGTCTCTACAACAAGCAACAGAGTGAATCCAGTAATGGCATGTCCTCCAGCACTGGGGTCTCAGAGCAAGGCCCAGTTGGGATAGCAGGGCAGGAGGCAGTGACGCAGCTGAGGCTGTCTTGGGTCAGTCACAGTACTGAGTGCAAACACTCACCTGCTATGGCTTAGCCTCACACAGGGTATCATCTCTCCATCTTATGGTAAAGCACCCCTTGATTTGGTGGGTGGGAAGTGTCCTTTGGCAGTGTTTCTGATAGTGTGGAAGCACAGACTGTGCTTTCCTCTAGAATACAAGAAGAAAAGTTTGAGAACTGTTGTCACAGACACTTCTCCCCAGCTTGATCCATTGCCATTTGCCAGCAGCTTTCAATCAGTGCAGCAGTGTTCCTGTCTTAGTGTGAGTCGATATTTATAGTAGGCTTTTATGAGGCACAGTATCAAATGCCTGACTGAAATTCAGAGGCACTGCCCTACTATGTTCACTAATTTTGTGTCTCTGTCAGAGAAGCTGTAGGCTTTATAATCCTGTTAGGTGAAATCTTGATCCCGTTAAAGTCAGTAGTGAAACTCCCTTTGACTTTTCTGAGGCCAGGACTTCCCTCAGGAGGACCCACAGTTCGGCCATCCTGGATGGTGCTGGAATGAGACACGGTGACGCTCACTTGAAACCTCACACTGGGTGATGGTACAGCTGAATATCGCTCTGAGTATGTAGGGCCAGGCCCACAGCCAGGGTCATTTGGTGTAGCCCCTGATAACTGACTGCACTGAAAGCATGGTAGTTTACCTGACTTTCAGTTGTTGCTGGTGCTGTTATTTTACTGCAAGGGGCAGCAAAGTTAGATTAGCAGTAAGGTAATTACTGGGGTGTATCTCTTTCTAGAGAGGCAATTCCGCAGCAGATTAGAAATGCATTGGTACATGGTCTCATCATTAATATGAGCATGATTTTCACTAATACAGTACTTCCACCAATTACTGTGTTCCCTGACTACTTGCCCAAATGCACTACAAAATGTATTGTCTGTAGTGGCTTTTTTGTACAAGTTCCAATTACTTTACTTGCTTTATATTCTTAATTAATTTTAAGGGAGATTAATCTCTGTAGTCTCAGTCTTTCTATTTTAACCTTTTCAGTTTTTTGGTTTTTTTTTTAGTTGAAAGTATTCTGGCTTTACATTACAGGTGGGGCTTTAAAAAGCCCTTTTCCCTTTATTCAGCTGTCATACTGGCATCAATGGTAAAGCAAGCATTGGTTTCAGTGGAAGTAGTGCTCAGCTGGATATGAGAAAACAGCTTTCCCTGCTCTTCAGCTGTGATACTAGGATCTCTTCACATAGCTGTGTCTCTCTTGTAGTGGTTTTTTTGTGCTCTTTGAGGTCTGCAGAAGGTACCTCGAAGAAGCAAGCTTGTCATTGGCAGGGTGAAGTCTGCAGTGTAGAGCTCCATATCTTCCTTGAAAATTTGTGAAAGATCTGCAGATTCAGAAAGACAGAAACCACTGATGTGTGTACATGCATTCCAGGAAAAAATGTATGCTGGGGACATAAGTGCTTTTCCTTGCTAGGATGAGCATTTTGAATCAACATATGCAGTTCCAACATTCTCTAGCAGTAACTTAACATTAAACGTCTGGTTAGCATTTTTGAAGAGACAGTTTGACAACCTGCTATGCTCTGCTAATAAGAAGACACTGCTGTTTAAGTTAAATACATATTTGATCCCAAATCTTGTGGAGCCACCAACTTTAATACCTGTTTGTTCCTGTTTGTGGGTCTGTTGCATGTACTCCCAGTATTTCACTAAATTGTAATGCGCTTATTTCAGCAAATTGCAATGTGCTGCCTGTCGTACTGCACAGGTAGTCATCTGCCTTCCAGATGGTAAACTGCTGCCTTAATGTTGTGAGCAGCATGCTCTCCATCACCCCACCTTGGAGTGCACAACACTTAGTATAATAAATTGCCAGCAAGCAGAAAGGAAGCAGCACTTAGCTGGTAACACTGTACCTGTTATATATTCTTTATTTCCTGACTGTTCTATTTTATTTTATTTTTAATCAATATCATGCAGTTTTGAGAAAAGTTAAGTGATCCTGTGTCGTAGACCACAAATTGCTGCCTAATGGTATCATTGTTATTATAAGTGCCTCAGGTGGTGGCTTGTCAGCTGTTTCAGGCTAATAAAAGCGGGAAATAAAATTTATTATAAAGAAATAAATGTGAAATAGGAGCCAAAAATCGGTAAGTGGAGAATAGACCTTGCCCATCATTGCCCTGACTTCAGCAGGAGTTTTGTTTCAATAAAAACTAAGAAGATGTTAAGTAAGGATTTTAGGATTTGCCTCCTGCTCTGCCCATATCAATACTTCTACAAACACTTGCTAAGTCCTGGAATGTCATTATATAAAAGGCTTTATGAACATCTCTAGATCCTAAATTCAGATCTCCACAAATTAATAACCCATCTCAGTAAATGCGCAAAATGGGTTATATGAACAACTGGACTTGCTTTCATGCAGGTTTGTTTTGTGCAGTTTTTCTAGTTAGGAACATGCTGTAGACATGAGACAAGCCACAGAGCTGAAATCCAAACCGTATTTGGTTTTAAAACGTCTGATGGCATGATGGGCTTGATGAGATTCATCCTAGAGTACTGAAGGAGCTAGTGGATGCTACAGCAGGACCCCTCTGAATCACCTACAAAAGAACTTGGGAGTCTGGGGAGGTCCCCGCTGATAGAAATCTGGGCACCATTATTCCAGTTTACAAGAAGGGCATGAGGAAAGACCCATGGAAGACCCAAGAAACTGCAGACCTGGTAGTCTAACCTCAGCAGCTGAAAGAATTATGGAGAAGATCATACTGGGTGCTATTGAAAGACGTTTAAATAAAAATGCAGTATTTGGGCATAGTCAACACGGGTTCACAAAGGGAAAGTCCTGTTTAATTTAATATCCTTCTACGATAAGGTCACCTACCTAGTGGGTGAAGGGAAGAAGACGGTGGATGTAGTTCTTCTGGATTTTAGTAAGACTTTTGATACTGTCCCTCACAGCATCCTTCTGGACAAGTTGTCCAGCTGTGTGGTAAGCCAGTAGACAGTGTGCTGGGTGAAGAACTGGCTGAAGGGCAGGACTCAAAGGGCTGTAGTGAATGGGGCTACATCTGGCTGGTGACTGGTCACCAGTGGTGTTCCTCAGGGCTCAATTCTAGTTCTGTTCAATTTTTTTTATCAGTGATCTGGAGGCTGGAGTTGAATGCACCCTTAGCAAGTTATCTGATGATACTAAACTGGGAGGTGCTGTTGACTCTCTCGAGGGACAAGAGGCTTTGCAGGGGGATCTAGATAGATAGGCGCATTGGGTAATCATCAATGCCTGACACTGAACAAGAACAAATGCCAGTTTCTGCATCTGTTATGGAGTAATGCCGGGCACAAGTATAAATTGGGAGAGGAGTGGCTGCAGAGCAGCCCTGCAGAAAGGGATCAGGTATGCTGGTTGACAGCAGGTTCAATATGAGTCACCAGTATGCCCTGGCAGCCGGGAGGGCAAGCCACATCCTGAGGTGCATCAAACACAGCATAGCCAGCCCATAAGAGATGTGATTATCCCACTGTATTTAGTGTTTGTGTGGCCTCACCTTGAGTACTCTGTGCAGTTCTGGGCCCCACAATTTCAAAAGGATGTGAAGGGCCTTGAATGCATCCAGAGGAGGGCACCAAAGCTGGTGAAGGGCTGAAAGGCATGTCCTCTGAGGAGTGGCTGGGGACACTGGGTTTGTCTAGTTTGAAGAGAAGGAGGCTGAGGGGTGACCTCATAGCTCTCTCCAGCTTCCTGAGGAGGGGACGTGGAGAAGGAAGTGCTCGTCTCTGCTCTCTGCTCCCAGTGCCAGGACGTGTGGGAATGGCTCAAAGCTACATCAGTCAGGGGAGGTTCAGACTTGACATTAGGAACCTTCTTTACCAAGAGGGTGCTCATACCGTGGAACGGGTTTGCTGGAGAGGTGGTCGATGCTCCATGCCTGTCAGTAAGAAGGCATTTGGACAGTGACCTTAATACCATGCTTTATCTTTTGGGCAGCCCTGAAGTGATCAGGCAGTTGGACTAGATTATCATTGTAGGTCCCTTCCAGCTAAGCTATTCTTAGTGCTGTCAGATGAGGCTGCACATGGGAGGCCCCATCACCCCCATGTCACAGCACCACCACCCAGCAACGCAGCAGTCACAATGCCCAGGGGCTGGATAAAGGGGACATCCTCCGGTGCCCCACTGCCAGCCTGCCTGGCTTCGCCATTGGGACAGAGCTGGTGTGGGGGCAGCCCACAGATATCTGAGAGGAAGTCCTTGAGAAGCCGGTGGAATTACTTAGAGGGGGCTGAGGGAGTAATATTGGAGGCTGGACAAGGCTGCTGGAAATGAGAAAAAACCAGCAACATCTGGAGGTGCCCAAGGTTATTATCAGGCTTTTTCAGCTGGAGAGCAATGGCCAGACCAAGGGAATGCCTTCTTGAGGAGCACTGCAGAGCTCGCTGTCCTCATCCCTTGCAGAGCCAGTGGCAGCAGCTGTAAGAAATGGGATGCAGAGATGTTGCTGGGGACCCAGTGCTTTGGAGCAGCCACTGATGCCCTGCCAGGCACGGGAAGGATTCTTGCCCCCATGGTCAATCAGGCTGGGGGCATCTGGCCACTCTCAAAAGCCCTTGAGATGGCTCTAGGTTGAGGGAGAGTAGGGTTTGGGCACCTCCTGGGAGGCGTGACCAGCCTGTGGGACAAAGAGGCAAGTCTTGCTCATGTGCTCAGGGAATATCTGATTGCCAGCTCAGGGGTCAGGAAAGAATTTTCCCCTCGGGCAGATTGGTATTGGTCCCTGGGGTTTTTTTTTGCCTTCCTCTGCAGCATTGAGCATGACCATTTCTCAGGGCTCCTCTGATCCATTTTGGCAAGGTTACTGCCTGCTGCTAATGCACCACAGAGATGGCCATTCGTGCCCTGCAACTGCAGGGAGGAAGGCTTTTTTTTTCCCCCAAGGTGAGTTAGCAAGCGTCTCTGGGAGTTTTTTCCCTTCCTCTACAGCATTGAACACAGTTCCTTGCCAAGGCTCCTTGGTTGCCATTTTGGCCAGGTGCTTACTGCTCCTGCTCCACAAAGGTAGCCCTGCATCCAAGGGAAGGAAGCTTTCTAGACCCCCAGGGCAGGCCCTAAGAGCAGCCCCCAGGGGTTGCTGCTTTTCCTCTGTAACACTGAGCACAGTCCCTTGTCAGGGCTCCTCTGGACCCTTTTGACTTGATTCTTGCCTGCTGCTCTTGCACCACTAAAGTGCCACTCGTGCCCTGGCTCTCTCGGGCTCTTGCCCATTGCAAGTTGGTAGTGGGAGCAAGTTCTGCTCTTCCCTTGGCTCCACTTACCCAGGGGTTCTTGCTTGTGCAAAACAGCCTGTGTTTGGAAGGGCTCCAGGCTTGCTGCACCGTCAGGAGCTGCCACTTTTCAGCTCTCCCTGCACGCAATACAAGCACCAGGCAGGCACAAGAATGTTTTTCATGCATCAGTGGCCAAGAAGCGCAGTGGAGCAAGTTTTTTTAGACAAAAAGGATGCTTGTCATTGCTACCTGTCCTACTTTGGAAAACACCACAACAGTACCACACACCTACCTCTTCTTTTGTGTGTGATCGGTCCCAGTCCTCCTTCTTCATGTTCTCACTCTTCAGGAAACAGGCTCTGCTTGGCCTGTATTTCTGCTGCTCCTTTTTGTAGCCCTGTGGTTTGCCTTTGCCAGATTGCAAGGGATGCTTTTTCAAGCTAAACTGAAGAATGCATCAACCTGCTTCTGGCTACACATAAGCATTTTTTTTAGTGCTTGTGAGCATCAGCTTAGAAACAGATTCAGAAAAATAACATAAAATAAAAATAAAATAAAACACTGCTTCCACTTGTAAACTTTGTGATATGTGTCCCTGAAAGTGTTTTTGGATCTGAAAACCCCCTGGCATTTCAGGCAAATAACAGTCTCATCATTACTCGGCTCATGGTGAGCACAGGGGATAGGATAGACTAGACTAGACTAGACTAGAGTAGTTATGCTATGTTATGCCTAGAGTTATGCATCACAAGCTCTGACCTAGGTCTGAAGGGTCCATCCAGGAGAGCAGCTCTCTGCAGTACAGGTCCCAGGCCCATCTAGGACAGAGGTTCAGAGACAGGCACACCTGGAGAGTAAAGTTTATTGCCACAGGCACAAGCTGCATCATACTGACCCACCAGTGTTTCATCTCTTGTAGCTTTTTCAGTGTCTGGGCTGATTTGGTTGTTTCTTCAACTAAACGTCCAAAATGGAAGCTCAGTTAATGCCAGCTGTGGTTATTTCCTTTCCTAGGAGGCAGACATCTGTTTCTAAAGTGACTGGACTGACTCCACCAGCTTCTTTCGAATTTAGGTTGCAGAAAACCATTGTTCAAGAAATGTAGGTTTCCTTGTCAGCACATCATATTCTGGATTTCATGGCATCCACGAACCAGAAAAGGCTATATCTCCTGTTCTAGATCTACACCCCCTGTACTCCCTGCCAGCTGAAGCTCTGACAGAAGAGATAGCCCCTACGTCAATAAACCATGCCTGAATAACTGCAGAGTAGAAGTCGGTGGCATAGCATCAGGTGGAGTGCCATGAGTTTCTGCTACAGTTTGGGAACAACAGAGTAGGCAAATGTTCCTGGAGGTATGACTAGATCACAGAGTTACTATGAGCCATGAATATGATCCAGGCAAATGCATTCTTGTATGTTGGGGAAGATACTTCCGTAGGAAAGGCAAGCATTGTACAAAGCCCTGGTGAGAACTCACCTGTACCACTATGGACGTTTCTCATTCTCCGGGTTCAAGAAAGATAAATTCCATCTGTTATGAAGGCAAACAAAGGCTAAGCAATTGATTAAGGGGCATGGAGGGACTATAGAATAAGAAGATGACCAGAAGGAGCATGAGGAAGGCTGAGAGGGCTGCCACTGCTTTGAAGAAAGATATATCAAGGATGTAAACCAAAGGAGGAGAAAAGCTGTTGAAGAGCAAGGAAAAATATTGTAAAGAGCACAAAACAATTCAGAACTTCTTTCCAAGAAGATTCACTGTAAACAGCATGCTTTCTACATCTCTGCAAAGTTAACGCAGAGGGAACCAAGCCCCTTTCTTTCACCTCTGGCATCACCACAACTAAATGAATGTATATGGTATAAATGCCCTTATTTACATAGTCTGAATGTACATACCAATTATGGAACCAGTGTACAAAATTCTAAGAATAGTACCTTCCTTAATCTTTCAATACTCAAAATACTAAATCCTAAAGGAAAAACATATTTGCCAGGGTTTTAAATAAGATCTGAACATCTCACAAAGTGAGGTAGGCAAATGGAATAGAGGGCCATAGGCTGTTCAGGAGGGATAGGCAGGGCAGAAGTGGATGTAAGGGCATGGGTGTAAGGGGTAAGTTTGACTGTATAGCCCTTATGGTTAGGGACAACATGGTTGAGGGCCTCTGAGTGAAGATTAGGGGGATGGAGGACAAAGCAGATATCCTGATGGAACCTTAAGGATCAGGGTTTACTGGACCAGTCATGAAATTCGTTTGGCTTGGGAATGTATGATTTGTTTAATCTCTGTGGCATGCACAATGAACAATATGGTGAATATATTCTTCCTGTCTCTATATAGTTCAACTCATAAAATCTCTAGGTAAAACTCTATATTGTCATCATCAGTCTTCACTGCAGTAGTCTTGAAATCTCCCATAAGTGTGACATTGTTCCTTCTGTCTAGGCAGGCAATGTGGTGACAGGAGAGATGGTAGAAGAACTTATTCTTTCCGGAGCAGATATTATTAAAGTGGGTATCGGGCCAGGTAAGTTAAATCCAATCAAATAAGGGCGATTTATGGTAACACTGATGGAGAAGTTGTCCAGGTACAACTAGTGGTGCAATGCTGTTCACCCATTAGAATGCCTAGACCCGCTCAGGTCAATAAAATAACAGTGGCCTTGCACATAGTATTTAAGAAATACATGGGCAGGCTGCTAGTTTTCATACTGCAAAGTATTACATATTGCATCTTCTGGAAGTGAAGGTGCCTATTATTGGAAACACTGAGTGGCCCAAGTTGCTGATATTATCACTGATGATATATGTTGTGTTTAGGAACACTTTTTCTAGTCTGTTGAAAAGAAACTGAGTCATCCCAGCTAAAGCTGAAAGGATACAGTGTTCAGGTATCCACTTCTATCAAGCAAAGATAGGTTTCAAAATAACTTCATGATTTGTGTTCTACTGAGCTGAGGTTGCCCGTCTTGTCAATGTCTTCAAAGATTAAGTAAGTGTGAAGTATGGGTAACATTGCCTCTGCCTGTTACTATTGCCTGGGACCTAAAACTTACATTAATGCTCTTGGAGGACCCTAAACTTCTTAGAGTGTTTTTCCTGCCTCCTCTAATACAGTTGTCTGGCATATACTGCCATATTGTCTTCCCTTTTTTCTTTCCCTCCCTTGTGCGTTTCTTCATATGCTCCTTCCTCTTGCGATTTTCTTCTTAGACTGCAGGTGGGGTCATGCTACGTGGGCTAGATTTTAAACTGGGTAAGAGAAGTGACACTGGCAGTATAGCTGTGATCAGCCAGTGCAGTGCAGACGGATTGTTTACTCTGCAGTGCCAAAGAGTTATGGTCCATGAGGCAGCAAACAACAATAAATACTGCAGAATACATTCAGAATAAACAACAGAGATGTCATGGTGCAATTGTCACGGGCAAGTTCGGATATAAAACAAGAATTATTATAGTTTGTAGCCTCAAAGTAGAAATACTTAGGAGTAAATGCTGTATAGCCCTCCCTGGAGATCCTGCTGAACAGATCTATACAAGTTGACTACCCAAAACCACAAATAACAAAAGTTCCTCACAAAGGATCATATCTTGAGGCTCTTTTCCAGATAGTCGTCAATCCTGTGGAAAATTACAGAGGTTTATTTTAAAGCATTACATATATAAGTACATACGCTGTGGATATTATTTTAAACTAATTTTCTTCATACTTTGCAGAAATACTTCTTAGTGTTTTCACCTTGTCAGTTCTTTGAAAGTTCTTTCAAAACTTTTATTTTACTGCTAGCTTGAGTAGACCTGGATATCAACTGGGTGAAGATATCTAGGTTTCACTGCATCTGGTTTATAATCTCTGTTGAAATTCTTGTTATCCTGCCGACTTTTGTGGTCTGTATCCTAACTTAGAAGACTTAGACTGGCAAAAAGCAGTCCTCATTCTGACTTTTAATTTGAGGACAAAACCAGAGAATGTGTTCCAGAAGAGCTAAAGCCATGTTACTGTGTTGAACTATAATTGAAGTATTTTTTTATATATATGTACATGCCTTTACGTATGCCTATATACGTGCACCATATATGTGTATAAATAATATTGGTTTAATAATCAGATATAATTATATTTCCTGTAATATTGCACTGTGCAGCTTTCTGGTGATTACTTATCTCACTTTTTAAATGCTGTGTGCTGATTTGCTTATATTCCCAACTAGTGGGATCAACCAAATATTTCTGCTTCAAGTATTATGCAGCACCAATTTTCCCTGAGAATATATTTTTAAAAACATATATAGAAAAGATACAGAAATATTTATTGGAAGAAATATTCAGATATTAAATGCTGCTGCTGAGTCTCATGGTTTGTGACTCTAGTCCTTTTGTCCCCCTTCCCTTCAGGCACCTCAGTCAGATTTGCTTTCTCGTGATGCAGTAATTCCCTCACCAGGAAGCATTAGTAATGAGACATAAACTGGGAACTATGGCCCTGGAGAAGAAAAGGGGGATATTGGTCACCTCAATTACAGCTACCATGACGTGGTGTGATAGCATTTCAAAACTCATGTTCCTATATGTTCCTTTTATCCATGAGAAGCCAACATTGGCAATAGAGACTTCTTGAGAGAAAAAATAACACAGACAGAAACACGTTTTTTTTTCCACAAGAAAAAGAAAACAAGCTGTATCTTTTCTGTCAGCCTAATGAGCTATGTCTTTTTCTCTCGTTCTCTTGTCTAGGTTCTGTATGTACCACTCGGATTAAGACGGGAGTGGGCTATCCACAGCTAAGTGCTGTTATTGAGTGTGCAGACTCAGCACATGGCTTGAAAGGACATATCATCTCTGTAAGTAAATATCATCTGCTCTCAGGTTCCCACTGTGCAAATCGTTGTGGAATATGAGAATCAAACAGTCCAGTACCCTGCATATTAAAGGTTATCCTTCAGTCATCGCCAGTTGACCCCTATACTAGTTCCTATATAGTCAGTGGAGATTTACATGTAAAGAAGTCAGCTCCCTCTAATACTTAAAAGGACCTGGGCACCTCGCTCCCGTTTCTGCCTTTGGAAAGCTACTTCTTGGTCCCTGAATGGAGTAAGATGTTACATGAGCAGACCAAGAAGCTTGATAGTGTTTTCACATTGAAGGAAATAGCAATTCCTATGAAAGATTTCTGAAAAGTGAGTGAAATGTAAACATAGCTTTCCCAGACAGTGGGAACGAGGGAGAGGCAGGCAGTAGAGAGAAGTCCAAGGTAAAATGATACGAGCCCACCTGTGCTCTAGTAGCTGGATTGATTCAGATACCATCCTCACAGAGGCCATCTGTGCCAGGGCAGGAGTGTTTCAGAGGTGACTCTGTTGAGCACAGGTGGCACATGAGTTGCTTATTTTCTCATAATGCTCTGGGGAAATAATGAGCCTGTGGAGAAAAAAGAGCTGCCTGCTAATGGCAGCTACCACTCTACCAGCAAGACCAGATTCATCTCACATAGAAAAAGTAAATCTGTAAGCATGGTCTCAGACTGAGCTAGACTGCAGCCTACAGCACCCAGAGGTCCTGTGTGCTTAAGCGTGCCCAGCTGGTCAGTGTGTCCCTGACTGTGTCAGGCTTGCACAGTCTCTGCAGGCTGTCTGTAAGGCAGCTGATAATCAGGAAGTCAGAGGGGGTAACCAGCGTGCTGTGCTCACAGGTACCCTCACAGCCAACTGTCTTCCTCTGTGGCCCTAGAAGAGACCATACACTGAATTTTAGATCTGCTGCCAAGTGAAATCACTGGAAGGCCCTAATTTATTTGACGCAGTTGTAACTAGTATCCATGTGAGGAAGGAGGTCTGTTGTGTTGTTGAAGGAGGGGAGAGGAGAACAAACTGACTGTGGATGGGCAGTTTTCTGGATCTGTGGGTATAATGGAGCAGGAAAATAAGTATGTGCTACAGTCAGACCTCGCTTGCTCTTTATTGTTAATGCATATGCATTCTCTCCTCTCCATGGCCCCCCTGTATGAATTTTGCAGAAGAAAAGAATCATCACAGTCAGTGATTTTATGGCTTGGGCAGTATCACAAATGTTTATGTGTATAGCAGACAGAAGAACATGTGTGCAATAGAGCATGAAAGACTTGACTCATTACTATGAAGGCTGAATAACTATAGGTGTCATCCTAGCAGTGATGTTCAGAGACCCATCCTACTTTTGCAGTGATCATTTTCTGCTAGCCTCCCTCAGAAGAACGTTATTATCCTGACTTTACAAGAAAACAGGGAGTGTATATTTAGGCTGTTGAAAAATGAGACGATTCTGTACTATTCCTCCTCTCCTTTCCTGTTTTGTGGATGGATCAGTTCCTGTCCTGCTTAGGTCACACTGGCTTCATTGAGCCCACACCTATCAACTCTCTAGCCATTACAGGGAGAGTATAGGAGGACAATTCAATAGCTGTCTGCTACAACATCTGGGCCAAGAGAATTACCTTCAGCTGTAACTGGGGTCTCTACTGGGGTCTCTGCACCACTGCAACTCAACTCTCTCACCCAAGCTAAAGAGACTAAAGCAAGGGTGAGGATATTATGCCTGAATTCTTGTCTTGTCCAGTACTTTCATCAAATTGCTCCTCTTTCTTGTTACGTTGGCTCAGCTTATGCATGAAGGGAAAGAAGTCCCACTCACGGAGTGAGATGTTGCTGAACACAGTACAAGGCCCTGCAAGAAACACTGCACACTTGAAGCCCATTCTGCAGTAGCTCTGCTAGAATGGCAGCACAAACTGAGATTTTAAATGTTAGTATTATTGAAGTGATCATGTTTGATTTTTGAAGCTGATACGTTGACAAAGAAGGTGACCATTTTTAGACAAACATAGTAGTCCAAGTGAACATCTGGTGTCTCTCTAGAGTCATTTATAGCAAGAAGTGGGAGGTGAAATTGCACCAGTTACTTTCCTCATGCTCATCTTTTAAGACTCAAAGCTCACCTCAGAAATGAATCTTTCATGA
This sequence comes from Tetrax tetrax, assembly GCA_009806455.1. Classification (NCBI taxonomy): domain Eukaryota; kingdom Metazoa; phylum Chordata; class Aves; order Otidiformes; family Otididae; genus Tetrax; species Tetrax tetrax. Next base: position 24,636 of record WHYT01014894.1, on the reverse strand, counting down.
CTCACTGAAAGAAGAGAGGAAACCCTGTCCAAGATATAGGCCCCGTTTCTGTCCTGTGCATTTTGTCTGGGAGCCAATAGTCTCAATTTTCGTTGAGACTCACTAATCCATTGGCCTTGAGAAAGTGCAGCAGTGAGTTACAGTGAAGGGGCCATTTAGCAGGAGAGCTCCTTAAAAAATGCCCTACTTGAGATAAAGTTTCTGTTTCTTGTAGGTCAGAGAACTGTTCTGCTGGGTAGAGAGGCAGTCACGTATTCTAGTAAGCCAGCAATGTGGGGAAAGGAAAGCAGCCTTGCATGTGTCCTCTCATTTGGCTATAATTTGGTAGAGATCCCTATTTCCCCTTCACCCTGCCTGGATGATGGGCCACCAGTGTTCAGTGAAAAGGATGACTAAGGGGTTCTTCACTCAGCTACTGCCATACCATTTCTTCCTCCACCCAGAAATATGCCCAGCATGTGTAGTTCAGCATAAAGCAACATATGCATTGTTTCTATTGCTGTATATGCCACATACTTTATATATAATCTTCTGCATAATAAATAGCTTTCTGTTTGCTGATACTGTAGGAAGGGCTGGTTATGCAGTTTATTATAAATGTTGCTTGAAACATATAAATCATAGTTAAAAATTTACTAGAAGTTGCATATAATATTAAATATTCTACCAGTTCATACTTTTTTCCATACTGTATTTCTTTTCCCCAGGCTAAATTTTGTTGTTGTAAAATGGTTTATCTCTTCAGAGAACAAGACTGGGGAAAATAACATTATTTTAGCCCCATTAAAATAATTCTGTTGACTAGAAAGCTATTTTCCCCTCTCCTTCAGCTTAGCACCCAGTTGTCTCAAAATCATGCCCTCTACAGGCGCCAAGGCCAACCTTTCCAGTAGGCTTACTTCAGAACAATGCCAGTTCTCCTGAATACACAGGGGATTTGCACAGATGCATTTTCCCAGTGCTCTGAGGTAGAGACGGAGCCTGCAACAAGCTCCCTGAGTGAAGCTCAGCAGTTCTACAAGTCATTTTGAGTCCAGAGCCCAGCCCTGTTGGGACAACCTGAACTGTAAGGAGAAGCTTCCCAGGCAATGCAGCAGGAGCACAGTCTTGTTTTCTAAACAGAGCACTTGATTTTTCACATGGAATGAAGTGGTTTAACACATATAGCTTTATTATATAGCGTCTTCTGGCATAACTGCTTAGTATGTCCCCTTTTTGTTTCCCTTTCTGTGAATTATTAAATTTACCTGCTTATGTGAAGTAAGTGGAAACATCTACAGATAAAGAAGTACTGTGAATCATCATCCTCAGTTCCTTTTATCTTAAATGGTAACTCATGAGCTTTGAGAAAGTCTGTTAATCTGTTCATCATTTTGTAATTTGGTGACATTCAAAGTGCTCTTTTTTGAAGCCAATGATTAATGATTACACACTATGCCCATAGTACTCCTGAAAACATCACTTCCACTGCTGGGTAATTATAAAAGTCAGACACTGAGCCACCCAACAAGAACAGACCGAAACCCATCTACCAGAGAGCATTGATAGCCAGCCTGTCTCAGTCAGACAGTAGGAGTCAGGCAAATTCCTGACAGTACTCTTTGAAGATTATTAGACCGCTCTTTCTACCTTGGCTTTTTCTCCCCTGACACATGCACACACACTCACACCCTCTTTCAGGCTCTGACAGACTTGTCAGAGGGAAAGAATTGCACAAGCAGAGCCCTTAACAGGAGGGAGAGATTCAACTGTCAGCCCAGCACTCCTTTCTGGAGCTGACAGCGAGGGTGTCTAGCTCAACAAAAAGCATAATGTGCTAGAGGTTATCAGCAAACGGAATAAAAGCCTTTAAAGTCCTACGAGGTGCTGTTTGCAGTGGGATGCCCTTTGAAAAGCCACTCACTTTCGGATCCACCTGCTCAGTTTGTGTCTGAATCCTTTCCTGCGCACAGAGAGGTTCTAACACTCAGCCCCACTGCCAGCTGCCCACGAAAGCCACTTCTGAAATGGCTGATGGTGGGGGTGTCTGGCCATGCTCAGCCACAGGTCATACACAGGCAATGCATTGCTGCCAGCAGGGAGGTGAAGCAACCGTACAGTCTGGGGAGTAGCTTCAAAAGCAGGAAAGCTGTCGTCAGTCTGCAACAGACCCTGATCATCAAAGGAATGGGGAGTCCTCTAGGTACAATGACTATATAGGGTAGAAGGATCTTTCATCTGGTGCTCAGACCTTCACAAAACCTAAAGAACCGTAGCACATGATGAGCTCTGCTATGTGTCGTTCCTTTTTCACAGCCCTATCACACAAACATAACTTCCCCCACCTCAACCGAAACCCCCTCATCAGCCACTTCTTTGCTCTGCACTGAAACTGAAACACATAGGTCTAAAGTGCTAAAGATCTCAAAGTGCTGTTGTTTCTTTACCAACCCCATAGCAAACAGTGAGGAGTATGATGAGAGATTAATTTTCACTTATCAAAGATTAGCTAACCCAATTTTCTTAGATATTATCAGATAAAAATCCAGCTGATGGTGTATTTTCTCACTCCTCCCACTGTGACCTTTTAATGTATTGTAAACTGCTGAGAAAGTTACTTTAAATGTCTTTGGTGGTTTCAGGTAGGGGTTTGTGGTACCTCTGCATCACACAGCCTTTCACTAAAATGTCAGGGAATGTTTCAGATCATCAGAGCGGGTTTTGTTTGCCAGTTTCTGGGGTTTAGGAAACTGCAGTCGGGAATTTGCATTGCTGCTGTTACCGGTGGTATTATCAGTCGACTATACGCTAGAGTAAAAGAGCCTAGAGAAGGAAAGCAACAGAAAGGCTAGGATGGATTCCCTAAAAACTGATGTATACCACTGGTGCACAGTCAGCTATTGGCACGCTGTTCCTGAGCAGAGGCCATTCTGCTGCAGATGGCGGAGCGCCAGTGCTCACCAGGTCCCTGAGTGAGCTCGCTGCCACTCACTGTCGTCTTTTCTTTGTGCAGGATGGCGGATGCAGCTGCCCAGGAGATGTCGCCAAAGCGTTTGGTAAGGACAGAGGGTCGTGCCATACCCCGCCCAGCTCCAGCTCCAGCTCCCTCGGCAGTGATGCCGGAGTCAGTTTGACCCCGAATGTGTAATCAGCAGCAGGTTACATTCGTCCCTGTGGGTGACTCCAGTGAAATTAATACACCAGACATGAATTTGCTCTTTGGACCAGACAGTACCAAAAGTACAGTGGTCAAAGTCCTATTTAGAAACCACCGGCCAGCTGTGCATGGGGTACAGTCACTGGGACAGTAATACAAAGAAAAATGATAAGGGTTTCTTCTGAGTAGGGTTCAAAAATGCCTGTAACGTTGCCAGATCTGGCTGACCTGGGCCTTGGGTGGATGAAGAGATGGTGGAATGTGTGTTGGACAGAAGAACAAAACAGAAAGGCAGGCCATATCCCTGGAGATGTTCTTGGGATCATCTGTCCACTTGAAGAGATGAAATTTTATTTATACTGTATCCCCTAGAGCTGAGCAGATGTCTAAAACTTCTAAATTAATAATTAAGAGATTTTGCTCTCATGCCATTAGCTTCAGTGAATCCCACCAGCTCTTGCTGATAGAACAGAGAGTTTAATCTGTGAGTATTTTCTGTTGGGCATGAAATTTACATTGGCGTGGTCAGGACTGTCACTTAGCCATAACCTTGTTGCAGCAGCATGTGTGAACCAGGCCCTAAATGCATCTTGAGCTGTTTGCATTTAAAGACACTCCCTCACCCTGCAAAATGCCAGACCCTTTGGAGATGTCACAGTGAAGTAATACCCGGAATACAGTGGGACAGCACAGTCTCTCATTGAGATTTCAGGGTGGTACCATGCAAGAGAGAGCGCATTATGATACAGCATGTCTACTTGGCAGGAAGCTTTGCGAGTATGGAAAGCAGGGGCATGCCTAAACTCAGATTACAGACCTGCCAAGAAAAACTCTGGGCCTCCTGGAAAGGTTGAAATCAAAATCTGTCTTCTAAGTTTGCAGACAGCTCCTGTTTTTAGACAGGTCAGATGACAAGGGAGACTTAATTAGAGAAGTTAAAGCAGAGCCGTGGAGTGATTGCTACCAGCAAGGAATCTGCTCAGTCACAGGATTTCACATCACCCTTGTATTACCCAGTGGGTGATGTGACGTAGGGAATAGATACTTCCAGTTGGGTGATTCGGACATAGCTGCACAGTGGAATCCACCCTCTTTGACAACAAGATTAAAAAAACACCCACCCTCTCCTCAGCCCAGCCCACTCTTGACATCATGGCACCTGCAGTGAGGCCTTTGTTCTGCCTGACTTTCTCTGGCTCCACAGCTTGCCCAGTTCTTGCTGGCGTTGTTGTCCTTGGAAGCTTATGAACTGAAATTGCGACCTCACTGCATTCCCAGCTGCCTGCACAGAAACCCGGCCCGTGGAAGATGTCTTTTTTTCGACAAGAGCATTTCCAGAAGTTAGAACAACAGGAAGCAACTTCAAAGTGTTTAAAATGTTTTCCTTTGTGGTGTTTATAGCAAATCTGAACAGTCCTTCTAGTCTTTTTGGGCTAACTGAGCAGAAACTTGCTTGAAACCTGTGAAAGGGCAGATTCTGTCCTTGCTGATTGTCAGGAGGTGCTGAGATTCACAGTGGTACATGTTTGAAGGCTACCGTGGGTTGTCCCTGGGACACAGGAGCATCAGAAAGCTGAGATTATACAGGCAGTAGTTCTGCTGTGACAGTAGGCCAGACAGATCAGTCTGACCTGTGTGTCACAGGTACAGGGCTGGAACTGATAGAGATTACCTTGAGGCAACAAACTTACCATATCTGGTTATGTGTAATTGAGATAGACACACTGTGAACATCTGACTAGCTAGAGTCAGGTGTGCATTTGTCAAAGGTGGGTAGCAAAATAAGCTTCTAGATAACATTACTACTGTCAGCATTTATTGAATGCTATTGAGGTGATTGGCTATGTGAGCCACGTGGAAGACAGCCTCCATGCCCAGCATTTACAAGCCACAGCCTTGATACTGATACTGGATTGCCTACCACAGACCTCTGTGCTTGCTGAGAGCCTCTTGGGCAAGAGGAGTTACATAAATCTATTGGATAGCAGAGACTGGGTGATAAAACACACAGATGTACAATTTCACGTGGGGACAGAGGCCTGACAAAGCACGGACAAGAGACACGAAGAGGACTTTTGGTTAGAGTGCTTATACTACCTCTTTTTGGTGGATCATCGTAAAGTTTTCATGAAAGGGATGTTGAGGTGTTCATTATAAAGCAGTGACAAAGCAGCCATTTGAATCATAAAAAGTGTGACAGAGTCCCAGATGTGAAGACTAGCATTGACAAATGGCTAAAAATGTAACTGGAGGAGCAAGTTCGTGGGAACAGGTCGAGTAGAACAGATTGAGTGCAAGTGAAGAATTGTGAAGAACCATGAAGAAAATGCTGAGAAACTTTACAAGTGGAAGGTGACACCATTGACTGGTGTCAGAAATCAGAGGCAGATTGGGCATTTTTGACAGAAGGGAAACAAGGTAGAAGCCTATTAAAAAAAGGCAAAGAACAGAGAAGCACTGAACGTGGGGGACAAAAATGCTGGGAGTGACAGATACTTTGGAATTCTGGAACTGCTGGATGGGAACCTGTTATGGATTTGGTAAACTGGAGATGTCACTGCCATCTGGGTATTGGAGATGATAATGAAAAAGATGTGGGTTGATCAGGAAGACAAGTGTTTTAATGCAGGAATGAGAGAAAGCATGAAAGAACTTGGTGTTGGGCTCTCAGATGGTTCACATAACTGCACAGTTGGAAGGACTGATAACATGAACACATTTCTCAGAATGCCCCAGGGAGGCACTACTCTCTCCTTTTTTAAAGATGAGAAGTGAAAGCACAGAAATACTAAGTTCAATTGCCTGAGGTCACATATCTTTTTGTGACACAGCCAGGAACAAAATGTGCCTTTTGAATCCTATGCCAGCATCTTTAACACTTCCTTACAGCGGTGGTGAGAAGACATACAGGAGCAGGGAAGGAAAGGAAGGAAAAATCATATGGAAATGTCAACTGGGGACATATACAGGTTTCAAAATACACCTGACAGATCATACTGGCTTTTTTTTTCCTGTTTTCAATAGCTGTGTGTTTACACACACTGTTGCAAAGCTTGCTGGCTCAGCTGGAGCACAGGTGAATGTTGATTCCAGGCCCAGCTGTGCTCCAGGCAAACTTACACTGCATCTGCCTGGAGGGCTGCCCAGGCTACAAATCCAGCCTGACTCCAGCTGAATTTGTGCAGAGCCAACATGGTTATCAGTAACTTGTATTATCAGGCAGACAAAAGACATCTGAGGGACTCCATCCAGATCCAGCAGAACTGTGTGAGAGCTGCAAGATTGGACTGGTGTCAGCACACGTGCTCTCTAATAGCTTGAAAGAGAAGGCACTGGGAAATGTGAATGAACAAAATCAGCCCCCATACAGCATAGGCCTCAAGGGGTGAAGTCAGGGCATTGCAGTGGCATTGTGTAGAAACAGGACAAGTCTGGCAAACTCTAGGCGAGCTACTGGGATGCTTGTATGCAACGTAACCCATCACATCCTGTATTATCTAGGGAGTTGCTGCCAGGTGTTCCCAGTCCCCCACAACCTAAAATAATGTCACACTGTCTCTCTGTACTTGAAAATGAAAGACTGTAGCTTGGCATTGCAAACATCACCAATGCTTCTGGTCATGCAGAAAAAAAATGCGTAAGTAAAGAAAGACCATGCTAAAAAAAAAACTACAGCCTCCTGGCTGGGTCTTAACTGGTAGAAGAGTAGTGGAACAGACGTGAAACTTTCAGACATCATTGCAACACTGAAGCAGGGTGGAAAGTTCTGGAGAGCACTGGAAAAGCATATTTAATACGGGCTTGTCATTCCTGGAGCTGCGGGACAGTAAGCATGTGTCATTCCAGTGTTTAGACATGCTGCATCTGCTGTAACATAGCTTTTCTCTTCTGGAAGAGCTTGATGAATTATGCTGTAGTTTGCAAAAGTTATTCAAGTTGGATGAGTTTCAATCCTGTAATTCAAACACATTTGCTTTCCTCCCAAAATACGCAGTCAAAAGAAAAATAATAAATAGATACTTAAGTGCATAGGAAACAAAATTCTGTGATTCTGAAGTGTAGATTTCATCTAACTGTTTTGCATTAATAATTTGGAGGCGTAAGACCCACAGCCAGAGACAGGACTAGAATTGGGGATCAAGGGATAGTATTGACAAGGCAAAGAGTCCAGAGAGTCCTTTAGCAGGCCTTTGACTTGTTTAAAGGCCCTTTTTGAAACCTTGACCCCAAATCCATCCCTCCTTCCTCCTGTTGTTTTCCTCTATCCCTGAAGAACAAACACATCAACTAGATTTCCCAGGGTACTTAAAGGATGAGCCTTCCCTTCGGTTTTGACAGGTTAATAGTAGTACTTGGTGTGAGTCAAACCGAGGCTTTAAAACTCAGCCATCTGAAGCAAGAGAGCTCCGGAGAAATGTACTAGGTAGCTGGCATGACAGGACACCTGAATGGGTGCCTGGCTATAAATATTGCTTGTGATGTGCTCAGCAGTTTTGTACAAGCCTCATGCTTAATATCTCTTTACCCCGGACATACTGTTCCTTTCAAACAACAACCAGGCAAAGGGAGGTGAGGTCAGCAGAGCAGCTGAGTGCTGTGCTCCCAGACTGCTGCTAGGTTTGCTCTTTGGCAAAGGGGTGGAGGAAGGGAACTGGCTTTTATAAATCAGTGCACATGCCAGAGTTGTCACATGTTCTAGGATCAAAATATTCCCAAATTCAGGTTTGTCTACAGGGCTTCTAAACAGATGGCAGAAGCTGAACAGATTTGATAATGATTTCATTTACTCTTCAGATTTCAAGGTCCAGTGCTGTTGTTTGGATAGTGACAGACATCACAGCAAATCCTAATGCCAGATTTACCTAGCCTGGGATCTCCCCAGACTTTGGACATGTTCATAATGGGGTTAGTTCAGACTCACCTGCCTTCTATGAAGTGAGGTTTATAGCCCCATTCTTTTGCCAGTTCTAGGAAGAAGCTGGGCAGAGGGGAGGCCTGTTCTGACACATACATATTCAAGAAACAGAGAGTCTGAACAGGAAAATGCTTTGTTTCAGGGATGGGTCATCACAGGCTTATAAAAGAGTAAAAGCCAAACTTTTCCAAGCAAGACTAGATATGCCAAAATATCACAGGAGGAGCTGCTGATGGAATAGTTCCAGCCCAGCTGGAAATATTGGAAATCATAGTAGAAAATGAAGAATTATTCCAAAAACCTTCTTCCTGATCTTACTCCCAGTGGAACTGATTTCATGATTTCCAAAGCCAGGGGAGATGGACAGACTGAAAGGCATGATTGAGTATTCAGTGTTGTTATTCAGTGTCTGGAACATATTTAGGACTTGTAACGATGGGTTAGACCTCCTCTGTGGTGCATGCTGAGTACCAGAGGTGGCGGTCCTTGGCCCAGAGTTTTTAAACAACAGGAAGCGAATAACAGCCCCATCCAGATCTCTTTGACAAGGGATCATGCAGACCTACCCTGAACACATATGGCTCATGGACTTGAAAAATCCATCATTTCATTTAAAAATCTGCTTGTTTGATGTCAGTGTTGGGAGGAGTACATTACATTCATGAGTATGCCTTCCTTCAGGGTACATTCCCTCTTAGAGCTTGTGCCTGGAAAGATCTTGAAGTAGGAGGTGTCTTCTCTGTACAGCGTTGAGCTCAACAGATCCCAACCCTGTGATTAGGGCTTCAGAGTACTGCAGTCACAGTAGTAGTTATTAAGAAACTGTGCTCAGATATTATTATGAAGTAAAGGGTTAAAATTGCATTTGAAAATAAAAAGTGTGGGGCGGAGTAGAATAATCTATATGTTTGTCATCACAACAGAAAATAATTATTTCCATTTAAAATATCAGAGAAATACAATTCAGCATGTGTTGGGTCTTCAGTAAAGCATTTCTTGCAAGTTTGCTTGATCTATTACAGGAGAGGACGCTCTGTGCTAAACTATTTAGGGCTGATTATTGTTTTTGGAGGCCACTGTGTTCTTGCTTTGTCTTTCACTCTCTTCTCCCTTCCCTGCTTTCTTACGTGTCACTTTGCTGATCACAGGAGCCGGTGCTGATTTTGTCATGCTTGGAGGAATGTTTGCAGGCCATGACCAGTGTGCTGGAGAGATTATGGAAAAGAATGGCAAGAAGGTGAAACTCTTCTATGGAATGAGCTCTGATACAGCCATGAAGAAGCATGCAGGAGGGGTTGCTGAATACAGGTATGAATTCCACACGGGACAAATTGCAGTGAGCCAGCCATCCAGTAACTTCTGGAGCGGAATTGTGCAAAAGGCATCTGCTGGAAACAGGCCCATGCCTCTACTCCTGTTTAGGAAGCTGTTACCAACACTTACAGCAGCAGATCTGAGGGAGGGATGACATCAAGGGGGAGACAAGGGAGAAGGAGCTGGGGGTGGCTAGCTGAGAGCTGCTGTGTTCACTCAGTTGCTACCAGTGCAGCGTGCTGTCACTGCAGCGCTAGCTGCGTGGTCTGGGAAGTCGTTAGGCACTGCTCTAACTTAACCGGTCTCTTTGGATGTGTATGAATTGAATGCTGGAATGTGGCGTACCAGGCTGCAGTTTCTGGCCCTCTGCCTGTCGAAGTTGGGTGTTCTCTTGGTGTATGGCTTCCCGACTGGCCCACATGATCTCTTCTGTTTGCAAAAAGTGGGTGCCTGGTGAATCAGCAAGCTCAGCTGGGGTTTGCCCATTATAGAGTTGAGTGTAACAAGAGTTGTAACACTAATGAGGACCCAGGACCTCTAAAGCATGCTCAGTCACAAGCAGTAGCCCCAAGACTCTGTCCTGCATTTGTTGGACAGTTTTCTTAGATGGCAGAATACTGTTGTACAGATTCCCACCACTTCTGGGTAACAGAACACCAGAGTAGCCCCAAATCATGCAGCTTGCGGGAGCTTGAGTTTTGAGCTAAAATCCTCAAGGGAGAGGAAAGGAAGACAGGCTTTGCAAAGGAATCTCTTGTTCATTGCTATTTTGCTCCGGAAAGTGCTGAGAATTTTGACTTTTTGAAAGAGCAGATGACTCAGAACCTCTGTGTCTTTTCTTTTATGAGTGGCAGGTATAGTCACTGCCCTTAGACAACATGGTTCTTGCATCTGTTGTTAGAGAATGTTTCCTGTCTTACAGCATGCACTGGTTTATTGAGGGATTCCTTTTGATTTTTCTCCCCTGCTGGGGTAGATTCAGGCTCTGGTCCCATCTGGTAAATTGCTGTTTGTAAGAGTCTCAGAGACAGTGACCTTACCTACTGTTCCAGACATTCAGAATTGAAGGGTTTTGTTAACCTCTGCTATAACTACTCCAGCATGTGTGTTTTTCCCAATGTGTCCAGCTGTAAGAATTGCAGCACTGTGAAGGTGACAGTGCAGAATGTAAAGCAGAATGGGATCCACAAAACAAAATTGAATTCCCACTTTGACACAGAGACATGCTGATAGGACCACAGCAATCCCAAATCCAGTCATGTTAGATAGAAATCATCTTTGATCTCACCTCCTGTCCTCCACACTGACTTTGGCTCTTGTGGTGGTTTTTGTCTGCCACATCTGAAGAGTTAAAATGGACCATTAAAATGTGCACTAGTTCACCTAGTACGAAGTGGCAACAGTCTCCTTCAGAGCATTTCCATCTGTCTCCTTTGGCCTAAATCACAGGATCACAGAATGGTTTGGGTGGGAAGGGACCTTTAGAGGCCATCTAGTCCAACCCTTCTGCAAGGTGCAACTGGATCAGGTTGCTCAAAGCCCCCTCCAACCTGGCCTTGAATGTTTCCAGGGATGGGGAATCTACCACCCCTCCAGGCAACCTGTTCCAGTGTTCCACCACCCTCATTGTAAAAAATTTCTTCCTTCTATCTAGTCTAAATCTACACTCTTTAAGTTTAAAACCATTACCCCTTGTCCTATTGCAACAGACTCTACTAAGTAGTCTGTCCTCATCTTTCTTATAAGCTGCCTTAAAGTATTGAAAGGCCACAATAAGGTCTCCTTGGAGCCTCCTCTTCTCCAGGCTGAACAGCCCCAACTCTCAGTCTGTCCTCACAGGGGAGGTGCTCCAGCCCTCTGATCATCTTCATGGCCCTCCTCTGGACAGGTCCACGTTGTTCTTATGTTGGGGGCTCCACAGCTGAATGCAGTACTCCAGGTGGGGTCTCACAGGAGTGGAGCAGAGGGGCATACCTCTGAGCTTTGATTCACTCTGGGTTCATATACAAGTTCCCAGAAGCAGTGTACAGTTTTGGGGCTTTTTTTGTCCCCCAGTAAATCTGCTTGTCATCAAAGCCTCTGAACAAATGGTCTGAGTGGACAGCACTAGTAATTATTTCGTAATTTAAAAGTGGCAGCTGCCAGTTACGCAGAGGTGCTGGCAACCTTTTATCTGAACTTCGGTAACTTACTGTTCTTTGCTACCCTGTGCTTGTGTCAGCTGGAGTGTGGGAAGGGCCTGGTGTTGGTCAGGAATGTAGTTAATGGCAGCTCCCTGGGAGATCACAGAGCAGCCCAGGCATGCTGCATGGATCTCGGTGCAGCATAGTCATTTAGGGCCTGGCCACCACAGAGCTGGAGAAAGTTGTGGGAAAAGTTTGAGAGAGCTTGCTGTACCAGTGGGCCGAAGGAGTAAGGCAGCTGTTAAATTCTGCTCCACCTAGTTAGGTGTGTGTGTGTGATCTGGCAACAAAATTTATCACCAGCAGGAGAATTAATTGACACTAGTCCCCCTTAAAAATAAGACAAAGTGCAAGTATTATGTCTTGTAATAGTAAAGGATGTACAGAAAGACACTGTATTTGGCTCAGTCTGGATAGACGCTTTCAATTCCTTATGGGCAATACTACACAGATTTTGCTCGATCCATGGCAGTATTTTCATTTGCATCCTGATTGGAGAGTCCTCTGGAGATCAAGTTCTGAAATCTTCTCGGCTACAAGGGACCGGAAGCACAATCTGAAATGTTTAGTCTCTGTTGAGATACAGTGGTTTTGTGCCACTAATCGGTAACATGGAATGAGTCTCCCAGTCTACTGCTCGCTACAACAGCTCCAGACTTTACACCTGTAAGCCTTGGCTGGTAACTGTGGAGGAGCCAATTCTCATCTTGTTCACGTTGCAGCGCTGGCTACCCATACCTTGGTCTTGGTCTTTCTTGGCTTGTCACTGTGGTTTAAAATAGCAAGTGTTAGTTATCCAGCACTGTAAATGTGCTGGGCGTTGAAGGGACAATTGGAAACAGGGTAAGGCTTTGCTTTGAATTACTCTTATGGGAAAAGTTACAGGAAGTTTAGTCACTTACTAGTTGAGCCTATGGCAAGCTTGAACTAAAAGGGTTCTAAGTCAGCATTTTAAATACTGGATACCCCCAACAAGTCAAGTCAGTGGGGCTTCTTTATTTATAAAAGTAAAAATCTATTTGTAAAAAATATATTTTAATATATGTTCTTTTAAAAGCCTAGCTGTAAGGCTGTATCAGTGACCCCAATAAGCTGTTTTGTCTTTAAAAGAGCCTGAGCACTCACAATGTTTTATTCAAGCAGTGGGGAGCTCAGTGTGCTCAGCCCCCTGCAGAATCAGACTCCTTGTCACTTAACTTCATCTTCTCAAAGCTAGACATTTTGGCTGGAGAACCTAAGCCTCCAGCAAACAATTAAATTAAAATTGACAGGTATGTTGCAGGACTGTAGCAGGGAATAAAGTTGTGAGAGTAATTGTTTTTGTAATGAACATGTCAAGTTGGTCCCATTTAATTTTGTATATAACCTGTATACTCAGTTTTGTTATTTTTATGTCATTTATATATTGGTTTATTTTTATGTTGTTACTTCCTTCCATGAGGAACATGGGTCAGAGCTGGGAATTTCTGAAAGGCAATTATTAAGTTTCTTTTATGGGGGAAAAGAAACAAGGCAAGCAGGAACAGACACCACATGCAGTATTGTTCAGTTAGAGCCAATTTGCTTTTGTTAACTCTTCTGAGATTTCAAGGTTTTGTGTGAGCACTGCAGTTCTACTGTGGTTACTCAGCAATTCACAGCTGCTACTAAGCTGGGTTTTGGCACTTTATACTAACTGTAGGGTGGAATTTGGGCCACAGAGACAGAATAGCACCAGCAGCTGGCTGCTACTTACTGTCTTTTTCTGTAGCCCAAATGATAACCTGGAAGACCCACCCTCAATTCCTGCTGTTTCTTAAATGCTTCACGCATGAGGTTGCCTCATGCTGGGGCAGCCTGACCACTTTATCTTGACCCACGTTTTGCCGGGCTGACCGAGCACCATCCCATGTGCTTCACCCCATGCACTCTGCCAGGATTCCCACCCACCATGTGCATCCCTCTGTGCCAGCAGCAGGCTTGAGCTGGCTGGGAGTTATGGGGCGCGCTGCAGATTGGACCCTGTGCAAAAAGTCTAAAGCAAATAATGATTTTTTTTTTAAAGCAAATAGACAGGTTCTCCCTGTCTATTCACCATTCAGTGGCCAGTGAGAGACACAGAGTCTCTGCTGAGAGCATCTGAGCACCCCTTTCCCAGCTGTTGGGAGTGCGAATTGCTCCCTTTTCACCCTTCTGTCCTGAGAAAGGGTTAGTTTCAGGTCATAACTCCAGGAGAGATGTCAGAGCTGCAAATCCCTCAGCAGTTCCTGCTGACTTGTTTATACAGCTCTTTGCCCAGTGTGCCAGCTTTTGTGACATCCCTTGTAATCTATGCATGGCTGGTGCGCAGGCATTTGTTGCTGGCAAAACAGTCTCAACTTGGGGATTTTTTTCACTTAGTTTCATTTATTGCCAGTTAACACAAACTTCTAATCACTGTTGGGTAATTACACAAGTGTATAAATTATCAGCATTCCTCTTCCCTTTCCAGACTCCACTGAAGCCAGACAGCTGCCTTCACCCCGCCATGTCGCATACTTTCACCCCAGGTCACACTCAGTCTGTCCCATCTCCTTCACTGAAGCAAGGGGTGGCACAGGATGTTGTGGTCATGTGTGTAATGGTTTCTGTCTGACACTCCTCCTTCTTATTGTGCTTGTTCCATCCTGGGTTACCCGCAGGTCACAGTCCCTTTGTGGTTGTCTCTGCTCTGGCGTGGGTCACCCAAGGACTAAATTCCCTTTGGGAGTGCACATCTTTGGCATGGAGCATCTCCTTTTGAGAGTGCATCTCCAGTTGCATGTCTCCTCAGGTGTGTCCAGGTGTGTCTCCTCTCCCAGTGGCTGCTGCTGTTTCTTAAATACACTTGAGTGGAGGTGTCATGTGCTCCCTTGACTGGCTGGAGTTTTGGTGGCTCATACCATTTTCAGAGGCAGGTGGAGCCATCTCTGTGACTGGCACGAAGCAGAGCACGGCCGTCTCCCACACAGGTCACCCCAGCAGCCCTTGCTACCCAAACTCTACCGTATATGCCAAACACAGCACTCGTGTACAGCAATTACCTGCGTGCTCATGCATGTTAACAGGGTGCATAATTTATTTGGGCATGCATGCGTGATCTAATTGGGTGCTTATGCAAAAATTAATTGGGCAGTCATGCATTAATTTATTTGGTGCTCATGCATGAACCAGTTTGGCACTCACGCCAGAAAGCAGCAAGCCCAGCAATTTACAGCCTATACGGCACTTCTCACCTCTGCAAGGCACATAGCGAAGAACTCCTTGAATGTTAATCCATTATGAACTCTTTCAACATCATCGCAATCTTAATGTACATCAGTTATAAACTCCACTTGTCCTCCCTTTGGACCAGACAGTAGGGATTGCTGCTGTAGCCGTACACTTCCTCCAGCCTGAGCACCGCGTCCCAGGGGTAAACATCACAGTCTGCTTATACACCCATCACGGACCCCACCCCTGGAGCAGACTACAACAACGTGTGCATACACTTACTAAAATTCCACCCACTCTCCCCTGGGACCCAGATGACAGGATTCATCAGCAGGATCTGAGCAACACGATACCTGTTGCAAACTCTACCCCTTTTCCCTACAACACACCACTGAGCCCTGTGCAGTCTGCTAGGTGGTGGTGGTACATACATTTTCCATGGGCTGCCTATTAGAGTGCTTCTTTGAAAGTTTCAAGAAAGAGTCAATTACTCATCAGATGTAGGGAGATTAATCATGGTTCCTTATTCACATGGCGCATTAACACTTCTCTTTTATTGTCTCCCTAGGGCTCTGACCTCACATTTAAACTAACAGAATGAAGTATAGCCAGGCTTACACTGAAGTACCTCCACATAACTGCTGTTGCTGTTGTTAATGATTTGCAAATGGAGCCTCCAGACAGGCATGCCCTTTCTTTCTTGTGCTATCCCCTAGACAACTTGTTTAAGGGAGGAGTAAATAAAGTCACATTTACAACACTGATGGATCCCTGCTGCGATTTCTGCCTTTGTTTTGTAGGGGAGAAGGAGAGCAATCCCCTCTCCCCTCCGAAATTTCTCTTAGACTCCCCTTCCCAAGTCCTACCTCTGCAGAGGAGTTAGGGTGCCGTGCAGAACAAGCTTGCTCTAAAGCCTAGAGCTTTTCAGCTGGTGACTGGGGAACTCCACTGCAGGAGGAGTTGCTGAGCATGAGGCTGGCGAAGGCTGAAGGGGAAGGAGTGAAAATTATTTGCCCAGATTCTTCCATCGTGTAGCTCTTCAGATGTGCTTTTTGGCATGTGCTCATACTTGACAGCATTCACAGCACTGCTATTTTTTTTTCTGGCCTTTTTGCCTGGCTCTGAACTGGAACTGTGCTAGCTCACCTTTTGGCTTCAGGGGACAGCTCTGCAGTGGGTTTCTGTAACAGGTTTCCCACTCATCTCTGTGGGCTCTGGAGAATCAGGCTGGTAGGAGATAGTCAGAGCATTTCCCTCTCTCTCTGGTCAGTGACGTGGGACAGGGCCCAGGGGCTGTGAAGCCTCTGTAGAACTGTGCTGAGTGGTGCCTGCTGAGAACCAGCTCCAACACATCTGTGAGTTGCCTGAGCCTGGCCGTTCCTCACACTTTAAAGCTTGCAAGTCTCAAGGTCAAGTTTACATTGCAATAAACCTGGAAGCTTCACTTGCTTGTAGGCAGATGGTGGAGGGGAGGAAGGGGCAGATCTGTAAGTATACTCAGGGGTTATTGAGGCATCTGCAAGATTTGTGTGCTTCTAGTTCCTGGTATTGGTGGTGACTGGAGTTGAGGCATTTCAGTGCTTGAGAGCACCAAGCAGCAAGAGGCAAGCAAGCAATAAAGCTGGGGGGGTGGGAATGCTTGTAAACTGCAACATGCAGAGTATTAAGCTCCATTGCTTTTCATCTAGACATAAATGCAGTAACCAATCTCTTCTCCAGGGCTTCGGAGGGCAGAACTGTGGAGGTACCGTACAGAGGGGACGTGGAACTCACCATCCTGGACATCCTCGGAGGGCTGCGCTCCACCTGCACTTATGTGGGAGCTGCCAAACTCAAGGAGCTGAGCAGGAGAACAACGTTTATCCGTGTCACCCAGCAGCACAGCCAGGTCTTCTCTTAGCCCAGGACTACGGGGGCTGGAGAGAGGGGGTTGGGGAGAGGAGAAGGGCGGGCTGCGGTTCTGTTTTGCTTTCTCCCCCATGTTGTGTTAGTGGCAAACTCTCCTCTCTCTCAGAATGGCAGTGTCATAGCCATTGGAGGGGCTATGGCTGGGATTTGGAAGGGGAAGGTCGTGCCATTGGTTCAAAATGCAATAGCCTCATCTTTTGTTGTTGTGCCTATTTTATTTTTTAATCAACATTTCTTCTCCTGTTATTTTTCCCCCCTCTGATAAATAGCTGCTGAAATCTCAATTAACAAGGGATTGGCTTGT
This sequence comes from Tetrax tetrax, assembly GCA_009806455.1. Classification (NCBI taxonomy): domain Eukaryota; kingdom Metazoa; phylum Chordata; class Aves; order Otidiformes; family Otididae; genus Tetrax; species Tetrax tetrax. Next base: position 7,666 of record WHYT01014894.1, on the reverse strand, counting down.
ACAGACATGGCTGTTATGCCTGCAAACATACATACACACACATTCTCTTTTTTTGAGACTGACCTGTCAGCTACCACTGCTTTTGGCAGTGCACCCTCCAGAAATTGCAGGCTAGGAGAGAAAAAGATGCAAGGAATTGCATGGAGAAATAAAAAATCACATCCTTTTAATCTTTTTCTGGCAGAAGAATGGGTGTTTGTGGCACGACTGCCAGCCTGCAGAATGTCAGAGGTGGATGAGGCCTGGCTACTGGTGACTTCTTACTCTGACGATAAAGATGCCAGATCTCTCGGTACGCAGGGCTGGTACTGCCGCTCGTACTTAAGTCTCCCTATTCAATAGACTTGCCTCTTCAGAGAAGTTGGCATTGAGAGTAGCAAACCTGTGCTGTCCCCCCTGCCTCCATCTGTGGAGATCATTCAGGAGAAAACATCTCAAACTTGTCTGCTTTTTTGTGCATGCAGTTATTGAATTACCTGGGTTCCTGCTTTTACCTGCTCTCTGTGTACAGATTTTTAAGACACTGAAACTCAGCAACAGTTACCCCACCAAGCGAGGCTTTATCTGCAGCCCTCCCAGATCCCTCGCTTGTTCATATCCATTTAGCAAAGATGTAAAAATGCTGTGCTTTGTATTGTCTGTGGCCAGCTGAATGACGCTGGAGGGATCAAATTCACTTTTGGTTATTTGGTACCACTCCTCTGCAGTCCTTGACACCGTGAAAAGGAGAAGAGAGCTTTTGGCAGAACAGCCTGATTGCAAGACACTGGTAGGCTGAGATGGAGTCTAAAGCATTTGCTTTAAAGGCACTAATGAACGTTTAAGACTCTGGGTAACACTTTAATAAAGTGTAATGGCCCACTAATTAATTGATAAATCACAATGAAATTTCTTTGGAAATGCACATTGCATCCACATGAATACCACAGTAATTCGTTATGATAAATGACGTAAAAGTGAGCACCAATGAATTAATAATGCTTGGCCACTTTAAAGTGCTGCTGAGATCTTAATACAGCTGATGTAACTTCAGCACTTCAGAGTCTTACTTTCCCCTGCTGTAGATATCTATGGAAAGAGGCAGGATTCCTTTGAAAAGGCAAAGAGTCATCTGTAGGAAGAGGAACAGCAAAGAAAAACTCTAGAGTTAAACTCATGCTGGACTGCTCACAAAGCCATGCACAAACATCGGTACAATTGACCATGCTGAGGAGCAAATCTAGGCCACAAGCTGATCCCTGGCGATTCTGAAGTGTGTTGTGCACATTAGAAAAAGCACGGAATGTCTTCTGAATAGCCTGGTATTTTCAGTGTCTTCCATTTAACATGTAGGACATAATTCTTAATTGTGCTATGACCCCTTCCTCTGCTCTGGAGGTGAATAAGGGCCTTAATGCGAGCACAGGTTATGCCTCTGCTGGCTTTAAGGACCATTTGTCCTGCCCACATCATAAAGGAACTGAATGCAGGCGAGAAGCAAGCCCTGTGAAGAAGGGAGCTGATCTCTGTTCCCTCCAGCCCGAAAGCATCACGTTAAGAAGATGGCAGGCTTCTCCACCACAAACCCTACTGTGGGCCACGCACTGCTCTTACCTGCACTATGCCCAGAGCACAGGCAGTGTTACTACTCTGCATCAGTATGGCTGTAGGAGGTCACTGTTCCTTTAGTTACATGATGTGAAGGGTAGGGGTGCAAAGGCAAATGAACACCTCCATCAGGAGTGGGGGTCGACCGTCACAGCACAGGCCTGACCACAGGTGTGTCTCCACACTCGTGCCTTCATACCTGGGACGTGCAGCAGTCTGCTGGCCTCACGCCTACTCTTGCTAGCGCTTTTCTACTTTTTTTTAGCTACATTTCTAAACGGAATTTAAGAAATACATATACATATAAAAATATATATATATTTGTAAACATTTTTTTAAAAGATCATACGCACACTGAACAGAGCAGCTTCAAGACATGTCTTCAGAACAGTTTCTTTTCCAAAGGGCAGGTGCTGGAGGCAAGGGGGGCTGCCTCTCTGCACGTGTGGTGAGTGTGGAGCCTCCTCCCCGGGCAGGCTGCACGCTTACGCAGCCAGCCTGGCCTGGGGGCACTCTTACACCCTCTTTCCTTCCCCTTTCACACATAGCTGTGACTGACCATGATGAGTAGGGAAGGATGGGGATAGGCTCATCTTGAGTTGTCCACTAACTTCTCCAGGCTGTGAATGACATTGATGCTAAGAATAGTTACTGATAAAGCTTTGACTTAGTGTTTGGCTTTCTAAATAGCAGCTCTTGCCATCATTTTGATAAGCAGCAGACAGATTCCAGCTCTCAGACAGGCTGGAAAATGGAAAAAAGATGAGCTTGAGCCCTCCTTTAACACCTAGTCCTGTGCTGTAGTAGTTGCCCTTACCTCACCCGGCCCCAGATCCTGTGCCCTGCTCCAGCCTGCTGCCACTCTCACAAGGAGCTGGGGCAGAGAGGGGGCCAAGGGCACACTATGCCTGGCAGGATGGTCAAAGCAGAGACCACAACCACTGACAACCACTGACAAATGCTACGTGCCATTTGTGGATCTACCTCACCTGCACATTCAACTGAGTTCTCTGTTACTTGTTGTCTTTCTGTGGCAAATGAAGTTTGTAAGCGCTTAGTGTTGACTCATTCTGTGTAACTGGGTCTTCTTTAACCCTACCACCCCAATCCCATCCTGTCTAGAGGAACGCTGTTAGTGTGATAACCTGAACTGCAGGCCAAGGCCATGCCCGCTTCCCCCAGCCAGGTAATTGTTGAGCATCCAAGAGCAATTTGGAGGTTTGGCCTACTGGCTCCGCAGTTATTTAGTTTAACAGACCAAAGACCTACAAGCAGGGGTGCTGAAAAGGGCAATGTTGCATTATTAAAACAATCCCTGCTCAGTGTGTCCTTCTCTGGCTTCTTGAAACACAAGGTCACCTAAAACACCCCCTCCACTCCCCGTCCTATTCTGGAGCCACCTTGCTGCAGCGTGTTTCGCGGGGTGGGCTGGCTGGCCCTCCTGCCCACGCAGCCTGGTGCACCTGCGCTCTCACTGGGGAGGACGGTCTTGGCAGAGCAGCAGCCTTGCTTATGCCCCAGTGACTGTGTGGCGGCCGCGAGGTGTGCATACGTAGACCTCCTCGTAGGCATGAAGCCGGCCTGTTCGAGGGGCGAGCCTTGAGCCAGCATCCTGCCAGATGCTAAACGAGCCGCGCAGGTCTCCTTTCTCTGAAAGAAACAAGCACATGCAACTCGCCGCTGCTCATCGGCACGGCTGGCTCGCCCCCATCGGCCACGGAGCAGGGGCTTTGTCTGTGTGCTGCTGTGCAGCTTTCTGCTCACCGTAGGGCATGGCAGGGGCTGAATATAGGATGGGGCCGCCCGGTAAACACGAAGGGTTGTAAGCAAGGGCAGGAGGAGCCTCTGCTTCCATTTGGAGGAGCTTTCCCGTACGAAGTGTGCCTGTGTCTTCCTTTCAGGTGGTCAGTAGCAGGGAGAGAAAGAAACACAGCAGCAATTAGCCAAACCCTACTGTGCTCAACAGGGGCTGGTGTTTTCCAGTCAGGGACATGACGTGAGCCTCCTCTGAGCCAAGCACTCCCTAGTTTATACCTGTTGAGCTCCACTGTCTGGAACAGACATGCTGCTACCGCTTTATGCCAGTGTACGTACAGTGTCTGTCCATCACCACCTCCCACCCTTCCACCTGGGGGACGTTGCTTTTTAGTTGCTAGTGTCAGTTTTATATCAAAAGTTCTTTGTTGGGGCCAGGAGGGGTGCCAGGCTTGGCCTTGCTTCTGTAGAAGAGAGAGGAAAAAAAAAAAAGCCAAGGCCCAAGAGCAGCAGTTTTTGCCTTCTGCCGCAGCCAGAGCCGCAGGCAGGAGAGGGCAGGGCCCTTCCCTGAGTGCTGGGAGCTGCCTGGGGACAGAGAGGCCAAAGGCCTCATGTCTTGGTTTGATGCTGGCACAGCTGTGTGCCCCTAAGCGCTGCATGGACCACCTCCTGCTGCAGGCTTTGCTTTGCTTGTGGTCATTCTGATGTTTAAAGCGAGCCCTCTCCAGTATTTACTTGACACAATGTTTATTGGATGAAGTCTTCATACATAAATAATTCAGAGTTCAAAACTCCTTGGTTTTACCTGCCGTAACTGTGGAGCGCTTCCGTGTAATCGGCCAAAAAGAGCTGATGAGCGCTCAGTGTTTTCCTGTCCCACTCGGCCCTGCTGAGATGGTGATGACGAGCGCTGCCTCCCCTCGTCTGCGGCAACCGCGTGTGCGCAATGCCGCCGGCGCACGTGGCGCAATGATCCGAAGTGTTCGAAAGTTGTACACGGAACGTTTTGGTTACGCAATAAAGAGCTTCACTCTGATGGTCTGGAGAGGGTTTTATGGCCGTGGATGGGTAGGTGGGTGTTTCTGCATCGTGAATAAAAGCAACCACTCTCAAATGTGTTGCTGGGGGTTTGCGTGGGGGAATTAAATTGGGCAAATTGCTTGCCTCGGAAAGCTCTCTCCCATTCAGCCGTAACTCATAAAGACAAAACACGCGTTTGCAATTGGCACTGTTATTTTATTAGTACGAGTATACTGAAACAATAAACTTGTACTGGTATACAGACAATTTCTTTAAAACAATTTTGTTCAAATTTTGAATCAAACATTGTTTTATTATAATAATGAAATAATTTCTACCTAGAAAACCTGCAAGCACCATCAAAGAAAGGGACCATAAAATTCAATAAACAGACGCGAGTGTATCCTACAAATAGACACACCACCATTAGAAAATAGAATATGAATTCTTCCATTTTTTTTAATATTTGTTTTAAAAAAGCTAGTGCAAGTACAATATTTTACACTGGAATTACAGAGAGTATGCACGCATATGGAAAAAAGTTCTCCTGTCACAATAAAAGCTCTTAACTATGTCTGTATGCACTTAAAATCTCCTCTTTTCAATAAGGTGCAAAACGTTATTCCCTCCCTATTTCTCCTTTGTACTGGCCATGTCAGCTCAATTTCTCCCCAACACAAAGCTGCGATATCCCTTTTACTGGGCCTACACTAGGAACTACACTGGAAGTGTGATTGGCAACAACCCTCATTAGTAATACCAGACGAATTTTTAAAAAAAAAAAAAGAAAAAAGAAAAAAAAAAAAAGACCTTAAAAAACTACTGCTGTAGAATGGCTGAACCTTACCCCGGCACGGCCCCGCGCCCCAAGCGTCGCCGCCGGCTGCCGGGAGCGGTGACATAGCTAGTACAAAATGATTTTCAGTAGCTCACTCGAACTGAAAAAGGTTGGGAAATCTCCCTCCCCCCTTATGTAACACTGCGAAAAGAACAGTGTTCAACAAGTTAATATATTATTCAAAAAAAAAAAAAAAAAAAGAGCAAATACATACATTAGTGAGTTTCAACATTAGCTGACTGTTGTGAAGAGCAGTATCTACGCCTTACCAGATTAGTAACTTCGCTAGGAGGCCAGCCCGACGGCCAGGCAGAAGACACAGACTGAGCCACCCGCAGCCGCCCCGGGCCCATTTTTGCCCTGGGCTACATAGAGCCAAACCCGACTGACTGGGACAGGAGTTCTGCAGAGCGTGTTCAAAGGGAGAGTGCCTGGGTCCTGGATTTTTAAAGCAAACGCCGGGGTGGGATCCCCTCGCCGGCTGGCGTCATGGGGCAGGGTGGCGCTGCCCCGGGAGCCAGTGGTCACACACCGGCTCCACACATCTGGACCCTGAATTTTCTGCTCGTCAGCAATCCCGCAGTACAGCCACGGCAGCTTCAATGAGTGACTAACGCTCGCCTCAGACAACACTTCCAATGCATACCTACTGCGTGGTCGAGGGAAAGGGCACAGGAGCTTTGACCGCTCAAAATAGAAACGAACAAAAAAGAAACTACCTTGGATGAAGCCTCCATAAAATCCTCAGTGGAAGACTTGAGTCCTTTCAGCTGACGACATAAAAAATAAAACTACGGAAACCTTAGAGACTGTTATTGTATAAATACTACCTGTTGGCTGAATGCACTTCATCCTAACACAACTGGGGCTAGTTTTCTGAGCGCCCGGGGGTCGCTCGGACAGGGCGAGAATTTCTGCCCTGTGTGCCTGCGGGAGCCAAAGCTTGGGTTACCTCCACGGAAGGGGACGGGAGCAGCCTGAAACCTCACCTGCTCCACCCCGCTGCCGGTGCCCAGCTGCCCAGCTCAATCTTTGGACAGGAAAAGGACCCTCTCCTCAGAAACTGCTTCAGGATCCTCTCCTTTTGGCTTCTGAAAAACACCAGTCTTGCCATCGGTCAAGACCACCACTGGAAATGTGCTCTGTGGGACCAACTGCTGCCCGGTGGCTCTGAAAGCAGAGGTGGGGGAGAGGGGGCAGTGACAGGGGCTGGAAGGCCAGGTCGCCTTGGGTATCGCTCTGCTGCTAGTGCTGGGCTAGGATCCCTTGTTATAAGCACTTCTTGCTCAGGGTTTTACTCTTTGGGTTTCGTCTGGAACAGGAAGTGCTGAAAAAAAACATGGAACAGCATCCCAGAGAGAGGGGAAAAACCAAAACGGGATCGAAAGGCTTCATGCGAAGGGCACGGCCGAGGCCTCCCTCAAAAACTGGCCTCACCCAGCGGGCTGCCAGGGGCTCCCTCGGCGCAGGCAGGAGAGACTTAAAGCCAAAATCCAGCTGGAGAGACAGACTCCAGTTTTGCACAGTAGCCACCCTTTGAAGTGCCCGGTAGCTGCACTCGACAATCGCTGCTCCAAGGTGTATTTTCAGCACAGGAATAAACAGTGTGAAGCATGACTCCATTCCCCAGAAACGGGACCCATGTAATACGAACAGAAAATTAAGCACAGTTGTTCTTTAAGAGCCTTTTAAGTAATAATTCTTCCTGGCCAAAGCCAATACAAATCAGATCATCTAGACATGACATTTTCTATATACAAAAAACATGTAACTTTCAACCTTTCTCTGCTTTTGTATTTAAAAACTTTTTTTTTTTACAAACAAGGTATGAAACTCACTGTTCAAACAGAGCCATCTCTTTTTCAAACACTGAATGAATCATTCCAACATTCATTTTTCTTTTGTGCAATTTTTTAAAACATTACCTGTACTCCTCAATGTGAGTGCTTCAAAAAAAGTTTCTATTTTTAATAAGCTTCTCAAATTAGGTTTACATCAAAAAATATTCCCACAAGGTATAGTGCTACAAGAAAAGATCCTATCAGTAAAGGTAACACATCTGAAGCGAGGTCGTCTATGTAAAAGAAATTGAACTCTGGAGTAGGGGTGTGCAACGCGTTTGGAATTTCCCTATCGACACAAAGCAAGGCTGTCCTCAGGACAGGGAATCAAGTGGGCACGTGGGCATACGCGTAAACAAAATTCACACGTATTTATTCATGTGCAAACAGACACTTCTGTCTGGGGGGGTGTGTGTGCACGTATGCGTATCTGCATCAACAAATTCTCCTTTTGCTGTTTATCTCAGGATTTGAGGGACAGTGGGGTAAACAAGAGGAAAGGAAATGACTGCCTGCACTCTTGGCGGTGCGTTCATTCCCCTGGCTTTTCACATCAGCACAGGCCAGAGCCCAGAGCGGACTCTGCTGTTACCTGTGGCGACGGGGAGGGAAGAAACGGAACCGA